>JAVIAB010000092.1:90691607-91161607 GCA_032433765.1 Megaustenia siamemsis
GTATTAGTTGAAATAAAAACGAAAATCAGTGAAAACGAACAAAATATTCAGCCACACCAGAAATAACCGACGTGTCTGTGAGTGGTTAGAATTGATCAATTTCATAGAACCGAGGTGTCGAATAATAGTCCGGAAAGAGTTAATTACTTCCATCACAATAAAATATTAAAATCACTAACATAGAATTATGGAAATGTACCAGTCAAATACCAGTGGATAAAGAGATACAGCAAAGATGATGGCGCTGGATAGAACACACACTGCGGAAGCCAACTGAGTGTATTACACAACAGGCCCTTTTTTGGAATCCCCAGGGGAAAAGACAAAGAGGAAGACCAAAGAATTCTTGGAGAAGACAGATAGAAGCAGAGATGAAGATGGTGGTGAAGACATGGAATGATCTTAAAAGAATGGCAAACATCAGAACGACTTGGAAAGTGTTTGTTGAAGACCTATGCTCCACAGGGAGCTAAAAAGGTAGAAGAAGAAGAGATAATAAAATATTAAGTTTCGTCAACGACAGTATCAGATATCCAATATGTGCCTCCTAGAATGCCCTTGATGTTATGTTGCATACAGATTTGTTTTACCTGTTTTGTTTGATCAAATTAAAAGAACTGTTATTGACAATTAAGCTAAAGTAATCAGTAAGATTAATGAGCCCATCAAGATCATGTATTCTTGTCTTGTTGCATATATAAACAAAAGGATCAAGTCTGTAGAAATTAGTTAACCACTGACATTTGCTGCTAAGTTATAATCCAATTGGTAAGGCACTCTTCTTTATGTAGGCTTAACACTTCCATACCCTCAACCAATTCAGGTAGTACATATTTTTACTTCTGTTTTTCTTTTAATATTTGATTTTTAAAATATAAACTTGACATCTTCATGTAGCATATTGGTTGGCATAGGTGATCATGTTCTTCCATAATTCTCTGTCCACAGTGCATCATATCAATTTTGTTGTTGACTGTTTACTGTGACATGACACCAAGCTATCTAGTATCCTTGTCATCTGTGGTCTCTCTTTCCCTATATTTCACCAGTTGTAATCAAATATTCCAACTTTCCTATTCTCATGATATACCTAAAAATTGTGTTTTTCTTTCTGATGTTTTTAGGAACTCTCTTTTTGTGTTGGCCTTGATAATTTCCTCAATGATTTTTTGGCTGTTTAAGAAACTCTCAACATTCTTCTGAGAAATCCCATCTCTGAGGCCTCTTAATTGTTCTTTTTATTTGTTTGTCTTCGATCCATTATTCACTTCCTTAGGTCATAATTGGCTCTATATAGCACTGAAAAGCCCTCTTTCTCTACCACTTGGTTGTCATAGACTTGTTGCACAAGATTTTTTTTCATTTTCTTAAATGCTATTTTGGCCTGTGATATTCTGCATTTTATTTCTTTGGTTAATCTTCTGTCTGGTTATTATTGTGCCCAAGTACTTGGCACTCTGCACTTGTTTTGGATTTGCCTCACTTATTTTTATCTTGCATGATGGTTGTTTCATCAATATTACCATGAATGTTTTTTTACTGTTTAGTCTGCAGCCTTTCTTGTTGCTTTCTTTCACTATTATGTCTATACTTCATATAGCAGTTAGTAAATATGATTTACTCAATTTAAATAATAAAAAAGTGTTTATGACGAATTTTAATTTTTAATTGTTAATTAAAATGTATACACAGTTTAAGATTTCTTTTAAGCTCGCAGTAGATTTAATAAAAAGCCTTTACGTGTCAGAATGTATTAACAAATTTATTTCAATTAACCAACATTGTTTTTTGAATGTCGATTTAGAAAAATGTGTATTATTACTGTTGTGAGATTTATCTTGAATTTTTACCTAAAAAAATTTCAGCATTTTGTTCTCTTCCATTTTTCATATTCACCACTGTCATTTAATATTTATTTTGAAACCATTGTGATGGTTCCTTCACTTCATTCCATTATTATATCAGTGCTTACAAATTGAATATCTAAGAATTTTATTTCAGTAAGTCTGTTGAATACTTCTTCATCATTCACTCATATACCATACTTTATATGCACACAAGGTTGACTATTTAAAGCAATTTTCCAATTGCAAAACATTTCATCACTAGTGGGTCAGAATAAGCCATTTTAATTATATCATGGAGCTGACATTTTTATAGGGCATGATGCATTGTCTGTCTTTCTACCTTCAATGAGCAAATACTACCATACTAATTACAATACTGATGTATTATTCATCTGATAATTAAATCTGTAGGTTTGCAAATTAAAGATAACTTGATCTCATCCCACCTTGCCTTTTTCTATCCAATTATTTATTATTATAGCTTTATTCTGCTTTGCTTTTTAAAGAAAAAATATTTACCTTTTCTTTTGCAAATTTATATGCTTTATCACAAATGTTAAATATTATTTCTAATCTTGTTGACACATTTTTGTTCACAGACTGCACTTCTCTGAGGCGACTCTCTTCCAGCACAGGCGAAGAAAATTACAAGGATTCTTTCAATAGAATGTTTTTTTCAATTAGCAAAACAGCAAGACATGTAACTCCTGACACTTCAAACATGGTTTATAAAAGTCCTGTAATACCTCAGTCATTATCTCAGAACTCACAACAGAAAGCTGCCTCTACAAGCAGCACAGGCATCGACAAAAGAGATTTTAAGGCCATAACTAAAACAAAGAAAAATGCTTGCTTGTCTGGTAATAAATTTAATAATAAATCTTCACAAAAATTTAAAAAACGTGCTCCTTTTCAATTTAAACAAAACCTTCAGATGGTGACACAGATGGCACCAGAAACATTCCAGAAACCATTTGTCAGCTCAGAGAATGATTTAGAGAAGGGAGTAGAGCCTAAAGCAGATGACAAAGATTACTTATACTCAAATTTGCTGAAAAACTTGGCTTTACGCATAATGGACCCCCAACAGATGAACCCTTCATGTGCACAAAACAAAAGTTTAGAGAACTCTGGCATTGTGCAGTTAGTAATGGCAGACAAATCTGCAGGAAAAACCATGAATCTTCCAGGTAAATTGACATCACACAGGATCAGAGATGATGGGTCAGATTCAGAGCGTCGGGACAAGTGTAAATATAAAGGTAAAAATAAAATGGGAACGATAGAGGGAAAAAACAAGAAAAACATGCAAGTTGAGAAAACAGGTGGTAAAATTAGTCCACCTGTAGAAAATCAGGCAATTGAAGAATCTAACAATCGAATAGAGGATAACAGTTGGAAGAAAGATTGTGGAAGTGTTCCTGATGATATTGATTTTGTCTTTAGTGCCTTTAATGACGATGTATTTACTGGGGCTGCAGACGACATTGTTGACAACATGTGTGCAATGCTTGACAAAGATGAGCAGACTGAATCCAGTTCTTTATCCAGAGATTTTGAGATGGATGTGAGTACTCATCAGGTCAGGACTGTCAACCATGGTGAAGTGGTTCCAAACACAGAAGAGGAACCCATGGATGCTGATCATGAAGAAAGTGCCTCAGTCTCCAAAGTCAACATTAGAAATACATCAAACCTTCCAGCTGTGAAAGGGAACAGAAAACGAGTGGCTGAATCATCCGTGAACCCCAGTTGCATTCCAGGAAAGGCTGTGTTTTTCCCATTGTCACTTCAAGACACGAAAACACACCAGTTACCAAATTTTGACCAGATTCTGCCTGAAAGTTGTTGACTAAAGTATCAGTTTTATCAAATATTTATAAGAGATACTACAATTCAGACCAAAATTCAACTACGCTGGAATAGTAATTAAAAATTATTTCATGTGAAAAGAGAGTAAGAGAGAATCCCATCATGCCCTGAGTCTGGTATACTTGACAATTTTTTTTTTTACTAGCACATTCTTTTGGTAATGAGGTCAGCACAATGCAGGAAATATTTCATTTCCATAAAAAAATCTTTAGTACCCATTTATGGTTGAGTGAAATCTAGAAGTTGGATGGTCAAAAGAATAAACCTGACCTCTTATCTTCAATAAACTAGTTTACTGATGTACCTCAGCTTCCCTTTCTTGTGAAGCAGAGGTATAATTTTATTTGAAAAATACATTTTATCATTATAGTTTTGCAATATGGCCACACTGTATATTAATTTACTGTAAAGAACTGAAATGCTTGTAACTTTTGTTTTTGGTTTCACTTCTATTAAGTCAATATTAGGGGACATAAACAATATTCTACTGTTAATGGTAAACTCTTATGAATTATCTTTGACAGTATAGATATTAGATGATGATTTAGTTATTACATATATGACTTTACAAAACAAAGATGTCATCTGAATAAGAAATAAAGTACACAGTTTATTCAGTTATGACATCAGGCAGGAGGAATGTATTTGCTGAAGATGTCAGTTGCTAATGACTGCCATTATATTTTAATTAATGCTAATGTACAGTTGCAATCAGGTAGATGCAGATGCCTATTTCCAACAAAGTCAATGTATTTTTCAAAGTGTATGTGCAGGGGGGAGGGGGGGGACACTTTAGTCTGTATGCTGTGTATTTGTTGCAGCACATATTTCTAGTTCTTCATTGGCAAACTAAAAAGTGGTTAATATCATTTTAGACAGAGATAGTTTAAATCCTGATGACTTGAAGGCTTTGAATTGACATTAGCATAATCTATTGTACCCAAGATGGTGATGGGCTGTAGTGGCTTTCTTGAATTTCCCAGGTTGCGCTGGAGAACTTTTCCTGCTTAGAGTTACTGCAAGTACTAGGTCTTCTATATCTGTTGAGCTCACCACTATTTGGAACACATTGATCTTTGTTTCTAGATTTAAACTGTTACCAAGGTGAACAACTGGAGGGTTGAGGTAAGGTCTTGGTCAGCTGATGGGCCACAGACCTTAAATCCTGACATATAGTAAATATTTATTAGCGAACAAATAAGACAGTAATTAAGTCATTGTTTAATAAGATTTATGGTTTTGAATTAGTTTACCAAGCACAGTTTGTGCATCTATCTATTGACCTTTTGAGCCGTAGCCGGCCCATAGGGTGTAGGCCAAGATATTTGTGCAAACAGCTTGTTAAATCACCAAAAAATTATTTATTTTAGTCCCCCAGCACTTAAAAACTTAACAAATATTAAAGAAATCACTCCCAGGGTTAATCTAACAGCTTTCCTGTTCATGCAGTCTTGTATTAAGTTTTCATTGTAGAAAAGTTGACCTTGGTGATAAAAAATGTCAAGCTAAAGATAACTCTTCTGTGACATTTCATCTCATTAGGTTGTTTGTCCTTTGCAGTAATTTGATCCTGGGACCCTTTGACGATAAGACAGCTGAAATAAATTAAAATTGAAGCAGATTGCTGGAATTATGTAATCAAATTGATTTGTTTATCAAAAACACATTCATCAAACACAGAGAGTCGCAAGTACACACCTGGTACAGGTGGAATGACACAACATGCAGAAGCCAGATAGATTTTATACTAACAAGAAAAGAAAACAAGAAAAGGGGGACTGGTTGGTCTCGAGGCAAGACGCTGGCCTCGGAGACAGAGAGGTTGTGAGTTCAAGAGTGAGAAAAGAAAACCACGATCCTACAGAGCTCATAAATGGCAAGGATGGACAGCCAATATCAAATAACCAACAAATGCAACAGAGATGGAAAGAATATTTTGAAGATATATTAAACATGGCACCAACTACCAATAACACAACAAGAACCACACAAGAATGCACAAACACTGAACCCAATATCAAGAAAGATGAAATAAAAAAAAAGTAATCAAATAGGCACCAAGAAATAAAGCACCAGGAATACATAACATTCCAGTAGAAATAATAGTGGTAGAATGAAAAACAGGAGTTACATGGCTGCACAGAATATTCAATGCAGCATGACACCAACAAAAAGCCCAAGAAGACTGGCAGCAGGCAATTATACCAATATGGAAAAATAAAGATAGCAAGAGAGACAGCAATCAATATAGAGGTATATAGCTTCTCAGCCACGTAGGAAAGCTATATGCCAAAATTGTGGAACTGCAGTTAAGTGATTGTCAAATGGGGTTCTGAAAAAACAGGATGTACTGATGCTCTATCTGCTTTAAAACAGCTAGCAGAAAAGATGATAGAACACAATCAAAATTTGTACATAGCTGTCATTGACTAGGAAAAAGCATTTGACCGAGTAAACAGAGAATAACTGTGGGAGATACTAATAACATACGGAGTAAGTCAACATCTAACCAACCTAATTAAAAGTCTCTACATCAACAGCAGCTGCACAGTCAGAACAGCAGCAGGTTACACAGACTACTTACAGGTGAAAGACAGGGGTGCGTACTATTCAAAACAGACCATCAGAATAACTGTAGATGGCAGACAACTAAAACAAGTACAGAAATTTAAATACCTAGGAAAAGTCTAGTGATAAATGACAATTCACAAACAATAGAAATAGACTCAAGATGCATCAAAGCTTGTCAAATCATTGGAGCAGCTATCACCACTATTGTCCAACAAGAAAATAGCTCTAGAGGCAAAATGGGCACTGTACAATACAATCTTCATCCCAACATTGTGCTACCAATTCCAGACCTGGACCATAGATGCAAGAACAATAAGAAAAATAAACTCTACTGAGATTAAATGTGTCAGATGAATGAAAGGAAACAGGCTGATAGATAAAATCAGAAATGAAGAAATGAGAAAAAAAATAGCAATAGCCCTCATCTGTAGAATATATAAAGAAACAACAGATAAAATTGTTTGAAAGAATGTCTGTCTTTTACCATTTTTTCTATTGTCAAATTCAAAGTTTCTTTTATGTCTTGAAACCAATTTCTTGGTCTGCCCTTGTCTTTTCTTCCTGGAACTATGCTTTCCATTATTGTTCTTTCCAGCACATTGTATCTTTTAATGTGTTTAATGCCTTAGTATTTTATTTCAATTGTAAGATGCTCTTTAATGTGTTTATGAGCCGGTTCTTCTCATTGCTCAGGTCTTTTAATTGTCTTTATTTCTCTTTTTCACTATCCAAGGTTTTCCAAGGATTTTTCTGTACTCTTTTGTTTCAATAGAACCATTTTTGTTCACTTGTTATTTGTGAGATTTTCCATGATTTGTAATCATATATTGTTAAAGGAAGTTATATGCCCTCAGTAGTTTTAATTTTGCTTTCTTTCTTGTATTATTATTCTTGATGAGTATGTCGAGAAACAACAATAGTAAGTATTTAATTTAATAAAAGCTTAGCATGAAAACAAAACTTAGAATTTTTAACTCAAACATACTATCCACCCTCACTTATTTGTGTGAAAGTTGGAAAACCACAAAGAAGATTGAGATAAAACTCAACGCGTTTGAAGACCAGCGCCTAAGACAGATACTTTGCATTAAATGGAATGAGTTCTAAACTAATGATGTAATAGGAAAAATGACTGTGCAACCATTTATCTTGTCTACTATTAAGAAAAGGGAGCCACGATAGCTCAGTGGTTAGTGAACTGGACTACAAAGGACAAGAAGTAGGGTTCGATCCCAACCGACGGATTCCGGGTTCACCCAGCCTTAAATGGGTACTGGATTTTTTCTGGGAAAGTAAAGCGGCACAGGCGTAATACCAACCACATTACCCAAAAAATCATGTGCTAAAGGTCTGTAAAATTTATGGTCACCAACACCACTTGGCGTTACGGGGGCTCTTTTTTTTTTTTTTTTTTACTATTAAGAAAAGAAGTTGGACATATGTCAGGCATGTATTGAGTTATATTGTATATATGATCAAAACGATCAAAGAATTAGTAAGCAGGCTATCAAATAGAAAAAAATCCAGTCAGAGGAAAAGAGGACAACCTCATGAGACACTGAAAAGAACTCTAACAAAAGAAGCAGGGTTGGCAGGCATAAATTCACTCTTTATAGTTGAACAGCTCACATAGATTAGAGACAATTGGTGGGTGACTCTACCAGCCCTATGTGCCATCTAACTGCACTGGAAGAATAAAGAAGAATTTATATTGTGCCACATGTTCTTTATTAGTATTTAATTTGTGTGTTGCCATTGCTAGTCGTCTTTTGACCTCTTCTGGCAGTTTCCATTGTTAGTTATTATAGGTCCCATATATTTATAGTGTGTTACAATTCACACAATTATTCAAGTTCTTCACTGTTGATGGTGATTTTGGATTAGCTTTTTCCAATAAAGTAAAGAGCTTTTTCCAATAAAGTAAAGTAAATTTAATTGGTGGGCATATTTTTCTGTGTATATTTAGATAGAGGTTTTTCCCTTCACTGTGTTTTTAACACATTCAGTTGTCTCTTTTAACCTCTTTGCACTGCTTGTGAGGAGGTCTGTGCCAAAAGCATATCTGAGTTCTAGTATTATGCTGCCATTTTTTGCAAAAGGGTTGCACTTCACAAAATTGTCATTGTTTCTGATCTCATGATGTTCTCAGCATAAATGTTGAGCAGTTTTGGAGAGAGAATACATCCCACACTCCCTTTTGTACTTTGAACTAATAGATATTTCACCCATTACCCGTTCATGATATAGTGATTCAATAAGGTGTATGTATGGTGTGTGTGAAGCCCATGTCTTTCAAGATTTCTTGTAGTTTTTATGTTGAATGTAGCCAAAGACCTTGCTGTATTCTATGATGCTTGTATGCAGTTATACCTTATATTCCTTGCACTTGTGAAAGATGTTTCTCATGTTAAAGTTGTGGTCTCAGGTGTCTCTACGGAGTCTGAATCTACATGAACTACATGAAGTTCCTGTTCTAATTACCATTCTACCCTTTTCACAATGATCTGTAAGAGTATATTACTGTCATGGCTTATTAGAGCAATTGTTTGGTAGTACACACACAACTTCAAATTTCCTTTCTTAGAAATAGGAATGTACACTGATCTTTTCCACACTTTTAGCCAGGCTGCACTTTTTTTCCAAATCTTTACATCTTCAAACACAGTGTATGATAAATATGAACAAAGGCCATCCCTCCAACCTGGATGAATTCACCTGGAATACCATCACATCCTGGTGACTTCCCTTTCCAGATGTTTTATCGCAGATTGCACTTAATTTAGCATAGGCTCTATTTCTTTTTCTGCACTTTCTATCATAATATATCAGTGCATCATGCATTGCTCCACAGTCTTTCAGCTCTATATTGAGCATTGGTCTTCAATAAACACTTTACAGGCCATTCTTTTTCTTGCCATTCTTCTAAGATTATTCCATGCATTCCTCATCTTCTTAAATTCTGCTTCTACCTATCTTCTCTAAGAATATTTTGGTCTTTGTCTCTTCCCCTGGGGATTTCAAAAATGCGCCTGTTGTGTAATACTCTCAGCTGGCTTCCACAGTGCTTGACCTGTCCTATCCAACCAGCACCATCATCTTCGTTGTATCTCTTTATCTACTGGTGTTTTATCATAATTCTATGGTGGTGATTTTGTCCTGCCATTTCCATCCTTTTATTCTGCACAAGCATCCACTAATGGTCTGTATCTTTGTGATTGTTATTTTTGTTCTCCATGTTTCACAGACAATAATAGGACTGGACTGATTTAACAAGGGAGTTGAACATTTTTATTTTTGTATTTAACATAATTTCTTTGAATTTCTATGTTTTCTAGTGCAATGAAGGCTCTTCTTGCTTTTTGTATTCTTTTTAATTTTTATCATTCTCTATTCCTCTTTCTTTGTCTATATTACTGCTTAGATTGCTCTATAATAACATCATTTAATTTAATTATTTGTTTATACTTCCTTGAAGCAGCTGAAACATATTCTAGCTATCATTAATAATGCACCAATTACTTATGTTAGTCACAAGTTGTTAAATGAGGAAAGATATGAAGAGGATCATGATAGTCATAGAAAAATGCACCCCACACATACATGCTACCAATGTGATGAGAAGAGGCATCAAGAGAATCTCAAAGCAAACCCTCAAATGGGATTTGGAGATACAAGAAAAAGATGCTGATCTAGAGAAATGCTAAAGAAAAAAAATAAAAAGGCAACAACAGCAGGCATTAGCTCCATTGCCGAGTTTGAGAGGCTCTCCCAGAGCAGGGACCTATGACGAGACACAATGTTGGGTACTCTGCAACATCTGACACTTGATAACAGAGATCGTCAGACATCGTCTAGAATTTCTGCCCTGTGTAACGTCTTCAGCTTGATTGGACAATAAATAACAGTGGCTAACATGTGAGCCAAACTGAATGATGATCTGACTTTATTTACAGTCACAATCAACAAATTTGTTAATTTGCACGTGATTCGCGAAATCTTTTACGTTAACACCACATCAACAGAAATCTTTGCAAAAACAAAATGACAGCACATCCCTGTGAATCTCATGTTGCAACCATTTCATGATTTAAAATAGTTCACACTTTTGGTGCATTTTTAATGGCAGCCAGTATATTATCTGTTAACAAATGTTTTAGGTAAGTGACCAATTTTATGTGTACATATGTATGATGTATGTATACAATATATATATATATTGTATGTATATATATATATATATATATATATATATATATATATATATATATATATATATATATATATATATTGTATATATATATATATATATTGTATATATATATATTGTGTATATATATATTGTATATATATATTGTGTATATATATATATATATATATATATATATATATATATATATATATATATATATATATATATGTTGTCCTTTCGAGCCGAAGATGGCACATAGGGCAGAACCACAATCTCAAAAACAGAAACATTGCATACCAAAATGGCACATATTGCAGAGATCACTGCCTCTAAAATTTATGGCTCTGTTTCCATAACAATACTTTTTATTATGACAGCTTGTCAAGCCATCGATCAATCTCCTTAGTCGCCCCTTACGACATGCTTAGAAGGTCACAGTGTCACTATTCTTTACTCATAATGAGACCCTGGTAACACACAATAATATATACGTGTGTGTATATATATATATATATTTGGTATATATAGTATGTATATATAAAATATACAAAATATTTGACTAGGTATGTGCTGTTGGCCCTCTCTCTAGCTACAGTCATATAACATCGCTTCTGCTGTCAACGATGATAAGTTTAATTTGGTTTTTTGCACTTCTATATCATCCATTTTTGTATCATAGACTCCACTGGTGGTCTAGTTGTTGTCACTATAGAAATTGACCTGACCATTATTCCTTAGACTTTTTTTTTAACAACCCTGTTTTTGAACACAATTTATCATTGGCAACAAATATTATAATTCTAATGGTATATTTTCTGTACTTCATTGCTTGATCATATCTTGTATTTGAAAATGTTTAGATATGACTATTGTTTTTTGTTTACATAATATATAAGATGTTTGTATCATAAAAGTGGCATGTAAAATGTGCTTCTATGAGTAAATAAAAATGTTTTTAAAAATAATACAATTTTCACTTTTTATTATCTCAAACTAATCCTACAGAAGAGTATATATGAAATGACTTTCATTTCATTGTATAGCAAATATTTAAACATTTCACTTAATTTTGTATGAAGCACACATATGACCATGCTATGACCATTAATAGGAGAAGGGTGAGTCCTATTTTCATTTTTTTTTTAGAAAGTAGAACAAATATAACCTGTTAAAATTGTCTACAGTGAACTAGTGACATATAATTGATGAAAATGAACTAACCAATGTGGTCATAAAAAAAAAAATTCTGAAAGTAATATATTGGCCTATAATAGGTCATCATCATCAAGTACCATACCTGCTGGTGTAGGTGATCATGTCTCTTAACAACTCTCGATCTCCAACAGTTGTTTATCATTTCTGTTGCTGACCTTCTAAGCCATTCTTTTAAGTTGTCTGGTATCTTTTCTCTTTGTTTCCCTCTATCTCTTCATCCTTCAATTTTCCCATTTGTCACAATATATTTCAGCTGTTTCTTTCTCATTACATGGCTAAAAAAAAATTATGATTGTTTCTTCATAATATTGGAAATTAGATCTCATTTCGCTTTGCCCTCTTTCAGAATGTTTTCATTACTCTTCTTAGATGTTCATGGTATTCTCAACATTCTTCTGTAAAACCACATTTCTCCAGCCTCCATGACTTTCTTGTCTGATGTCCTATTGTCCAATTATAGGTGGATTGGATTAAAGACTACAACTACTTAAGACTGTGAGGCACATTGGTCATATTAAGTGGCAGATTTGTAAAATGATAACTGCCCAAAGGCCACAAAAACTTGCTCATCATCAACTAATGGTTAAGAGTGTTGTCTTTCTCAAAATTTCCTTTGATCTAAGGTAACTATAATTTGATATAAAAGAATGTGCATTTAGTTAGTTTGCAGTTTCATTCATTAGTAAATTAGAAGGCTAACATATGAACCAAATAAAAACAGAATGTTAGCCAAAATATAAAATAAAAAGGAAGCCAATTTTCACCCAACTTTACTGAAATGTGTTTTACTAAAGTGAACACAAGACAACAGAATCATAAACTTTTCTTGGGAGAGAGACTAGAGAATGATGTGAGGTAGCGATTCATTCATATAAGAATAAAAACACAAATTTACAAAATGTATTTTTAAATGCAAAAATGTCCTTATGTGTAGTAGAATTTGGAAGCGAGAATATAGGACCTATATTTTTCTGACTAGGTGACTCAGTTAAACTTTCAGATGATGCAAGAGATTTTATTTCCTAAATGACACACAGTCTGGAGTGTAATAGTCTCTGAAAAATGATGCAATGAAATTTCCTGGGAAAGTAGGGGCCAAAACTAATAAAGACCAAATTATCAATAATTGTGCCCATATACTTTGACAATTATTGGAACTAACACTAAATTCATTATATGAAACACGGTATGATGGGTACCACTTATTTATTTATTTTTCAATAACTTTTTTTTTTAATGGATAAATTTTACAATTTAGTGATACTCTATTGAATAATACAGTAGAATCCAGTTATAATGATATCCTCGGAACCATCAAAATATTGCCTTTTTTAACTATATCTCATTATATCCAATGTGTGTTTCATAATAGGGGAATGTATTATGGAAACCTTAGAAACCGGTTGAACAATTTGATATTATGTAATCACTAGGCCTTACTGCCTAATAGTGAAGTATTGGCTTTGTCTGTATGTGAGGGCGAGAGAAAGAGAATGCCTTTTGTTGTTTTTATGAGTGATACTCAATGAGTGGGGTCCCAAGCCCACGTCTTTCAGCTATCCACTTCAGAAGGGTTGTCTTTGGGTTTAAAGAATTTTTTTGTTGGCTGGGCAAATATCACAAAGTGTGTTATAACTGCTGTGCAGGTTGAATAATAGTGTTATAAAAGATTTTGTTTTCAATATTGGATAAAGAGTAAAAATTCTGAGATTTTTAAAAATTGACAATATATCAGGATTCTTCTAGTAACCAGTCTCATTATAAGTGGATTCTGCAATATCAAGAATCAGTGAAACTAGGGCAAACTTTTAAGACAATAATGATTTCATCAGTATCACAGAGTGTTTAATTAATTTCATTTCTTCCTGAAAAGTTTTATAAACAAGTTTTAAGGTCACATGAGACCAGTTACTGTGTGTCTTTCCTGTTTGAATCAAAATACTGCATATTTACTGCTGTGTCTAGGATGGAGTGGACAGTAGAAGTGTTTAACTAATGGTGCAGTCTGGGTAAACCAGGATTGATCATTGATGTACACATTATTTTGCTGCCATTCTACAACTTTGGCATGCAGGCAGTGAATCATCATATGTCATGATGAAGTTGATGATCTTCTAAGTATGCCCAACAGTTATCTCTCTTCATCACTTTCCTCCTTTTTTGTGAGAAACTGTGAGATGAAAAGTAGTAAATGTTAAAGCAATAAAGTATCTAGGAATATTTTCCCAAAATGGATGGTATAAAATAAAATTAAAGAGTATGGGAACTAATGTGTCATCCAGGGCATTCATTGTCCAGCATATTGTTGTGCTCAGTATTATTTGGTTGTCATGTTTGTCTTCTTTCTTTTGGCCAGTTTGCTTTGTTTATTTCCACTATTACTACTTGGAGATTAAAATGGGTTATTATGAGTTCTTGTTCATTGATCCTGACAAAGCTGTCAGCTGTGAGTCACTGATTGCTTTGAGCCCCCTACTAATCTTTTGTCTTAGTCCCAATTGATGATCAATTTCTTCTAAACTATATTTTTATTTGACATTTATTTTCACTTTGTCATTCCAGTCCAGATATTTTTGTTCTTTGTTTACTTGGCTTCTCTCACTTCAATCTTTCCTATTATCTTTAGGATTTCTAGTTTGTCCCTTTTAAGTATTAAAAAAAAGTAAAGTACCCCCATCACGTCAAGTGGCGTATAGGGAATATGGTGTTAGTGACCATAAATTTTACAGACCTTCAGCACATGATTTTTGGGGTAATGTGGTTGGTATTACGCCCATGCCGCTTTACTTTCCCAGAAAAAAATTCGGTACCCATTAAAGGCTGGGTGAACCCGGAAGCCGTCGGTTGGAATCGAACCCTACCTCTTGTCCTTTGTAGTCCAGCACAAAAGTAAAGTGCCCCCATCACGCCGAGTGGTCTCTAGGGTATATGGTGTTAGTGACCATACATTTTACAGACCTTTCGGCATATGATTTTTGGGGTAATGTGGTCGGTATAATGCCCGGCCGCTTTACTTTCCCAGAAAAAAATGCGATACCCATTAAAGGCTGGGTGAACTCGGAAGCCGTCGGTTGGGATCGAACCCTACCTCTTGTCCTTTGTAGTCCAGTTCACTAACCACTGAGCTATTGCGGCTCCCTCTTTTAAGTATATCCAGTGAATTTTACTAGTTTTCTTATTGCTTTCAGTATAGTTCCTCATTTTATTCAGTTTTCCAGTAATATTTCAATTTGTAACTTCTTTCCATTAACTTTATCTGTTGTTGCAAGTTATTTTTCAGAGTGATTGTTCATTGCCTGTTTACATCATTATTGTAATATTAGTTATATAGCACTGTAAGACTTTCACTTAAAATGTTAAATTTTTGTGTTTTTCTTAGGTTTTGTAAATTTGCTTTTAACTAAGATATTTTTTTGGTGTAAAGTATAGGTTCCTTGATATTTATGCTTTATTGCTTTAACACTTAGTAATTTCATCTTATCGTTTATCATTTTTAATTTGTTAAATATAATTGTTGGTTTTATTTTGGAAATATTGATAACCTGTCCTTTATTTTTGCTTGCATTATATATTGTGTTCATTCTGTAGATATTGTTCTTTTTCCAAAATGAATATTGCATCATCTGCATAGCATGAATTGTTGATCAGGTTACCTCCAATTTATATTTGTTTTTATATATACTGGAGGCAATAGCCTGTGAAACATGGAGAATGACAAAATTGACAATCACGAAAGTATAGACTTTCATTAATGGATGCTTGCGCAGAATAAAGGGATGGAAATGGCAGGACAAAGTCACTAACGTGGAATTATGGAAATGTACCGGTCAAATACCAGTGGATAAAGAGATACAGCGAAGACGATGGCGATGGATAGGACACACACTACGGAAGCCAACTGAGAGTATTACACAACAGGCCCTTTTTTGGAATCCCCAGGGGAAAAGACAAAGAGGAAGACCAAGGAATTCTTGGAGAAGACAGATAGAAGCAGAGATGAAGATGATGGGGAAGACATGGAATGATCTTAAAAGAATGGCAAAAAACAGAACGACTTGGAAAGTGTTTGTTGAAGACCTATGCTCCACCGGGAGCTAAAAGGTAAAAGAAGAAGAAGGAGGCAATAGCAGACAGGTTAAATTGAATGGCTGATCCAGCCCATGTTGCTTACTCCTGAAATGCAACAAATATTACACAGTGACTTGAAATACTCATCCTTAACCGGAATTTATGTCTAGTTAAAGAAGTATTCATGACTACTGAACTTTGGTTAAACTGTAGTATATAGTACCACAGTATGAGTTAAATGCAAACAAAGGAGATTAATAGATGAGTTTAACAACAGTGTTGCATCAATAGCTGAATCAGGTAAGACTGCTAGAGATGATACGTTTGTGTATATGTCATCCTGGAATGGTCAGGTGGAATTAACAGTAGTAAAATATACAAATAAAATCATTTTTTTAAATGTTTGTGCCTGCTGCATTTGGAAAAAAGTGTCCATGCTCATTAGTTGGAGAGTAGGTGGCTGAATTGATAAATCTTCCGGCTCCAAACCAAAAGAATGTAGGTTAGAATCCCAGTAGGGTCAAAAGTTTTTTTCTGTCAGGGGTGAATAACCTGAACACCTCACAGCGATTGCACTAGACAAGCAGTCTTTATTCTCCAGTCCTACAATTCTCCCTGGCAGATCTCAGTCATGGAAAAACGGCATAAAGATAGTTTTTTTTTTTTTTTTTCACTCTACAGTTCAACCCTAGATTATGATATTCATATGAACCTGCTTTAAGAAGTTGTCGTAAAATTTACAACGCATATAAAAACCTATGTAATTTTGAGAAAAAATATTTTTTAACTAATATTTTGTTACAAATATGTTTAAAAAATGACATTTAGAAATAAATAAACTTTAAAAATAATCAATACAATTAAGGAGTATAGCCAGTACAAAGATGGACATTATGTCCATGACAAATAGCCTTATTGCAAACAATACAAAAGTTTGTTGCCAATTTTCTAGCTTTTGAGGGGCACAGGTAACAAACTGTTTGTAAGAGACAAGCCTGCGGTTGAACTGTTAGCTTTGGGTTAAATTTTTAGAATGTTTATATTTTACTTACCAAAAGTCCAAATCTCATGGAACCTTATTTTTTATGACGAACCAGCAGTATTTAAAAAACAAAAATATGTGTTGTCTCAATTATGCTTCCTGAATAAATGATGCCAACATTTAGGAAGGTACAAGGCGGAAAAAGCAACTACATACAGCAAATTGAAAATGTAAAAGAAATTAAATTTTGCTATCGTAATTTTTGCAAATGATCATAATCTAAGATTAAATTAAATTCAACATGTTTCTTTATCTGGGCTCTGTATGTCTTATTTAGCAGACATGACAGCAAAACACATGACAGTCTTCAAAATGCAGACTTGAGGAAGAAAATATGGACCTCACCACTACCTTGGAAGAGAGACTGTGTGATGGAACTGAAATCCTGAAACAGACAACAGACTTTTTAATTGAAGAAAATCCTGAATCCCAGTATGAATGTGTTATGATCACAGAAGACAAAGAGGAAGTATGCCTAATTTTACAAGTTTACATCTGATTAATGACTAATCTACAATTGTATTTGTTGTTGTGTAATGATCTTTTTAAGTTCTGTGTAACAGTGAATGCACAAGCTTTTCACCTTCTCAATCTTTGTCCTAACCCAACTTCAAGAAAATCTTTGATTTCTCCTGGTGTGATTCAAAAACTTCTCCATTTATACTATTTCTTTTATTTTACTGTTTCATAATTAAATAGCTAATTAAACTTATTTTATTTAAAGTGCAGAAGTCTGAGACATGTACCATATTTTCCAGAACATGAAATCTTTTTAATGACATTAGCTGTAGGTTCCAACATGTTTAAAGTTATGCTTCAAACATGAAAGAAGCATAGTGGAGATGTAAATAATGAATGTGACTGTACAAATGGAGAACATACCTAGATTAATAAAATATGTAAATGCTCATTTTGTGGAGCAAGTTTATAAACCTAAGTTATGAGAGTGATACTTGTGTTAGTTATTTCAGAAAATCTGTCAAAAATAAAAAATAAATAAATAAATAAATATGCAAGGTGGATTGAATGGAAAACCAGATTTGTTTGTTTATTGAATATTTATTGCAAACACTGAAATAATTACATTATCACTATTCAACATAGTCTCCCTCCAGTTCAATGCACTTACACCAGCACTTGATAAGCATCGATACCACAGGAAATAATTAATTAGAACAGGTGCACAGCCACTTATGCAATCTCTCATGAGTATCCATCTTGTTCTGCTTGTCATGAATGATGTGTTAAGCTGATCCAACAATGCTCTCCAATAATATTGACACCCCCTTGACTGTGATCTGCTGGTTTTTCTGTATCATGCTCTCAATAACTGCAATGTGTTCTTTAATGGCTGTCATGAATACAGTCCATCATAGACTTGTGTTGGACTCATACACATGTTACTAAATTCTCATCAGATGATGGATCTCTCTCTCTAAGTTTCACACCTTCACTAAACAAAATTCTCACAACACTTCACTGCTCTTGCTTGGTACAATGTTGCAAGTCATGTTGTTGGACTGTTTCCAAGTTTCTATGCATGCTGCAGGCATGCTAGTGCTATCTATTGGTAGCTCAATGTCACCGCCTCTACACACACAGTAATATTATTTGTGCACCCAATTTTTTATCCAACTTAAATGGTTTCTCACTGAACGACCCTTGCATATTCATGCAGGACTGAAATGTAATTAACTTTATAAATTGAAACATTTCTTGTTGACTGATTTATAAGTCAAAGTGTTTGTTATTAAATTCTGTTTTATATTTGTAAAACTGAAATATACATCTTATAATTAATTATTTTTCCCTTATTTAATGCATCTCTGGCATAGTTTTTCTGAGCCTCATTTAGTCAGGGCTGATTGGTAGAACTATCAGTCCGTGTTTTAAAGGCTCTAAACAGTTACAACAACCTGCACTATTAAACAAGAGACAGAGTGGAATGGCTCTCCATGGTAGCCAACCTTTGATGCAGAGACGGTACTCAATGATGATGATGATGAAACCGTTAGTTATGAGATGAGTGGTTACTGGTACAGAATCCTCAAATAATATTTTCTGTTGTCTATGTAATCTGCAGTAGGCAGTTTCTTCATAGTTTACTTATATGCTCCTATTTGTATTTGTAAAAATACAGATGAGGGAGATGTTTCATCATTCCAAATTTGCCATGCTATATGAACTATCATTTCATGGATCACATTACAATGCAGATAGGAATTTATAGTTGCCTTATTACGGTTTTTAGATTTATAACTTTTAATTTCTATAAATTTGAAAACTCTATCAGAAAAGTAATCTTCTTCTTTTCCCTTCTTAATGTTTGCCCATAAAGTGGATGTGGATTCATTGTGTCTCTAGTTTATGGCAGAGTCGCAATATCTGAGCCTTTAGGCCTGACACATCCTCTTCAGCATAAAAATAATCTAAATTACAGACATATTATTGAATGATTGATATACAGAGAATTATCTATTAGAGTTCAAGAACAGAATATATTGCAGTCTAAATTAAAGAAAGGAAACTGTTGACTTTTTAGCACAAATATGGTGTGCACATTTTTTAACTGTTTCATGGGGTTTTTTTTTAACGTCTGGACCTCAAAATTTAAATTTTTCAAGGCGAGAATGTGACAATTTTGTGCTGTATAGCTTGTAAATTAGGAATCTCCTCATTAATGCATATTACTGATGTAATCACCACTCAATATGTTTGCTGCAAACCCCATGCAATAGGTATTCTTCTTAAAAATGAAGAATTTATTTTTTTTTTAAAAGAGAGAATATAATGTCATCATGTTGCACTGTCTTCAGATGCATTCATTTTAAAAAAAACTTATTATAGTTGTGCAGTGTAGCAGCAGTTTTAAAAAGACTTTCATTTATTTGGTAAATAATTGATAAGCTGCGATAATAAGCCAAGGTATTAAAGATTATGATGGTGTTCAATAAATATTAAACACACAACCAGTTTTCAAGTGTCCCTATATGGGGTGGGGGGGGGGGGGTATAGATGCTTGCACTGAAAGTAATATGGAAGTCCTTTTATGATGCTTTACTGTTTACATGCATGTAGATCCTTACCCAATGCTCACTTGCATGTGGCTGTCCATTAATGTTTATAAGATTGTGTCAGTTGCTTGTAATTACTTATGTTATTAAACTTTATGTAATATTTTAATAAAAGATGAAAACTTTCTGCATTATTTCTGAGCATTTATTAATATTTATTTGTTAATTTCACTTAATATAATCGACAGATCATCATTTTTGCACATTGGACAACTTCATAGTGTTTAGGTTCCCTCCTAGCACTTCCACCAGCATCAGCCCTGCCATCATATGCTAGTGAGAGCAGCAAAGATGATTCCAGCTCAGATGCACAAGCTCCTTAGCACTGGCAAAGATCTTGAATGTGTTTATTAGTGATATAGAACAATGCTTACAAACATTAGGAAGTTAACTGGTTGTTTCTATCTATCTATCTATTGTCCTTTCGAGTCAAAGACGGCACATAGGGCAGAACCACAATCTCAGAAACAGAAACCTTGCATGCCAAAATGGCACATATTGCAGAGATCACTGCTCTAAAATCTATGGCTCTGTTTCCATAACAATACGTTTTACAATGACAGCTTGTCAAGCCATTGATCAACCTCCTTAGTCGCCTCTTACGACATGCTTGGAAGGTGACAGCAACTGGTTGTTTACTTTGGTACAAACTTGAGAGACTCAGAGGTACATGTCTGTCTGTCTGCTAGTGCCACAAGGTCGAAATCTTTACCTCTGAAAATGATGAAGTTGTAGGCTTCACTGACTTTCTTGATTCCTGGGTCTGCAGGAGGAAGTTAGGACTTGTCCTGTCCAGAGGTACTGCATACTAGGTCTT
Source organism: Megaustenia siamemsis (assembly GCA_032433765.1). Taxonomy (NCBI): domain Eukaryota; kingdom Metazoa; phylum Mollusca; class Gastropoda; order Stylommatophora; family Ariophantidae; genus Megaustenia; species Megaustenia siamemsis. The sequence continues at coordinate 90,712,303 of JAVIAB010000092.1, forward strand.
TCAAATCAGTAGGACCCACCACATCGAGGATATACGAACATCCTTACCTTTGTTTATCATTTTTGAGCAGGTTGTTTTCAGGGAGACCAGCTAGATGAGGGCTTTATTATAACCGGGGGGGGGGGGGTGTTGTTATGTTGCGTTGCAGACACTTAGGTGGCCTGGAGGTGTCTTGCACGGGAACAGCTCAGCTCGGCCCGGCCCTGGACACGAGTGTGCTGGATTGGACTCAGGATTCTGTAGCCCGGACACACCCGTGTCTGTCTGTAGTGATCATATAGCCTGGTACTCTGCGCTGCTTCGTTGTTGCGACCGTCGTGTTCCCTTGGGCCTGGCGTGGTGGCCCTTCCCTGTCGTCGTTCTTCACTAGGCGCAGACAAGTACAGATCGTATTCTAGGAAGCACTCAAGGAACAGCATGTAAACACACACTCAAGGTTTAATGACTGAAAGTTAACCTCCCTCACAAGTTACACAATAACAAAGACAGTATGTAAGTTACCGACCTTGCACACTTTGCCTGGTAACCACAAGGCGTCACCCTGTGTTGTCTAAGAATGGTAGTATTGCAACTGCACCACTCTTTCCAAGCCACCAGACACCTGGTGACCTTATTATGGACCGACTCCCCACCGCTGGGCCCTTTTCAAGACAATGCGCGGGTTCGTCCCGCTAGTTATCAGCAACTGCTCTTGACTGACAACTCTCCAGATGTTGGCTGTGTGTGTCTGGAAGTGCACCCACGGTATTGAGCCTGAAGGAGAGAGATGGCTGTCTCACCTACCTTCACCTGAATAATTGCTGTCTCTGAATTTCACCACTTTTTCAGAATAGTATCCTCCTGGCTTCGCACTAAGTTGGTGATAGCTATCTCACACAACTCGTCTACACTGGTGTGTTTCAGAGATTCATATCTCCTAAACATAGCCCCTCATGGGTGAACATGACGCTGCGATTCTGTCTCGCTTACCGTCACCTCAAGTGTTTGTGCAGCTGAATGGCACACTGCACTATCATATCCTACTTCTTATGGAGCATGACTCTGAGCCACTATTTCGCTCACAATTCCTAGATCGGTCGTTGTTGCCACACTGCACAACTTTCTTCTTCTTTCAGATTTCTTCTTAAGCATGAACTCTGTGAACTATTTCTTTCATTGTCCCTACATTGTTCGTTGCTGCTACACTGCACAACTTTCTTCTGCTTTCAGATTTCTTCTTAAGCATGAACTCTGTGAAACTATCTCGTTCACTGTCCCTAACGTGTTCGTTGCTGCTACACTGCACAACTATAATTTAACATCATCTTAATCTTAAGCATGAACTCTGTGAAACTAACTCATTCACTGTCCCTAATTTGGTCGTTGCTGCTACACTGCACAACTATAATTTAACATCATACTTAGTCTCTCTAGCCTACACATAACTCTACATAACACTCTCCGAGAATAAGGTTACTTCTGCGCAATTGCCGCACATACAACTGACTCCACCATTCAGATGTTACCAACTAACCATGATCACGCTACCAGTTGCCAATACCACAACTGTCCGCACTGAGCCATAGTTCTATCTTGAATGACCTTCTAACTTATCCTTTTCTCTAACTTCTCCCCTTCTAACCAATCATACCCTGTTTTACATTTCTGCCTCACTCCTAACCGTATTATTCTCTTCGTGCTACACGGTGTCTCTACTCTTTTTACTACTAATCACATTTCCCCGTGGACTCAATTATTCTATTTTAGTTCACTTTTCTCCCTCTTTCCTCAACTTCTACCCCACACTCCCATCATGTCTTCCACTCTGTAATCACTGCTACATTATCAGCTGATAGGATGTTGACCATAGGTCACTGAGTTTGTGCTCCTGGGGGTATATTCATGAAATATGTTGTTCTTCATGATGTATATGCGCTATGGTGGTACCAAGAAACAAGTGCCCTCACAGCTGTCTTTTTTTTTGCCACTAACATTACACATCTTCTTTAGCTCCCTTTTGCTGATGATTTCATATAATCCACCTCTTTCTTTAATATCTTCCCAGACTTTACCTATCATTTTTCAAGACAAGACTGAGGCATGCAGTGTTATAACATAGAAGTCTTTTCTTTTTTTGTTCACTTATTTGATTGACAAATGGAGATTAAAACTGCTCTTTTGTGGACTTTTAAAGTCTGTTATCATTACTAAAAATAACTTTGTTTAATCGTTCTGTCTCTAAAATAAGATTTTCCAATTTTTCCTCTTTGTAAAAATTCCTAACATTCCATGTACAAATGCGTAGATCTTTCCTCTGACATAAGTTAGAATTTCTCTCCATGGCTTTCTTTGTAATATTACACGATGAGGCTCCAATCTCTATCACGGTGGTCAGCCAGAAAGACCATTCGTCTTTCGTGCACTGAATATGCCTCTTATTTACCACAGACTTTTCTGTTTTCGCATTCTGGGCCGCTGATCATTTCAGATTCTTCCACCCCCAACTACCATCACAGACTAAAGAATAGGAATAGCAAAAAATAATTTTAATGCCATGAAAAATTTACTAGCATCAAAACAAAGGACACCAGGGCTAAAACTAAGAATAGAAAAATGTTATATCTTCTCAACATTCTTGTATAGTGCAGAAACATGGACATTAGAAAAGAAAAAAGAACAGAAAATTGAAGCCTTTGAAATGTGGATTTATAGAACAATAGGTAGAATTGGATGGAAAGAAAAGAGAACAAATGATGAAGTTTTAAAACAACTAAAAATTAAAACAGAACTACTAGACACAATTAGAACAAGACAAATTAAATTTTGGGGGAATTTTAGAAGACACAACAGCAACTAAAAGTAATATTGGAAGGGAAAATACAAGGTAATAGAGGCAGACCAAGACTAACATGGATGAGTAACATCAAAAATTGGACAAGACAACCTACACCATCAAAGCAAGAGACAGAGTGGAATGGCGCTCCATGGTAGCCAACCTTTGATGCGGAGACAGCACTCGATGATATGACTAATCATGTCTGGGACTGTTATCATGACTTGGACTGTTATCATGACAAATCATGGCTGGGACTGTCATCATGACTGGGACTGTTATCACGACTAATCATAGGCTGAGACTATGGCGACAGACATGCAGGAAGGTGACATCCTGAAGACCGTTCATGATTGTGTGTTGGAATTCTTCTTCTTCAACATTCAAGTCTTCTGATCACGTGAGCTCTTTGTCTTGTTGCATGATGGGTGGTGTTGGAAATGGACACAACATTCAGTGAGGATGCATTTAATTGTGTTGCACCTGCAACAATTTTGAAGTACAACATCAGACAAGCAGAATTGACAACTTGCAAGAGTGAGCTACATGTGTGCACAAAGAGCAAAAATCATTGCTGTCATGCAATTTGCTATCTATCCATCTGTTGTCCTTTCGACCTGAAGACGGCAGGCACATAGTGCAGAATTTCTACACTTTCTGTCCAACAATTTTTGTTATCATGCATCAGACTTTGCACAAGACCCGCATTGTATCTCACCGTGTTTCTATTCTGAACAAGGTGTTCATTTTCGGCTAGGGAGTTGATGCCTACTGTTGTTGACTCTGCTTCAGTGTTCTTTTTGGTATTTCTCTAGGTCAACCTCTTTCTTTTACCCGCTGGTTCCCATTTGAGGACCTGCTTTGGGATTCTCTTATTATCTCTTCACATCACATGATTATTTCTAGAAAGCAAACGATCGCCTGTCGGTTAGCCCTAGAATGATGGGATGTCAATGATAACAACAACAAACACAATGATTTTTAAGTAGGTAGTTCAAGGTGTCAACATCTTTATAAAGCTTTAGATTTTAGAATGGAATGACTTCACTGCAGGTGGGGCATTCCCATGTCTGCTTGGCCCCCGTGACTGATATGTAATTTATATTGTGAACAAACAGCTGTAATAAAATATAACAATGAGAACTCTGCACCTATTGATATAAAAAGAGGAGTAGGACAGATCTGTATTATATGACCATGTCTATTCAACTTGTACACTGAGCATATCTTTATAGACTTCATAGGGATGTTGGGGCCTCGGTAGTCGAGTTTGGAAAACCACCCGACTGGACTACCGCAGTTCGGACAACCCGTGTTCAATTCCGCTAGGAGCAGTGTGAATTCTACTCGTGGTTAGAAACCAAAAAAAAAAAAAAAAAATACCCTCATGGTTGACCCAGCCGTTGGCAGAAATGGGTCGAAGGGTATTACCCTGGGAAGATGAGGAATGTTGTCTCGCATCTGAGTTTCGATGCTTGAGGCGACACTATAGAGAAATTTCCGAACATTTCTGGATAGGCGGCCGAGCACATATGGGTGTAAACTCGCGTGCTAAGACGCCGGTTCAAGTCTCGTACTTTACCTTTACCATAGGGATGTCAAGCTTAAACATTAATGTATATATTATAAATAATGTAAGATATGCTGATGACACTGTATTAATTGCAGAAAATCAAGAAGACTTACAACTACTTAACAAAATAAACAAGCAAAGAACATGGTTTGGATATAAATATTAAAAAGACCAAATCTGTGATTATAAGCAGAGAAAGTACACACAAGATGCAAGTGAATATTGAAGTAGACAGAAAGAACCTAGAAAGAGTTCAAGTATCTTGGACATATAACAAATGATGTAAAGTGTAAGATGCAAAAAAAAAAAAAAAAAAAAAAAAAAAAAAAAAAAAAAAGAATAGGAGTGACAAAAAGCAATTTTAACACCTTAAAAATTATAACCACATCAAAGTAGATAACATCTGAATTTTTAAAAATACGAATTGTAAAATGCTATATCTATTCAGATCTATTCTGAACAGAGACAAATGGCGAGATTTGATAAAATATCTTTAAAAGAATTGAAAACTGCTAGAACAAAAATTCAGATAAGAGAGGGAGTATCTTGGTCTACGCCCTATGGGCCGGCTACGGCTCGAAAGGTCAATAGATAGATATCTATTCAACATTCCTGTATGGTGCAGAAACATGGATATTAGATGAGAAATCAGAACAGAATATTGAAACTTTTGAAATGTGGATCTTTAGAAAAACAGGGAGAATTGGGTGGAAGGAAAATCAGATAAATAGGGAAGTTGACACTGAAGACAACACTCAATCAGTTGAACATGAAAAAAAAAAAGAATTACTTAACACAATTAGAAAAACATAACTGAAATTTTTTGAACATGAAAAGAGACACAATAATCTACTCAAGGTCATCTTGGAAGGAAAGATACAAGGTAGAGAAGACATAGGCGGACCAAGAATAAAGTGGAGCAATAACATCAAATGATGGACAGGTGAACCTATGACAAGGTACACCATCAAGACAAGAGACAGAGAAATAGGGCACTCCATGGTAGCCAACCTTCGATGCAGAGACGGCACCCAAAGCATGAATGACCGTAGGACAAGTTTGTACAACAGATATTCAAGTGCCATTGAACCAGTGCCACATGTTCATGCAACTGTTTAGCTATTCTACCGTAGATGTTTCAGTGTTGTGTTCTGTGTACATGAACAATTCATAATAGCCTCATTCTTAATGTGACCTGGTTGTTGCTTTTCCCATTTTAATTTGAAGTTGAATTTTTTTAGTTTTGGCCACTTTATAGATTGTCCCCAGATAGGTCTACTCCTATTGGACACCTCCACCATTTGTTGAGAGTCTATCTGCAAATTCATTTGCAAGAATGTTGCAATGTCTGTGTGTCCACTGGATTATCCTCTTTTTTTATTTTTGTGCAATTGGAGCAGCCATTTAAAAAAAAATAAATCTTGAGGTCAACTATCTCTTAGGTGTATGGACTCTTCAAAGCTGTGATAAATGGCGCCGCATTGTAAATATGGCTACTATTTGGTTCTTTGCATTTTGAATCTAATCAAGATTTCTGCAACATGTCTCAGAGCTTGCTGCTTCTGTCCTGGAGTTACTATCGTATATTCCAGTAGTGATAAGGATGGTTAAACTAAGGATGGTTAAGGATAGTTGTGGTGAAATTGTCTTCTACATAATTCTATGTATTGTTGTTATAGTTCTGCAGAAACCTTTACGTTTTCAATGCCTAGAATAATTGAGTTTGGGAACATTCCTCCAACGAGCCAAAGTTCCAAAAATAGTATAAATGTGTAGAACTTATAAGATATAACAATAGTGTGTAGGAGAAATGAAGTAAATTATTTCAATTTTCTATCAGGCTTCTCACTAATGATGGAAACTCATATCTTGTGCATGGGCATTTACAACAGGCTCGGCAGGCAGAATAGTCAAGTAAGACAGTGGTGCACACGTTATGACCCTGAGTATCTTGACGATGGAGGTGATGGCAGTGACCAGAGCATTCATCTGGTTAGAGCCACAAGACTACACCTAAGCCTGTATACTGAGTGATTCGATGAGCATGATACAAAAAGTGGAGGCAGGATATGTACGTTGGCAATGGGTAGAGTCATCGCAGAAGTAAAAAATACGTAAGGTTACCTTTGTCTACGTCCCAGGACATGCTGGAGTACGGAGAAACGAAAGGGCGGACAGGTTGGCTAGCTGCGCTATTGTTGAGGACGTCAACCAATGCATCGGGCGGACATCATCAATGCCCTCAGGGAAGTTGGAAGGACACAAGACTTCGATAACCATGAGCCCACATCACTCATTCGGATGAAAGTTTAAAAAAAAGTAAAGTACCCCCGTAACGCTAAGTGGCGTAAGGGAATATGGTGTTAGTGACCATAAATTTTACAGACCTTCAGCACGTGATTTTTGTGGTAATGTGGTCGGTATTACGCCCGTGCCGCTTCACTTTCCCAGAAAAAAATCCGGCACCCATTTAAGGCTGGGTGAACCCGGAAGACGTCGGTTGGGATCGAACCCTACCCCTTGTCCTTTGTAGTCCAGTTCACTAACCACTGAGCTATCGCGGCTCCCCATGATGTATATGGATAATGTAATTTTTTATGTAGAGCCAGTCTTAACATATGGTTGTGAATCATGGACAATAGGACAACATACGAGAAAATCACTGGAGCCTGTAGAAATGTGGTTTTACAGAAGAATGTTGAGAATACCATGGACAGCTAAGAAGAATAATGAATAAACGTTATAAAAGAGGCCAAAACAAAAAGAGAGCTAATTTCCAATATTAGGAAGAAACAATCCTAATTTGTTGATCATGTAATGAGAAGAGAACAGCTGGAATATATTGTAACAACTGGGAAAATTGAGTGACGAAAAGATAAAGGGAAGCAAAAGATATCAGACAGCTTAAGAGAATTTCTTGGCAGAAAGTCAACAACAGAAAATAAATAACTGTCGAGATCGAAAGTTGTGGAGAAACATGATTGCCTACGCCAGCAGGCCCAGTACTTGATGAAGATGAGTTTTCAATCCTTGTAAAGATCGTTTCGCCCGTGCGCTGCCGGGGCTCGAAAGGGGAGTAAAGAATACTGGCGCTGTACCCTACCAGGCATGATCGAAAGAGGCGAGAAACAAGGGTTGGGCATGGGACTGGCTATCCCATGCTGTAAAAAAAATAAGCCGAAAAAACTTCACAAACATGGACAAGTCAAAGAGAGAAAAAGTAAATCCGCCATCCAGGAAAGAGAAGGGCTCTCTGTCTAAGAGACATGACGCAAGCCGGAGAACGCCACAAGGAGTCCGGATTGCCGACTCACCCTTTGTCTACCAGGAAATCCTCCAGAATTGGCACCTGGAATGTTCGTACTCTAAACGAACAAGGAAAAGCTGCAAATGTAGCAGCAGAAATGACAAACTACAAGATAGATATTCTGGGAATGTGTGAAACAAGATGGCTAGGAACGAGTAAAATAAACTAAATACAGGAGAGATGATTTTATCATCAGGACACCAGGAACCTGGAGCACAACATAGTGAATGGGTAGCTATAATGCTATCAAGGAATGCACAGAAGACACTAATAGAATGGGAAGCAGTAGGACCGAGACTAATGAGAGCAACATTTAAAACAACAAAGAAATTAAGTGGAAAATACAAACAGATCAATGCCTTTATTAAAGATAAGAAAGGAAATCTGCTCAGTAATATAAGGGAACAAATGGAGAGATTGAAAGAGCACTTTGAAGAACTTTTGAACAGATCCGACTCAAATAATCCTCCAGATATACTACCAGCATAAGAAGAGTTACACGCTAATTGTGGAAAACCAAGCAAAGAAGAAATAATGAAAGCCATCAAACTATTAAAAAATGGTAAAGCCACAGGACCAGATGAAATTCCTTAGGGAGTCATCAAAGCAGATATTAACACCTCTACCAAGATGCTACAAAACCTATTAGATAAAATTTGGGAGATGGAAGAAATACCTAAAGACTGGAAAGAAGGTTATATGATCAAACTACCAAAGAAAGGAAGTTTACAGGAGTGCACAAATTATAGGGGAATTATGCTACTATCAGTGCCAGGAAAAATATTCAACAGAATCATTCTGGAGAGACTAAAAGAGGCCATAGAGAAACATTTGAGAGATGAACAAGCAGGTTTTAGGAAGAACAGATCATGTGCTGATCAATTAACTACTCTACGTATAATAGTTGAACAAAGTTTAGAACTAAAATCCCCATTTTATATTGGATTTATAGATTACGAAAAGGCATTTGATAGTTTAGACAGAAGAATGCTTTGGAAGTCGCTGAGTCATAACGGAATCCCCATAAAGTTTATTAACCTGATAAAAACAATGTATGAAGGAACGAAATGTAGTGTGGTGCATGAAGGAAAGCTTACAGAAGAATTTGAAATAAGAACAGGAGTAAGGCAGGGATGCCTTCTGTCTCCATTTCTCTTTCTACTGGCCATAGATTGGATTATGAAAATAACTCAAAACAACAGAAATGGAATCCATTGGTCACTGACCAAACAACTTGATGATTTAGACTTTGCTGATGACATAGCTCTCCTATCACACAGCCATCAACAGATGCAGGATAAAATGAGCATACTTGATAAGAGATCACAACAGCTAGGACTGAAGATTAATAGAGATAAGACCAACATTATGAGAATTAATACAGTTGGCAATAACCAAATAAAACTAGGAGAAATAACTCTATTAGATGTACAATCTTACATATATCTGGGCAGTAATATAGATAAAGAGGGAGGAACAGAAAATTATACCAAAATAAGGATATCAAAAGCAAGAGAAGCTTTCATTGCACTGGGAAACATATGGAAATCCAAAGAAATTATATTAAATACACAAATAAAAATTTTCAACTCAAATGTTAAGGCGGTCCTTATATTATTATATGGCTGTGAAACATGGAGAATAACAATAATTGACAATCACGAAGATACAGACTTTCATTAATGGATGCTTACGCAGAATAAAGGGATGGAAATGGCAGGACAAAATCACTAACATAGAATTATGGAAAGGTACCAGTCAAACACCAGTGGATAAAGAGATACAGCGAAGACGATGGCGCTGGATAAGACACACACTACGGAAGCCAACTGAGAGTATTACACAACAGGCCCTTTTTGAATCCCCAGGGGAAAAGACAAAGAGGAAGACCAAGGAATTCTTGGAGAAGACAGATAGAAGCAGAGATGAAGATGATGGGGAAGACATGGAATGATCTTAAAAAAATGGCAAAAGACAGAATGACTTGGAAAGTGTTTGTTGAAGACCTATGCTCCACTGGGAGCTAACAAGGTAGAAGAAGAAAGCAATACTAAAAAAAGGAAGAAAAAAGTGGTATGGTGACAGCTTTACGTGGTAATGGACGAAACAAAAGTCCACGTTTCGGCCAAGTAGGCCTTCATCTGGACGAACAACAAACAAAAAATTATATATAACGATATATTAACAAATCTAACTACATGGCGATAATATGCTAGATACTAAAGAGAGGAAAAATAAAAAAAAAATGGTCACTTCCCTGTGTTCCTGAGCTGGGTCAGTCTCCAAATGGACTAAATTGATACGGCAGGATGACCGACTATAAATCTCTCTGACCGGGAAGTCAGGTGAGAAGACGGAAAGGAAGGGTTCTAAAAATATGGGGAGGTGGGTACATGATATGTGTAAATATGCACGTCTAACTCTGTGTGTGCACACCCGAACCGATGTGTAAACATAAGCATGTGTATGTAACAATGCGTGTGTAAAAGCATAAATCAGCACATACATTGCCACAAGGCCCACAAAAGAAAAAACCCAAAGGAGCCCAAATGTGCCAATGCATGTGCAGACAAATATATCCACATGTATAGGTTAAGTAGCGCATGGGGTATGAAATATGTAGTGGGTGTCCTATGAGTATGTGAGTGATATATTCAGTCCTTGGGGGGACAGCGAAGGGAATTATCGTCAATAAGCTGTTTGATGGTTGAGCGAACCTTCTCATTGTTGCTAATAGTGGAATCAATGGGGCAAGGTTTATAGAATGTGGTGTCAGATAATTGTTTGACGCCTTCTTGGATGTATAGGTCTTTACGCCAGACTACTACAGCCCCTCCCTTATCAGCTGGTTTAATGACGATATCTTCCCGACTACGGAGATTGGAGAGGGCTCGAAATTCAGCGGGAGTTAAGTTGGAACGAGGTACCCGGCGAATGGAGAGTTGCTCGATCTCCCGAAGAGTGTTTTGGACTGACTGACTTGCCGGAAGATGACATCTCCAGGTTCATCGACTACATGGGCAACTTTAACAAATACATCAAGATTACATCTTATATCTCTACCTCGTCCGTCACTTTTCTTGATCTGGTCGTCTCCCTTGGTACCTCCAGCATCCACACTTCAGTCTTCTATAAACCCACAGACGTCCATTGTTATCTTCTCTACACCTCGTCTCATCCATCTCACTGCAGAGATTCCATTCCATATTCTCAATTATTACGACTTCGTCGTATCTGCCAGGATGATCACGATTTTCTCCAACAGGCCCACCTGATGTTAAATTTCTTTAGGCGTCGTCTCTATCCTGATTCGGTTCTCCGATCTGCCTTTAAGAGAGCTCTCGATATTCCCCGTTCGGTGGCACTCACCCCATCCACCCGCCGTTACTCTGATAGGACCATATTTACCCTCACCTACCACCCCCATAACTTGGCTGCGGTGAGGATCCTTAACCGATATCGCTCCATTCTCCACTCAGACCCTACTACCCGCCTACTTTTCAGTGATCCTCCTTTGGTCGCCTTCAAACGTGACAGGATCTGAGAGACATTCTTGTCACTAGCCGCCTCCCCCGCTCAAACCACAAACACCTTGGTACTGTTCCTTGTGGACGTCGAGTTTGCAGAACTTGTGACTACGTACTTTGCACCGATTCGGTCTTGGTCCCTAATAAGCGATTCGACATCAAGGAGGGGTTCACTTGTGTGTCGCGTAATATCATCTACACCATAATATGCAAGCACTGCCAGACAGATGACGTATGTGGGTGAAAGTGGACGGCGCTTGAGTGACAAATTTTGTGAGCATCTTCATGATGTTGAGCAAAATACTGGCAGCCCGGTGTCTGCCCATTTCAACTCCCCTGGGCATAGTGGTAAACTCGACATGCAAGTTACTGGCATTGTCTCATGTCACTCCAGCAATCGCAGCAGGTTCGCCCTTGAGAATCGCCTTATTGCCCAGTTGGGTTCGCTGTCTCCCCCCCCCCCAAGGAATGAACATCTCACTCTCATACTCATAGGACACCCACTACATATTTCATACCCCTATACGCTACTTAACCTATAAATTGTGGATATATTTGTCTGCACATGCATTGGCACATTTGGGCTGCTTTGGGTTTTCTTTTGTGGGCCTTGTGGCAATGTATGTGCTGATTTATGCTTTTACACACGCATTGTTGCATACACATGCTTATGTTTACACATCGGTTCGGGGTGTACACACAGAGTTAGACGTGCATAGTTTACATATATCCTGTACCCACCTCCCCATATTTTTAGAACCCTTCCTTTCCGTCTTCTCACCTGACTTCCCGGTCAGAGAGATTTATAGTCGGTCATCCTGCCGTATCAATTTAGTCCATTTGGAGACTGACCCAGCTCAGGAACACAGGGAAGTGACCATTTTTTATTTTTCTTCTCTTTAGTATCTAGCATATTATCGCCATGTAGTTAGATTTGTTAATATATCGTTATATATAATTTGTGTGTTTGTTGTTCGTCCAGATGAAGCCTACTTGGCCGAAACGTGGACTTTTGTTTCGTCCATTACCACGTAAAGCTGTCACCATACCACTTTTTTCTTCCTTTTTTTTAGTATTGCTATATATTATAATTATCAGCTTTATAGCAGCTTCGCATCTCTACGCATCTTGATGCCTTTACCTCTAGAAGAAGAAAGATCTTTTATCAAATCTCGTCATTTGTCTCTGTTCTGTGCAAGCAACTTTATCTCATTGAGGCAGCCGATCCCTTCTGCTCTTGCCTCTCTGATCAATGTTCTTCTCAATGTCTCAGTGTTAATATTGTAGTAGAGTAAAAATATAAAGTGAGAATAATGATATTAATTCGTGTTCTGGAAATTTATAAAAGTATAAAAGTCCAACTTTTAGCGAAACCAATATGGCGCGTAACACGGCGGTAACAATTAATGTGTTGAAGTAGTTGAACAGAGTAACACAACGGGTATATGAGGTTTTGTGTGATAGTGAAGATCATTGCTTATATTAAACGAATATATTCATACATTTGAAATTGAGTTATTAACAGGATGGCTGCAAGCGTAAGTAAATATGTTGAGTTAAGTTATATTAATTATTATTAATTGAAATTCAAATTGAGACAGAGGAGACCATTGATTGAGACTGAGACTTGAGTAATTCAAATCTGCAAACGGCTAAATCAAATTGAGTAATTCAAAAATTCAAGTAATAGTAATAATTATTATTAGTAATTGACAAAAATTAAACTAACTAAACTTGTGTACTCAACAAATTCTGACTGAATAATTCAGTGAATTGTCGTGAAATTTACAAAAGTTAAATTTAAAAAAAATAAATAATAAATCAATGTAATTTGTTACGTTGTAAAAATTATACATATATAAGGTCAATCATGAAAAGACTAAAGTCATGAAAAGTTTAATTCCAACAAGTGACAAAATATACATGGAAAACAAACCAGTAGAAGAGATCGATCACTTCATCTATCTTGGAAGTCACATTGATCGAGAAGGGGATACGAGCAAAGAAATTAGAATCAGACTGGCTAAAGCAGCAATGTCTTTCAGAAGCCTTGAAAAGTTGTGGAAATCAAAACTCATTAGCACAAACACAAAACTTAGGCTATTCAAATCAAATGTACTATTAACCCTTACGTATGCGTGTGAAAGCTGGAAAACAACAAGAGATATAGAAACAAAGTTGAACGCATTCGAAAATAAATGTCTAAGGAAAATACTTGGTATAGAATGGAACGAATTCAAAACAAACGAGGAAATTAGAGAAATCGCCAATCAACCACTAATATCTTCAGTAATAAAGAAAAGACGATGGTCATACGTTGGACATGTGATGAGAAGAGATAATAATCGAATAGCAAAGCAAGCCCTCATATGGGAAACAACAGGTAAAAGAAAAAGAGGAAGACCCAGGGAGACACTGAGAAGAACATTGATGAGAGAGGCAAGAGCAGCAGGAATCGGCTCCCTCAATGAGATAGAACTGCTTGCACAGAACAGAGACAGATGGCGAGATTTGATAAAATATCTTTAAAAGAAAACTGCTAGAACAAAAATTCATATAGGAGAAGGTGTATCTTGGTCTACGCCCTATGGGCCGGTTACGGCTCGAAAGGTCAATAGATAGATAGAATAATTATAATTTAAAATAATGAATTTAATTATTAATTTAATTAAATTATGGTTTTTGGAAAAAAATAATTAAAATAACGGGGACGGATGGATTATTATTTATAAATAATAAATTGATAAATATGATTGTCACAACTCACGACAAATGAATGAATGTCAATGTCATGTCATACTGTCATGTCATCACTGTCATGTCATTTGTGTGCAGAAACATTTAACTAACAACCCTACTAATAACAATCAATGATCTAACTGTTTCGTTTAGTTTGCCCGAAGTATTGTCTATATCATATCATATCTGCAAGCAATGTCGTTTCCTGTATAAATTTTAGTCTTTGACTTTGTAATTCTTGCAGTGACCCATATAGTTTTGTCTGTAATGTTGTATCTTTGGGCCAATGGATTTTCCTCAGTGCAGTCTTGAAGTATGTGTTCAGCAGTCTGGGGCGCCTGTCCACATATACAAGTAGTTGAGGTGCCGATCTTGAATTTTGTATACATGTGACTATGGAGTCGATTGTCATTGTGTCCTGTTCTGAGGCGTGTAATGATAACTTATTCATATCTATTCATATCTATTAATATTTATTATGAAAGGCATCCTGATTTTGGGCTTGTGGTCCTCTGACTGATTTGATTATCTGTTGCTTATAATGGTATGTAACTGGTGTATCTAGTTGTGCGCCTTTTGATCCTTCCTTTGCCAACTGATCTGCTTTTCTCATTTCCTGATTCTACAGTGAGATGGGATCCACTGCAGGGCAACCCTGTGGCGCTTGCAGAGTTCAGTCATAAGGTCTGCAGATGTGGTAATTTGCAGAGTTCAGTCATAAGGTCTGAAGATGTTGTAATTTTCTGGATTGTAGTGCCTGGAGTACTGATTTACTGCATTCTGTGCTGATCCGTGTACACACAAATCCATAGGTCTTGTGGGTATTCTTCATCCAGGAAACTGAGAGTTATTGTTTTTCGCTATATACTATACTGTTCTTCTTTGTCAACTATTCCTTTCACTTCTGTCCGTATTTGTATTGATAATCCTGATTCCTCTGTCCAGGGAGTATGTTCTGGTATGTGCAGTAAGGGGTTAACAACTCTTGGCATGTCTGGTGTTTGTCTACTAATACGCTTGGCTTGGTGGATAAAACTGCTTCTCTTAAGTCGTCCCAATGCAAGATTCTGGAATCAGTCCTTCATTGGATGTCTCAGCATGTATGCACATTTTTCTGCCTATATCAGTACCTTTGTTTCCCTCCGTTCCCTCAGTGCTAGTATCCTCCACAATTTCTCCATCTCCAGTATTGGTGTTGATTTCATTGCTCCTGTGATGACCCTAAGTGCCTGGTTTTGTACTTTATCCAGCTCTTGCAGTGTGGTGTTTGATGCTGGGCACCATGCAGATGATCCATATTCTAAATGTGGGCATATACTTTGCTAGTAAACTTTACTGAGTATTTCCCACTCTTTAAACACTGTGTAATGGTTGTACATACGTCATAAGCACTGCAGGCATTTGAATATTTTAAATAATTTTTCTTTATTGTTTATACATAAAACGTGTTCTGCTTGTTAGGTATATTACCAGCAAATGTCTCCCATATTTTTTCAGGGCCCATCATTAGATTCTTTTCTCCAGCAAGGAGATACTCCCCAGCCTCGACGTGGAGAAATTGGAAAAACTTTTAATAGACGCAGTTCCAACATTAATCTGCGTAAATGTATGTTTTGCTACAATTTTAGTGCTAAGTTATAATGATGTTTGTTGCTTGATCTTAGTGTATTTCCTTGTTTTTATAACTTAAAATGATTGTTCACATTGTATCTCTATCATGGGTGGTACAGGATTTCATATATTTCCAAAACCGCATGCTCCTAATGTCTTCTAGTTGCTTTTTACATTCTTCTGTACATTAGTGATAAGGATATTTACTCTCTGTCATGTTATATATTATTTTCCAAATTGTTTTCACAGTTGTCACAGAGATGACTCAGCAGGTCAGTAATGGATAAATGTTTTATGCTCAGAGAAATACATAGATGGCCCTGGCTTATAGATAAAAACTGGAAGATTAATATTCTTTTTCTTCATTCACTTATTAGGAATTTGATTTGCACTCTTTAGCAGCTTGCGATCCAGTGCATCCATTGTAATTCTTAATCATGTATTTGTTTGGAACTGCTTTTCTAGTTTTTTCTTCTTTTTTTAGCATTTCTAACCTTCTCTCTCTTCTACCTTTCGACTCCCTGTTGAGAGTAGGTCTTCAACAAACAGTTTCCAAGTTGTTCCGTTTTTTTGCCATTCTTTTAAGATCATTTCATGCCTTCCCTATCATCTTCATCAGGCTTCTCCAAGAATGTTTTGGTTTTCTTCTTTGTCTCTTCCCCTGGGGATTCCAAAAAAGGGCTTGTCATGTAATAC
Organism: Megaustenia siamemsis; assembly: GCA_032433765.1. Classification (NCBI taxonomy): domain Eukaryota; kingdom Metazoa; phylum Mollusca; class Gastropoda; order Stylommatophora; family Ariophantidae; genus Megaustenia; species Megaustenia siamemsis. Next base: position 90,728,568 of record JAVIAB010000092.1, read on the forward strand.
TTTCAGTGGCTTCCGCAGTGTGTGTTCTATCCAGTGCCTTCATCTTCATTTTATTTCTTTGTCTACTAGTACTTAAGTTTAAGTGTCTACTAGAAACATAATTGTACGATGGTTATTTTGTCCTACCATTTCCAGTTCACATTTTACTTAAGAAAATAGAAGACTTTTAGTCTTGCCTCTTCAGAAAGCATTATAAGGCATAAGATCAAGTGCTTTGTTTTCAACCAGTTGATTGGAAAAAATGATGTAGTTAAACTGATGATTGATCATATATATATGCAACTTCTTGCACAAACCATTGCCCTACTGAAACTACAACAGGGCAGATTGGAATGAATTAACAATTTATAAAAATATAATATGGAAACAATTAGCAAGTTGTAGAGTAGAAGAAATTATGGATGGATTTAATAAAACTATTTTGAGTTCCTCTGCAAGAAGGCCTCAGGAAGCAAGTGAAAGATAACATATTACAAACCATTAAGTTTAAGGGACATGTGTGCAAGACTAAGAAATCTCAGATGAATAAATGCCTGCGACTGCAGAACATACAGAAAAAGCAAATTTGGTCTACAAAACTGTCTCTGCCAGGTAAGGAACTGCATTTTTGATTTGAAAATGACTTAGCGGTGTCCTCACTGTGGTGTGCAGAAAGGAGATTGTTTAGAAACAGAGTGATAGTGGTCATTAATACTACAGGTAGAATGATTTTGGCATGAGTTAGCTCTGATGATGATCAATCACATCTGATACTATGCAACAATATAATTTAAAATTTGTTCCATCTATAAAAAATATCAGGTTTTATGCATTAAAACTTTTGTCAGTAAAAATCTGCACAAATTTGCTTCTGTGTCTCCACCATAGATTGGCAGAGTGGCCTGTGCTTTCATATCTTCGAGATCTGTTCTAGTAATAGCAATGCTACCAAGGGATCACCCAAACTAGACAGTCAAAAGGCTGGAACCCCCTACTTCACCTCTTTGCAGTGCCACTAGTAACAGACTAACCAATCTGGTCACTATAAATGATGAGGGATCAAAGAGGGAAGGGAACCTGGTACTAAAAAGTGTAAGACTGAAGTCAGATGTGATAGACTGGATGGTGCATATAAACCACAACACAACGCAAAGACACCTAGGCTACTTAGCGTCCTTTAAAGAACATATGATAATTAGGACTGTCCATTCCTTTAGTAGACTTCGGGTGAATGCTAGAAAGAAAGAATGATTTAGGTCATTAATACCATGCTCATAAAAATGAATCTTTAATGCCACTGGCTATATATTATTAGTTATTTATATCACAATGAGGTTTCCTCTTCCTTGAGTTGAGTCTTCTATATCAGTATAACCTACCACCATGAGGACCACAGGAATCATCACTTGTTAACAGTTTTATGTAGCACAAGATGTTTTTACTGAGTCTCTCAGAAAAGATGAGGTCCATAGATCCTGCCTGCAGACCAAATGTAAATCAGCTTTTGTTCTTTATGTATAGAAAGAATTGAGTGGTACTATTTGGGAAAATGCATTCAAAATCTTTATTACCATTTTTTAAAATGAGTTTTCCGACCTATATTCAGGACATTAATTATGCTTATCGTATATTCTCTTCTTTCACACATATTATATATTCACTATCATATATTCACTTCTGTGAATTCACTCCTTCTTCACACTCACACCATATTGTATACACTTGGTGACTTCTATCTCCACGAGTTATTCCTATGATCTCTTCAATACCTCCAGTACAGATTGATCAGAGTCTTATCTATCTGTCGCACTTTTATTTTTTTTCATCTTTATGAAATTGTCCTTAACTTTATCTCAGAATGGCTCAATTATCACGACTTTGCTATAAACTAGCGACAGAGCTCATCCATCCCCATTTAACCGGTTACCCCTAAGAAGAGGGAAACATATTGTATGCATAACCTTATTATTGGTTTCTGGTTTCTTTTCAGCCATTCAGCTGTTGGATGATGCCGTATCAGTATCCATAAACGGTCGCCTCGTACTCCAAGAGGATTTAGACATACCACACGTAAGTTTTTATCTTTTTCAACGAGTTTTGATGTTAAATAATTTTTTTCTAAAAAAAAAAAAACCCAGCAATTTTTCTTTCACGCTTGTTTGGGGAATGCCTTTTGGCTAAAATGACCTAAGTCACATTGATGCAAATTAGACCATTAATGTAATGCAAATGAAGTTCTTCCTCTGACAAAAATTTTAGTATTTGTAACCTATATTCAGAACTGTTAACCCCTGCCTTGCTGCTATAAAAACAATTATTGTTTATATAATGCCACCACCATCATTGCTGTGTCTGTTGTTTCAGCTCATCTCACAAATTTGCTAAAATAATTACTGCCTAACAGTCCAGTGTTTATGACTTTCACTTTTACTGGTGCTGCGAGCACTAAAATATGTTTCAACTTAAAATGCTAATGCTTCTATTTGCAGACGATCAGGCACTAATACTTGGAAAAATAGAAGACCTACAAGAACACTTAAATAGACCTCAATACAATATGAAAATCAACACTAACAAGACAGAAGTGATGAACATTGCATAAGAAAACAACATCAACATCACAATAGATAACCTGGGAGGGCCGACCATCTAAGGGCAGAATCCCCCTACAGAAAAGATCATCTGCTGCCTTGCAGGAAGATTGGGGACAATCAAAGGCTAAGGAATGCAAACCTGAATAAAATGCTGGCTGAAATAAGATGCACTGGCGCAGAACACAGTGCAACGTTTTAACGGGTGTTCAATCAGAGTGGATCTGGCAGACTCTAATTGTGATGTTCTGCCTATGGGGGCGATCAACACACTTAGCCTGACAGCTGACTTCATGTGAGAGTCTGGAATCCTACTCTGATTGAGTCCTGATCGCAGAGAGAGAGAGAGATAACAATAGATGGCAGACAACCAAAACAAGTGGAGAAATTTAAATACCTCAGAGGTCTAGTGACAAACAGTTCACAAGCAGCAGAAATAGATACAGGATGCAACAAATCTTGTCAAATCATTGAACAACTATCATCACTGTTGTCAAACAAGGAAATAACACTAGAGGCAATATGGGTGCTCTACAACACAATAATCTTGCCAACGTTGAGCTGTAGCAGTGAGTTGAGAATGTATAACAATAAGTGAGGGTGAAGTCACTGGAAGGAGGTGGAAGTTTAACTCAGACAAAAACAATGAATTTCCCGTGAATAAGTGAGAGTCAATCAGAGAAGGGGAAGAATGTAAAAAGATTTATGATTGGCTGGAGGGGAAAGGTATAGTAAAAAATACAGGGAAAGTACAGTCAGGCGAGAAGTAAAACTTATTCAGGCGGACGGCTTGAGAGTTGTGCCTTTGGAGGCAGTAGCCATGACAGGCTTACCAACCTCCTGAGTTGAAGGAGTTAGTTAGGTCGAGCCAAGAGCTCAAAATATGTTTATCAGTGTTTCAGTTAAAAAAAAAAAAACTATCTTTACGTCACATAGTACCATTGCTGGTGTATGACGGGGGCAACGATAGAACCAGAGGGATAAAGGCTGCTTGGTCAAGCAGTCGCCACGACGTGTGAGACTCAGGATTTTTATTTCACCCCCCGATAGAAAAAATCCTTTCTGTCTACCGCGGGCTTCGAACACCGAACGTCGGCTTTTCAGCCAGCAGAACAGTGGTTTTAGCCGCACGGCCACGCGCACTCAGTTAAATGTTGTAAATAGATTATGCTCATGCAGCTAAACTGAGAGAAATGTTATCGGGAGGCAGTTACCAAACTTCCACAGTGTTTAATGTTATTTGTTCCAGTGAGTTATGGCAAACCAAGAGTCGACCATGTTGATAATGTTAGTTTTAAGAGTTGTTCAAGTGCAGAACTACAGCTCCAGTGTAAACTCAAGACAGTTATTTGAGTTCGGGTAATGAGTTGATTTCAGCCAGACTAAGAAGAACTTTCCTGTATGGATGATTAGAGAGTGATAGAGGCACATTTGTGAAGCACAGTGTCTGAATTATTAGTGCAAGTGAGAAGCCGAGAACCAGGTAGTTGGCTGATTTTTTAAACTGTTGTGTTCATTTACAAACTATTTCATGAATAAACTCGAGTCATGTTTTAATAATGGATTTCCTTGATTAGTCTTACCTCGTCAGTGTTTGAGTATATGTGGCATAGCAAAGAACAAACACTTAGTGGGCAAAGAAAGATATGGTCCTCAGAGTTCACTGCCAGAATAGCAGAAACATCAACGCCAAGTACATTATTTTCAGAGATCACGTATGGACATTTTTGTGTCCTGGCCAATCACGATCCAACCGTTTTAACATCATGGTGCAGCACATGTAAGACATGTGACAGATAAACAGATTTGTCACTAGAGTGTTGCCAGTGGATAAAGAGTTTATCAGCGGCCTGTTTGTTGAGGTGAGCAGGTTAACAGAATCAAGTCAATTCCAGCAAGCAACCCATCAATCGAACGAATGAGAAGGTGTCGTATTCAAGTCTCATTAACAGTCTCATTCTGATAATAATGATCATTCAAACGAACATCTGAACAGGTTATAAAGGAAAGGCGGTGACACGTTTTTGTCACAAGCAATATTGACGTGCGTACAAAGAACGTTTACAGCAAAGAAGGAAAGAATGGTTTACAGAGCTACTAGTGTCACTACCAATATCAAACCTGGACTCTACACTTAAGACCAATAAGAAAAATAACCACCACTGAGGTCAAATATATTAGATGAGTGACAGGAAATAGTCTGAGAGATAAGATCAGAAATGAGGAACTGGAAAGAAAGCTAAGAAAATTTAAGCCGCAGAATACATAAAGAAACAAAAGATAAAATGGTTTGGCTACATGATGAAAAGAAAGCTCAGAACACAACACAATAAGCCTTTAATAAACATTGCTAGAACACTAGACCCAAGGATTGACCATGAAAAAAGATGGATTGATGGAATATTAGACATGCTAGGAAATATAACAGTAGCAGAGGTCAACAGCAGAGCAAAAGACTGGAAATTTATATCTTCCCTCTATGCTGATATGCAAATTAGAAAGTAAAGAAAAAGACTACCATACATACATTAAATAACATTGGATTAAATTTGTGTTAGATTATGTAAGAGTGAAATGTGACAAAGGGATTGTAAATAATTTGTATTATAATTTCACAGAATTAAAAATAATACATTCTATGTGTGTACCTTTGACGATGCAATAATACTTATAAGATCTGTCAGTAGAAAAATTACTGTTTTTGTAGGATAGACATTTTATATTTCTTTTAAATTGAAGATTCTGGTATTGACCTGCCTTAAATAATTCTTACTTTGATATTTCTAATGTCAGATAATACATTTTCAGATACACCATTGCGGTTGGATTCAGGACCACGCCTTGACACAAGTGATATGTTCATGTTTACTCCCTCCAAACATACCATTACCAGTGTTCATACACCTGTATGTTATAAGTTTTCTTGTTTCGTTTTCTATAAATTATGCAGTTTCTTTGGTCATATCATTCACAAAGATTAGTAATACTCTTGGTGTCACACTCATAGTAGTATGGACTTAGAAAATGACATTTTTTTTCTCTCTGTGATGATGGGCTGTTCAATGTTTCAATCTGATCAATTTTTATATATTTACATATGTATTTTTTGCAATCAGAAATTTCTAGCAAAGTTAATTAGAAAATAAAACAGAAGCACACTGCACAGTCTAAAATGGGGCTTAGTCCCATGCAGATGCTCAGTGTAGAAATTTTGGTAGTTCCTTTTGCTTATTTTTTAAAAACACTGTCCATTTTACAATCAGCCCTTTACTACTTGACCCAAACTCAAAATGTTTGTACTTGACAATTTATACTTTGGTCATTACCTTGTTCATTTGTAAACAGAGCTTATGTCTGCTTTTGTAATTAATATACTACTGCAGGTACATTTTATCCTATTATATTTTGTATTGTCATAATTTTAGAGTGTGTTTAAGGGCATTATTCTTCTTTCCTTTCTTTCACTTTCAGCATTGAAGAAAGATATAGTTTGCTGTCTTTTGCTCATCTTTTGGCTTCCCCTGCTGTTTTATTTCCTGGTGTCCATCTTTGCTGGAGCTCATTAAACCCCTTCGTCTCTAATGGGCTGGCTAACTTACCCAAACTTACTTTTGTAGTCAATGTAAATAATAAGAAGGTTATTATGTTAGTAAGAATGCCTGCCTTGTTCTGATTTCAAAGTGGTTTGTGCAACCTGCTGCAGTTGGGACTTACTGCATATCTTGTTTATCTATCTATTGACCTTTCGAGCCGTAACCGGCCCATAGGGCGTAGACCAAGATACACCTTCTCCTATATGAATTTTTGTTCTAGCAGTTTTCTTTTAAAGATATTTTATCAAATCTCGCCATCTGTCTCTGTTCTGTGCAAGCAGTTCTATCTCATTGAGGGAGCCGATTCCTGCTGCTCTTGCCTCTCTCATCAATGTTCTTCTCAGTGTCTCCCTGGGTCTTCCTCTTTTTCTTTTACCTGTTGTTTCCCATATGAGGGCTTGCTTTGCTATTCGATTATTATCTCTTCTCATCACATGTCCAACGTATGACCATCGTCTTTTCTTTATTACTGAAGATATTAGTGGTTGATTGGCGATTTCTCTAATTTCCTCGTTTGTTTTGAATTCGTTCCATTCTATACCAAGTATTTTCCTTAGACATTTATTTTCGAATGCGTTCAACTTTGTTTCTATATCTCTTGTTGTTTTCCAGCTTTCACACGCATACGTAAGGGTTGATAGTACATTTGATTTGAATAGCCTAAGTTTTGTGTTTGTGCTAATGAGTTTTGATTTTTTATATTTATATATCTTGTTTATACTACCCATAATTATTCTTTGTTGACTCTCATCAAATATTTCATGGTCTATGAAAATTATGTATAGATTTGCTCAGGATGTTGCATCCACTTCTTCAAAGTGATACACCTTGATAAACCCCAGCAGCTGTCATTCATTTTGAAGATGGATTCAGAGTAATATAGATTGTTGTGAGCCACAACAGTTATCTCAATCTTTGTGTTTTTGTACACAGGAACTGTACTCATGCAACATCCATAACACTTTGATTTTGTCTGTATATATATATATAGAAAGATCTCAGCACAAGTAAGGTAAAGGTATCTCATAGCATCATTGTCATGTGGAGTGCACAGCCTGCACTTCTCTTGGACACATCTTATGGGGCAGTGCTACTCACTGCACTTGTCCCAGATAACTTTACTGACCAAAGTACAGCCACTCATTTTTTTTTCAGCTGGTTTGATTGTATGGCATTGTTTGAACCCTGATACTTGGCAATCAGTAATATTATCTTTGGGGTCTGGATGGTCTAGAAGTAAGACACCAGCCTCTGGAGAGGAAGGTGCCAGGTTCAAATCTAGTTAGAGACTCAACATTTTTCTCCTAGAATCTGTAGTTTCTTCATGGCTTACATTTACCCTAGTCTCTGAATAATGAGATCTGATTGTTTAGCCATCTTAGATTGTGGTGAAAAACAGGAGGTCCTGTATGTGCTCTGTGCACATTAAAGAACCCTTGGCAGTTGAGCTTCAAAAAGATGGTCGCTGCCCAATTTAAAATTGTTAAATTAGATATCTAACCATGCCCGTATATGATGCATCGATGTCTACTTAATGGGTGAATGCTAAGAATAAAGAATAGTATAATCCATGTTAAAAGTGGTGTCTTATATGAACTTTTATAATTGTGATTAAATAATAATGAATGAAGTGTTGGTAACATCCTTTAATAATCATTAGTGATAGTATATTCTAGGGTGAATGATTTCTTGTCTCTTTACTTATGATTTCACTTTATTATATTGTAGATTGAGCCTACAGAGGACATTACTAATTTAAGGATGACTTTTATTACTGATGAAGATCCAGGAAAAGCAGGTAACAATATATTTTGTTACATTAAGTAAAACAAGAACACAATTTTCTAATGTAGTTAGGTTTCTTTGTTGTTAATAATAACTGTCCCTCACCATAATTTTCAGTTAGAGCTCTGTTTACACAATTCATGTTTTATCTTAATGTTGTTCAGTCCTCTAATTTTGTTTCCTTTCTAGTTGATTCATTTTTTTTTTATTGACAAGCTTTGTAAAATTATGCTCCAATATTTGTTCTCTTGTCAATCAGAGCAGACCAACATATCAGTTAGTGGACAACACATAATTTGTCATGTAAGGCAACATACTTTTTCCACCTTGCCTGGTCTATGGCCAACTTTTGAAGAGTGTCTCATCTGGTCCAGTTGAGACTTTGTAGGTTGTGCACTTAGAAGAGCTCCAGAAGCAATCACAAGAACTGTCATGCAGTGGACTATATTGGAAAAGTTAAAGAGAGGAAGTTCTGTTAGAGAACACCTGTTAGAGAACACCTGTTAGAGAACACCTGTTAGAGAACAGTGGAGACAAAGATAGTTGATTTGGACCACACATTGGATATCACACAGTTGTGAAGGATGGCCACAGATCAGGAAGAATGGAGGTTTTGTTGAACAGATAGCTCAAGATGTTTATGTCACTGATTGCTTTGTTTGTGGTAAGGAAATGAAAAAAGATTCTTCTTGTTTTCTTCCTCTTTACTGCTTTGAATGTCAAAGCAGGTACAAGTTCTGGTTCATGCTCTTCTGGCGGCCTCAATCAGACACTTGATGCCAATTTAGAGTTTCTCTAATGTTGTCACTCCAACATTGTTTGGGCCTGCCTCAAGCACTGTGTTTCGGAGTCTTAATCTGAATGAGCCATGATCACAGAAGAAAGACTGTATCTTTCTCTATTTTGTGTATACTTAGTATGGTATGGCATCACTAGGCGTTCTCTCTAGGTGGACAAACCATTTTACTTGTTGTCTTTGTGTGTAATTCAAAACTGGCTCTGTGTTAACTTTTTCTCTTGTAGCCTCATTTCAGATTTTGCCTTTTCTGGTCGCTCCTACAAACTTTCTCAAACTTCTCATTTTGGTGGTTTAGGCGTGAATATACAAATGGATCCATTACTACTTTGAAAACAGAACAGCCAGAACACAAGGAAATGGGAGGACCAGCACAAAAAGATCTATGGAGCACAATGTACCCTAAGGAGGAGTTTTGTCACCAACATTATTTAATATAATTGACATTACAGAGAGTTCACAACTCCATATTTACCTACAACTTAACTCCGTGGACCTCTGAAAAACACATTGTGACAGCAATTCCCCAAATGCAGCAGGCCCTGCTCTAATTGGAAAAGTGGGCACTAGACTGGCTAGTTGAAATAAATGAAGAAAAAACTACACACACAATGTCCCCCCCCCTCTCTCTCTCTCTCTCTCTCTCTCTCTCTCTCTCTGCGATCAGGACTCAATCAGAGTAAGGATTCCAGACTCTCAGATGAAGTCAGCTGTCAGGCTAAGTGTGTTGATCACCCCCACAGACAGAACATCACAAGTAGAGTTCGCCAGATCCACTCTGATTGAGCACCCGTTAAAACGTTGCACTGTGTTCTGCGCCAGTGGCCCAGTGCATCCGAGTTCAGCCAGCATTTTATTCAGGTTTGCTTTCCCTAGCCTTTGATTGTCCCCAATCTTCCTGCAAGGCAGCAGATTGTCTTTTCTGTAGGGGGATTCTGCCCTTAGATGGTCGGCCCTCCCAGGTTTACGAGCACCATCTGCCCGAGTCACTAGAGGTGACTAACACAGACATACAGACACAAAGATGTGAGATGTGACTAACACAGACACTCACACACAAAGATGTGAGATGTGACTAACACAGACATACACACACAGAGATATGAGATGTGACTAACACAGACATGCACACACAAAGATGTGAGATGTGACTAACACAGACATGCACACAGCGATACGAGGCATGACTAACACTGACACACATCAAGATATATGACACATGACTAACATAAACATGCACATAAAGATATGAGATATAACTGACATAGACATGCACACACAAAGATATGACATATGCCTAACATAGACATGCACACAAAGATAAGAGATATGACTAACATAGATATGCACACACACAGATATGAGATGGGACTAACATAGCCATGCACACACAAGGATATGAGATGTGACAAACACAGAATGCACACACAAAGATATGAGATATGACTAACATAAACATGCACACAAAGATATGAGATATCACTAGCCCAGACATGCACACACAAAGATATGACATATGACTAACACTGGTACACACTAAGATATGAGATATGACTAAACACAGGCACACATCAAGATATGAGAGACATGATTAACACGGACACACCAAGATATGAGATATGACTAACATGACACACACCAAGATATGAGCCATTGTCAGCACACACAAGCTAAGATATGAGCCATGGCTAGGACAGAAACACAAGATATGAGCCATGACTTCATGAAAAAACACCAAGAAATGAACCATGTCTAGCACAGAAACACATTAAAGTGTCCATATGCTCGGGCTTGTTGTAGTCGGCAGACTCTTCTGAACTTGGGAATCACAGGTTTAGTTAAACAGTTGTCCGGAGATTTGAGAGTGTAGTCTGACCCATAGAACGTTCTCTTGCATGTACAGATTCCCGATTGACTGTTCACAGGTGTTGTTGAAACAGTTGTCCGGACATTTGAGAGTACATATGATGTCACAGCCATCAGAACACATCTGTTCGCACTGTAGCCCAAAATTACCATCGGGACAAGTGTCATTACAGGTATAGCCAAGATGACATTGTAGGCATTTTCCGGATTTTTCCTCAAATAAAGGACAGACACTGAGACAAGACCCGGAACAGTCATGTCCATAGATCCCATGTGAACAGTTGCCGTGACAAGTACCGATGATGACATTGCTTGCAGCCTTTACTACACCCACTACACATTGCACAAAACGACCAAGAATGCTCGTCCAGACAATAGGTGTCTGTAAATGTTTACACCTCACATACCGTCAGTGCACTGTCGGCCTGCGAAATGGTCGGTGAGAACTCAATCTTAATGTGTGCTATTGGCGTTTGTGTTTTGACTACAATAGTGTTCACAGATAAATTAGAGTATGATATATCATTATACTGGAACACTACTCCGCCACTGTCAGAGAAAGCCTTTAGAGTGGCATTCTTTACCCAATTCATAGTGCTAGCTCAATGATAGATTCGAATGGTGGTGTGAGTCTTCTGGGGCGTTGCAAAGTTCAGATACCAGTAAACAGAATTGGTTCCACTTCTCCATTGTGTGTGTGTGCAGTCATTGTCATAGAGATTGGTCTTTGTTTTGCTATTAACTGCGGCCTCTGGTCCACATCCGTCTCCTGTATAACAAGCATCAAATGTGTCGGTCTGGTTTGTGATCTGTTTGAGAGCCACTTTCTGACCCCCGCCAATGTAGATGGAGCAGATATTAGCAACTATCGCCCCTTCAATCCGTAACTTGTTGATCAGACCAAGCCCCAGAGCAGAAGACATCAATCTCGTGTGGACTAACTACAAACCTTGATACATTGTTACATGAGGCAGAACCATTCAGTTTTACCGTGAAACTGTCCGGATATGTTAAGTCATTCACATAAATCCTAAACCAGGAACACGGCAAAGATTGATTGAGAGTTGCCTCAACTGATGTAGAATCTGTGTCCGGATTACATGTGGTATCGTTGTTATGAAACAGGAAAGTAGGTTCAGATTTTTGGACATATTTGTAAATAAATTCCAAGTACTGACACTGGGGTCCGAAATATTCGTGCTGACAACTGTCATTGTTTGGGCATGTCCCTGTAGTTTTGTCACAAACTAAGTCATTATAGCAGTGACATTGTAACGTACAGTTTGCCCCAAACCAACCGTCTGCACAAGTAAGGTCATTAGCTTCCAAGTTCATTAAAGGAAGCCAGCGAATAAAGACTTGATCTACTGCGATGGTTAATGAACTGTGTACACACATTTATTATCAAACCCGTGATTACATTAAAAAAAAATCCGCCAACTCACTGTGGTAACAGATAGCATGAAATTCTCTAATAGAATGAGATAAACCGTTGAAGACAAGGAAAGTCAACATTGTTTACATGGCTTGGACGCAGGAAGCGTCCATTTTGGTGCGTCCCATGACATCCGTGTTCTCCCTCTCAAACAAACCTTAAGTGCCCCTCCTCCCGAACTAAAAGGTAAAAATGTATGTCTGGTTGAAAACCCCAAATATCTAGGCATTACATTTGATATGGAAAACTTGGATAGAAGGAACTAGGCAAAGAGCAAGGCAAAGGATGGCAATTAGGGAAAAATTATGTGGCAAAATGTGGAGAACAGATCGGAGTGAGCTAAAGAAGTTTTACATGGAACAAGTGTGACCAGTCCTAGAGTGTGGTATTGCCACATGGTCAAAAGCAACAAAGTCAAATTTTGAGAGATCAGCAGACTCCAAAACCAAGCATTGAGAATTATAAATGGTGGCATGCGATCAACACCTGTTCTAGAACTAGAAAAAATCACACACTTGCAATCAATGAAAGACAGAAGAGATATTAGAACTCAACAACAAAGAAGACTGACTATTCATTCTATACAACAGAGAATAAAGGGTTTTGGAAAATGTAGGCCAAAGTGAACAAATGTTGTGGAAACAACAAAAGCTATACAGAAAGCAGATCCAATAAACTCTATGACGACAGCTAAACTTTTCAATAATACATACAAACACCCATTTCCAGAATTAATAATGAGCATTATCAGTATATTGTATAAAAACAGCCAGAATGGAGACTAGAAAAGAAGAATAACTCTAAGTTACATAGAGAAACACTACCCACCTCCTCCTGAACACATGCCCACACAAGTGGATCAGCAACTAATACACAGATAATGGAGGAACAAGAATTTTCATATGCCTTAAAAATGAAACACAGAAGAGACTTTGTTGCGACAGGAAAATATTCAAGTAACTTTTAAGGCAGAGGCAGACACTCTGAAAACTGCCTCCCCTTGATGGAGAAGATTAAAGTAGGAAAACATTTCTCACAGATGCTCTGTCAGTAGTCACAGCACTGAATAGTCATGGAGGCAAAGACCTGAATGATCTAAGAGAAATACTTTACAAGCTCTGTCAGAGATACAGAACTGTGATTCACTGGATTTCATCTCAGTGTAATATTTCTGGAAATTATGAGGCTTGGAGGTTGGAGGTTTTTGTCTCTTGTATATGCATTCTAAGTAATTTGGTTTCTGTATTCTTTTAGCATCTCTAGGTTTGTTTGAATCCTTCAAGCATGCTCTACAGCAACACCGAGCTCCACATCAGGTTATAGAACTGTTGTCTTCCTATGAATCTGTGTGTGGTGAACAGGTTACTTCTCTTAAAAAGCTGAGTAAAAGTGTGACTCGCAATCAACTAAAGTAAGTTTAGTGAACAATTTAGTGATAAACATTTAGTTTCTCATATGATTAAGTAGGTGTTTGACAATGATTGCAACTGTAAATGCAATACTAAACTTTTATAAAGAATTGATGCAAAAACTAAATGTTTAACACCATGACATATTAGGTACATAAAGAAGAGTAAGACTTACTCTTTCAGATTCTGAAAGCAAACTGATCTGGTTGTCAACTATCCCAAGAGAATAACCAACAATAGTTTTAGACAACCTACCTATATTTGGAGATATATCAATGACTTATCATTTTGAATACATTGCTCCTAGAGAATCTGTGACGGAAGATGTACAAAAGAAGTGAGATGCAGAATGGCTCAGGCAAAAGCAGCTTTCCAAAAAAAGGAGGAAGATACTATGCAATCAATTTTTGACAATAGAAACAAGAAAAAGAGTTCTTAAATGTTATGTAGAGCCAGTCTTAACATATGGATGTGAGTTATGGACAATAGGACAACAGACAAAAAAATCACTGGAGTCTATAGAAATGTGGTTTTATAGAAGAGTGTTGAGAATACCATGGACAGATAAGAAGAGTAATGAAAACGTTCTGAAAGAGGCCAAAGCAAAAAGTGAGCTGATTTCCAATATTAGGAAGAAATAATAATCATTTTTTGATCATGTAATGAGAAGAGAACAGCTGGGAAAATTGAGGGACGAAGAGATAGAGGGAAGCAAAGAGAAAAAATACCAAGACAGCTTAAGAGAATGGCTTGGCACAAGGTCAACAACAGAAATGATAAATAACTGTCAAGATCACCTATGCCAGCAGGCCTGGTACTTGATGATGATGAGAGAATCTGTATACCATTAAACTTTCTGATCATCAAATATTCCTGTTGAATTACTGTTTGAAGATCAATTTGCTGAGTAATCTGTGTTTCATTGCTTGCTGAGGAAAGGACATTTTTAAATATTTTCTTTTGAATCATCTTTTGAAGATGATGTTCCTGAGGAATCTATATTGTTAATCTTGCTAGAATGGCAAGAGTTGCTCAATATTTGTGTGAGTATGATGTGTGATTATGTGATGTTCAAACCATATATTTCATACATTGTTGTTCTATTGAAAAGCACAGATATTGAGTTATTAGCAGGTCATTATCATTGCACTCCAAACATGTCCATAGGTACTCAGATTCCCTCCTCAGCAAGTCTGAAAGTGTCCAGCGTCTGACGACTCCAGTTCTGTGTATAGGTTGATTAGTCTACTTACACGCCCACTAAGTTTCTCATTTCTGGCTGTGCCCATCTTAACTCCCATCTCTTTCATCCGAAGGAGTGACGTGGACTTGAGATATATCTTAAGGAAGACCTGAAACTGGTGAAGAAGTGTACTACTTTACATGCTTAGGATAGAAAAGTATAACAGTATATTAATAAAAATCATATATATAATAATATATATATATAAATACGTGTGACTAGAGTCAATTGTGCCCTGTTCTGAGGTGTATATTAATAACTTGTTTCCATCTATTCATTTTATCTCTCTCTCTCTCTGTCTGCGATCAAGTCTCAATCAGAGTAGGATTCCAGACTCTTATGAAGTCAGCTGTCAGTTTAAGTGATTCAATTGCCCCATATAGTTTCTCTTCCAGGGAGGTGGGTGTGGACCACATTGCTCTTCTCAGGTCTGTGTACTGGGGGCAATCCTGTAGAACATGTTTTGTTGTCATGTTGTCCAGTTTGCAGTGACATTGGCTGGTTGTACTATTTTGAATTTGGTGAACATGTGGTTTCTCATTCTATTGTGGCCAGTGCGAAGGCGAAGTTTGATGACTCTTCCCTCCTTGATAGTTGGAGGTATCCGTCCATCTCGTTATGCTTTGGGTGTTCTCGTTTCCATTTTTCATGATACTGACCTTTGATGATGGTTTTGGCTTCATCATAACTGATCGGATGGTTCTCTTATGGTAATCCCCCTCCCTCTTTAGCTAATTTATATTATGAAAGGATCCTGATTTGGGACTTGTGGTCTTCAGATTGATTTGATTATCTGATTATTCTTCTGATGGTGTTTAACTGGTTCATCTGGTTGTATTCCTTTTGCGCCTTCCTTTGCCAGCTGATCTCTTGTCATTTCCTGGTTTTCCACAGTGAGATGGTTTCTACAGCAAGATGGATCACCAGGGTCTGTGATCTTTGCAGAGTTCAGTCAATAAGGTTTGCAGATGTGGCGATTTTCTGGATTGTAGTTCCTGGAGTGCTGATCTTGCATCTGTCAAAAACAATACAGGCTGTGGGCTAAGATGCTTGTTCAGCAGTTCTTCTATTTCTAACTTTATTGCTTGGATTTATGCATCGTAATTGCGACAGTATCTCCCTGTTACTATTTTATTCATATCCCTAGTGTTATTTGGGTAGACTATGTATGCACTTGCTCCCCCATTCTTTACTGCATTCTGTGCTGATCCATCTGTGTACACATGAACCCATAGATCTTGTGGGTATTCTTCATCCAAGAAACCGAGAGTGATTGTTTTATGCTATAGACTAATCTGTTCCTCCTTGTCAAGTATTCCTTTCACTTATGTTTGTATTTGTATTGACAATCCTGCATTCCTCTGTCCAGGTGGTCTGTTCTGGTATGGGCAGTAGAGGGCTGACAACTCTTTGTATGTCTGGTGTTTGTCTAAAATTCATTTGGCTTGGTGGATAAAACTGCTTCTCTTAAGCTGTCCCAATGCAAGATTTTTTAATCGGTCCTTCATTGGATGTCTCGGCATGTATGAAATTTTGTCTGCCTGTATCAGCACCTTTGTGTCTCTCCTTTCTCTCAGTGCTGGTATCCTCCACAATTTCTCCATCTCTAATATTGGTGTTGATTTAATTGCTCCTGTGATGACCCCCGAATTCCTGGTTTTGCACATTATCTTCATCTTGCAGTGTGATGTTTGAAACTGTGCACCATGCAGATGATCCATATTCTTGATGTGGGTGTATACTCTGTTGGTATAATTTACTGGGTATTTTCCAATTCACACCCAATGTGGTTCCACACAGCTTTCTTAGAATAGTTGAATTCCTCATTCCTTTTTTGGGTTGCTTATTTATCTGCTGTTTCCTAGATAGTTTGTAGTTTGTTGTCAAAAGTAACTCTGAGATAAGTAACTTCTTTCACAGGCTCATTGTTTATGTAGATAGCTCCTGCTTTTTGTTTTGGGGAAAGAGTGAAAAGTTTAGAACTGCAATTGTCAGTATTGATGCTGATACACCATCTATTTGTCCATGAATTCAGTGCACATTCATAGCTCTTTGCAACAATTTGAAGGTCACTGTTGCTTACTCCTCTGTGCAGCACATTACCATGTCATCTGCATACATTGCCACTTTGATACCATGTGGTAGTTCTTTAACTAGGTCGTTGATGTAGACTAGAAAATGTGTTGAAAGTAGTACCCCTCCTTGTGGGACGCTCTTGTGCAGTAGAACCTTCTTACTTTTAAAACCACATGCATATCTTAGCTTTAACCCAGCTCATTGATACCCTCTTTGTTGTGGCAACAGCCTAAAGTAGCTTGTTATTGTAGCGTCCTTTTATACAGACTCATGTATATGCTGCTTTTGCATGGTGTAATTTGGTGGGAAGGAGTGGATCAGAAACTGATAATAGGTGATAAAGATAGGTCCGGCTGGGAACTTCATTCCATTGAACTGTCAGTATTGCAAACGTTTGATAAAGCTCAACTATGGTCGATGATGTAATTTCTTATCGTCCGCACATTGGATATTCCAGGATTAAACTTACGCTATGCTGTTGAATTAGGTGGGAGGTAGGAGTGGTCGATGTGTAAATTGCCTAATCGTCTGAACATCAGATTATTTTTAAATTGTTGGTATGTCTCGGTTTCGCCAGAGCCAGCATGATGCTCTTTTGGTTGACTCAGCAATAGCCTTAATTGTTCTTGTTCAAATTCCCCCTTAATTCCTAGCCTCTTTAATAATATATATATATATATATATATATCTTGTTTATAGATGATTTATCATGGTTTATATTTACACAAAAGGTTGATAAAAACATTGAACACACATGACCTGCTCCAGCATGAAAAAGATACATGGAAGCTTATTCATTCCTTGTGCAAAGACAAGCTAGAGACAGAGGCAAGAGATGACTTTCTTTATAGCCAGATGAAAGATGATGATGCTTCGGGGAAAACAATGGTATGTTGACATATCTTTTGTGCTACTGCTTATCTTGGATTGACAAACTTATGTGCTACTGCTTATCTTGGATTGACAAACTTATGTGCTACTGCTTATCTTGGATTGACATATCTTTTGTGCTACTGCTATCTTGGATTGACATATCTTTTGTGCTACTGCTATCTTGGATTGACATATCTTTTGTGCTACTGCTATCTTGGATTGACATATCTTTTGTGCTACTGCTTATCTTGGATTGACATATCTTTTGTGCTACTGCTTATCTTGGATTGACATATCTTTTGTGCTACTGCTTATCTTATCTTAGATTGACAATTACTATTTTGTTTCCCCTAATTCTACAAATAAGACTATTTTCATTTAATTTTTTTTTTTTTTAATTTACTTTGTTTGATCCCCTAGAGATTCTCTTGATCTCTGGATTATAATCACAGAATTATTGCTTAGAAATATGTGTTTGAGCATTGTGTTTTCTTTTAAAAAGTGAGTTTTGAAATGAACATAACTTATTTGTAATATATTTTTAATTTGTATTTTTTATTAACACTCCATTACTGTCAAAGTCACTTTTCTTCATCTCTTGACATTTTTCTTTCACCTGACCCCTTAATGCACAGTATATGGTAGGAGTCAAAATATACATATAAGGGTGCCTTGGTAGCCTATTTGGGAAAACCACCAGACTGGGCTACTGACATTTGGACAACCCACTTTCGATTCCCGCTGGAAGCAGTGTGAATTGTATTTGTGGTTGGAAAAAAAATACCCTCGTTGTCGACCCAGCCACTAGCAGAAATGGTTACCAGGATAGTACTCTGGGAAGGTGGCGAATGCCATCTCGCTCCGTGAGTTTCGATGCTTGAAGCGACACTATCCAGAAGTCTCATAACACTTTTGGATAGGTGGCCAAGCACATATGGATGAAAACTTTTGTAGATACCGATTCAAGTCTTGTACTTTACCTTTAAAACATACATATGTACATATATATGCGAATGTAAAATATAATGAACATTAAATTTTATATACATTTAAATAGTTCAGCTATTTTCCTCTTAATTTCACTCCATGTTCCTAATTAACAATCTCTACCCGTGATGATAAAATGCTTGTATGGAAACACTAATCTTAAATCCAGGCACTCATGTATGACAATGCTTTTGGTTTGAGGAAATGTCATTTCACATTCGTAGCAGTAGAGAGCACATGACATCTTTTTTGACACCTAAGGTATTGTGTGAGAAAAAAAGTTATACTTTTATTGTTCTTCTGGTAGCCTCAGTCATTGGCACTTTAATGGCAGTTTCTCTGATGTCATCACTCGTGAGTCTGACTTGAGCTCTGCGTTGTATCTTGATATACTTTTTGTAACGATTTGTAGCTATCCAATGATGGTTTGCTGGACCTGTCCTAGCTTTATCAGGGACTCATTAACCAAGATGTTTTGAGGTTAACCAGGATGGCCTTCATGGCTACCATAGCAGTCATGTGGCATTAAAATCTGGTACCCATTTAAGGCTGGGTGAACCTGGAAGCTGTTGATCAGGAACAAGGCGTCTGTGTCCTCTTAATGCCCTTGTTAGGAAGGGGAGGGGTTGTTGAGTGAATGCCGAAGACGTTCATGCTCACAAAAACAAGTTCTATTTGTTCTTTCATGACAAAAACCGCGTGTAGGGCAACATTTTTAGACGCTTCATTTCCATTCATCCTTACTTTTAAGTGTCAGACTTTACATAGAACCCGTATTGTATCTCACCATTTTTCCCTGTTCTTGGTGAGCTTTTCAACTCCGGCAAGTGAGCTAATACCTTCTATTGTAGCTTCTCACACAGCAGTGTTTTTTTTTTTTAAATAATGTTTAATGCAAACACATTATATTCTAGTACAATTATTTTGATGCATCTGGTAGTCTTTACTTTTCTTCATTGCTTTTATTGACTTTTATTTTTTTTTCCCAAAAATATATTATTTCAAATAAAACAGTGTCTGTTTATCTTGTATCAGTCCTGTTACCTACTATGTGGTAAATCAAGGAATTTAGCACTTTACTAAAAATTGTTAAGACTGACAGGAATGCAATGTATCATTGTAAAGACACTATTGGATGAAATTTCTCATGAGTACATAGGGAGGCTTACAAATTATGTTAATTTTAATTTCTATATACTCATCATGTCGCTTCCTGATCAGAGAGTCCGGGTTTGATCCCCAGAAGTGTCAGATTTTTTTTCAGCCTGACAAGGCTCTGGGGTTCACCCAGCCTTTAAATTTTGGTAGCAGAGATTTTTCTTGGAAGTAAAAGAGGCAGTTGTCATAGAAAAATTAAAGCAATGCACTTCTCCCATCACTTCTTCATCTTCTTGATGTTCTAATTATAGAGCTCCTTAAAACTGCCCTAAACAATGTCTCCAATTTAGTAATTGTATCCTCAGTTTTATTTTTTCATGTGGTAACCCCTGTTTCCTTGGGAAATTTCAGCCCATTGTATATCTTTATAATGATACATAGTATTCCTGTAGTTTTTAATGATGTCTTAGTTATGCTGATACCAGATGTGTTGGGTCGAAAGGTACAAACATCACACCCTAGCTGCAAACTTCAACACAGTGAATCTGTGCCCACTTAATGACCTCTTTAAGGGTGGATGGCAAAGAGAACATATTTATTCCTCTAATACTTGTCAGGTGAAAACCAGAAAGAAAATGATTCCTTAGTAAAGTACAAAGCTTTTTGAAATCTTCATGTCTTTTGTACAATCTGTTTTTATATTTTCTTACACGCTACTAATCAATCTCAATGTGTTATTATATATGATGAGAAAAGTGTTAGTGCTCCAAAGATATGTGTCTGTTTTTGTGTATAACATTTTACCTTTATACTCGTCAGTCACATGGGCAGAATAACTAAACAGTTTAACTATGCTTCTTTTCAGGTGTGGTCTCTTAGTGAAAAAAACATTGCGAACCAGCTCCTTGATAAAGATTCACAAGTTCGACAGAGTCAGGTAAGGATTGATGCAATCCAATCATTTTATTTTATTAGTCTCTGTCACAAGTAATGATGTAGTTTACTACATCAAGTAATGATGTAGTAAAAGTAATCCTGGAGGGGAAAATACAAGGTAAAAGAGGCAGAGATAGACCAAGACTAACGTGGACGAGTAACATCAAAAGATGGACAAACCAGCCTATGACAACTTGCACCATCAAAGCAAGAGACAGAGCAGAATGGCGCTCCATGGTAGCCAGCCAACCTTCATTGCGGAGATGGCACGTGATGATGATGAATGATGTAGTATATATACTCTAAGAAGCTGTTTGAAATGGTTTTTTGTAGCACTTATTTTGTCATATTCAACTTCATTCCACATGTGAAAACAATCTTTGTTCACAAAGCTTTCATTGATGGACCATATTTACATCCTCTGACATGGTGTATGACAACCGTGTCTTCTTAGATTTGCAAATTTTTTTTAATGAATCATTAGTTGAAAAAAAAACTTTGCCACATACCTTTTTTTTTATTCTGGGAAAGGGTTGGTTTACAGAGAAGGTGGAAATAAAGGTCATTGTAATTATGAAGTATACAGGAGGCTGCATTCAGTAATAATACCCTATGATGCCTAATTGGTCGGTAAGGGATAAATGTTTTATGCTCAATTTGTTAGACGAATGACAGGAAACAGTCTGAGAGATAAGATCAGAAATGAAGAACTGAGAAAAAAGCTAGGAATAGCCCCTGCCATAGAATATATAAGGAAACAACAGATAAAATGGTTTGGCGACGTGACAAGGCAGAAAGAACAAAGCACAACACAACAAGCCTTCAACAAACGTTGTGAGAACACCAGACCCAAAGGTCGACCATGAAAAAGATGGATCGATGGAATATTAGAAGCACTAGGAAACATAACAGCAGCAGAGGCGAACAGAAGAGCAAAAGACCGCAAATTATCTCCCCTCGACACTGAATGGCAGATGAGGAAGGAAAGAAGAAGAAGATGCCTAACTGGCAAGTGGTTAGTTTTATCCAATTGACCAAACATCTCTTTCCCTCACATTCTATTGTAAAAGTGCCAGGAGGACTCTCATATCTGGTTTGTGTCCAGGACATTAATTTTTTTCTTCCCAGAAAGTCTCTCCAAATATTCAGTGCTAATATTTGTGTTCTGTTTGTAGATACTGCATATCATCATCATCAAGTACTGGGCCTGCTAGCGTAGGTGATCATGTCTCTCTACAACTTTCAATCACGACAGTTATTTATCATTTCTGTTGTTGACCTTGTGCCAAGCCATTCTCTTAAGCTGTCTGGTATCTTTTCTCCTTGCTTCCCTCTATTTCTTCGTCCCTCAATTTTTCCAGTTGTTCCAATATATTCCAGCTGTTCTCTTCTCATTACATAGCCAAAAAATGATGATTGTTTCTTTCTAATATTGGAAATTAGCTTTCTTTTTGCTTTGGCCTCTTTCAGAATGTTTTCATTACTCTTCTTAGCTGTCCATGGTATTCTCAACATTCTTCTGTAAAACCACATTTCTAAAGACTCAAGTGATTTTCTTGTCTGTTGTCCTATTGTCTATGATTCACATCTATATGTTAAGACTGGCTCTACATAACATTTAAGAACATTCTGCATATATTTAGTGCTAATATTTGTGTTCTGTCACTAGATTCTTCAAATATTCAGTGCTAATATTTGTGTTCTGTCACTAGATTCTTCAAATATTCAGTGCTAATATTTGTGTTCTGTCACTAGATTCTTCAAATATTCAGTGCTAATATTTGTGTTCTGTCACTAGATTCTTCAAATATTCAGTGCTAATATTTGTGTTCTGTCACTAGATTCTTCAAATATTCAGTGCTAATATTTGTGTTCTGTCACTAGATTCTTCAAATATTCAGTGCTAATATTTGTGTTCTGTCACTAGATTCTTCAAATATTCAGTGCTAATATTTGTGTTCTGTCACTAGATTCTTCAAATATTCAGTGCTAATATTTGTGTTCTGTCACTAGATTCTTCAAATATTCAGTGCTAATATTTGTGTTCTGTCACTAGATTCTTCAAATATTCAGTGCTAATATTTGTGTTCTGTCACTAGATTCTTCAAATATTCAGTGCTAATATTTGTGTTCTGTCACTAGATTCTTCAAATATTCAGTGCTAATATTTGTGTTCTGTCACTAGATTCTTCAAATATTCAGTGCTAATATTTGTGTTCTGTCACTAGATTCTTCAAATATTCAGTGCTAATATTTGTGTTCTGTCACTAGATTCTTCAAATATTCAGTGCTAATATTTGTGTTCTGTCACTAGATTCTTCAAATATTCAGTGCTAATATTTGTGTTCTGTCACTAGATTCTTCAAATATTCAGTGCTAATATTTGTGTTCTGTCACTAGATTCTTCAAATATTCAGTGCTAATATTTGTGTGTGGCGACTAAGGAGGTTGATCGATGGCTTGACAAGCTGTCATTGTAAAAAGTATTGTTATGGAAACAGCGCCATAGATTTTAGAGCAGTGATCTCTGCAATATGTGCCATTTTGGCACGCAAGGTTTCTGTTTTTTGAGATTGTGGTTCTGCCCTATGTGCCGTCTTCGGCTCGAAAGGACAATAGATAGAGATAGAATATTTGTGTTCTCTTACTACTCTCCAAATATGCAGTGGTGATTTGTGTACTTTGGTACTAGACTCCAAAAAAATAATCATGTTACTTGCAAAGTCTTTTATTATTTTTAATTTCTCCAGTGCTATTAGACTTTTGTGCAAAATTAAAATATACCTTTTTATGAACTTTGCTTTCAGCTTGTTGTGGATTTGTTTGAGCTTGTTTAAATGAACTTTGTTTATGAACTTTCCTTTCAGCTTGTTGTGGATTGGTTAGAAACTTGTGCCGCAGAGAACTTGGATGCTTACTTTCAAAATGCTAAATTCTTTGTTGATCAGCCTGTTTCCTGGTAAGTTTTTAGTCCCTTCTAAAAGTGGAGTCCATTTTTATTCCTTTTAATTCCTTTTGTGCCTTACAGTGTGGGGTAGGTGGGGGCAAGGAAGAGATTAGTGTTTGTGAAGGTCTCTGGTTTGTCTGCTGCATAAAAGTATATTTTTATATAATTTAATTATTATTTTTAAAAATGTATTTGCATTTTTATTCTTATTTGTGTTCCTAGTTCCTTTTCCTATTGCTGTTATTTTTCTGTGTACTAATTTTAGACAATGAAACATTCACATAATTGTTGCATATTAATGTATGTTTTTTTTTTATTTGAAGGGAAAACACATTGCATCATTTGCAAAAACTGAAACAAGGCCTGCGGTCATCTTCAGACAAATGTATAACAGAAATGGTTTGTTTAAAAAAAAAACTTATTTATATAGATATTAGTTATTAGCTTGAATTATGTAAACGATATTAATTATGCAGCATGTTCACTAGTTTCTTCCTGGTAAAAATATAAATAAGAAAAACACATTTCCTCTGTTGCTCATCTTCATCACTGGCCCGTAAAAGATAAGTAGGCATTAATGCGTTATTTTGTTGTTTGAAGCAAGCTGTGTTTGCGTCTTTCAAGCTGATTCCTGCTGCTCTTGCCTCTCTGATCAATGTTCTTCTCAGTGTCTCTCTGGGTCGTCCTCTTTTCCTCTTATCTGTTGTTTCCCACACGAGGGCTTGCATTGTTATTTGGTTATTATATCTCCTCAACGTATGACCATTGACTTTTCTTGATTACTGAAGATATTAATGGTAGATTGGCGATTTCTCTAACTTCCTTGTTTGTTTTGAATTCATTCCACGCTATACCAAGTATTTTCCTTAGACATTTATTTTTTAATGCGTTCAACTTTGTTTCTATGTCTCTTGTTGTTTTCCAGCTTTCACACGTAAGGGTTGATAGTACATTTGATTTGAATAGTGTAAGTTTTGTGTTTGTGCTGATGAGTTTTGATTACCACAACTTTAAAAGGCTTCTGAAAGACATTGCTACTTTAGCTATTCTGATTCTAATTTCTTTACTTGTATCCCCGTCCCGATCAGTGTGACTTCCAAGATAGATAAAGTGATCGATCTCTTCCACTGGTTTGTTTTTCCATGTATAAACGTACCATTGGTCATGGAAAAATCTGATCACTGATTCTCCTATGCCTATTAAACCATGGAGGGAGCAACTACAAAAAAAAAAAAAAAAAAAAAAACGCACACACACACACACTATTTATTTTTCTCAGATGCATTATAAATAAAAGTAGAAATTAGGAAATCTACTGCTATTTGCAGTGGGTATTTTCTGGCTAATTTGTGAATAGTTTTCATGAAGTTTGTATTTGTGATTTTTAAGGATCCTGACGCTCCTCAAAGACAGAGAAGATATCTAGATGACTTAGATCAAGAAGACGAACGTTTCTTCATGCAGCATTTATTTATCTGCTTGAGAGCAGGGCAACTTGAGAAGGTTGGTAGAAGTTTTGAAGAAATAAAATGAAGATAACAAAGATTGGGATATTTGTGAATTAAAGAATAATGTTTATTACAATTTAGAAAAAGAATTTCTCTTAAAAATTGTTTACTGTGTATTAAGTATAGAATTAGTAAAGACACATACTTCACTAACATGAGTTTAGTAAACACCCATACTCCACTTATATCAGTTAAGTTACCACATGTTTGCTGTCATAGTTTTGTCAGTTATCATCATTGAGTGCCGTCTCCGCATTGAAGGTTGGCTACCATGGAGCACCATTCCACTCTGTCTCTTGCTTTGATGGTGCAAATTGTCATAGGTTGATTTCTCCATCTTTTGATGTTACTCGTCCATGTTAGCCTTGGTCTGCCTCTGCCACTTTTACCTTGTATTTTCCCTTCCAGTATTACTTTTATTAGGCTGTTGTGTCTTTTAACATGCCCCAAAAATTTCATTTGTTTTCTAATTGTGTTTAGTAGTTCTCTTTTAATTTTTAATTGTTTTAAAACTTCATCATTTGTTTTCTTTTCTTTCCATCCAATTCTACCTATTGTTCTATAAATCCACATTTCAAAGGCTATAATTTTCTGTTCTGTTTTGTTGTCTAATGTCCATGTTTCTACAGAAATATTGAGAAGATGTAACATTTTCTATTCTTAGGTTTAACCCTGGTGTTATTTGTTTTGATGTTAGTATATTTTTCATGGCATTAAAATTACTTTTTTGCTATACCTATTCTTTTGTTTATTTCAGTTCTTCTACCATAAGATTTTCTAATTTTCCTTGTTGGTATAAGGTCCTAACATTCCATGTAGTTATTTTTAGCTCGTTCTTAAAACAATAGTTAGAATTTCCCTCCATGGCTTTCTTTGGAATGCTATGTGATGAGGCGCCAATCTCTTTCACAGTGGTCTGCAATATTCGTCTTTCGTGTCCTGAATATGCCTCATGTGTACCACGCACTTTGCTGTTTTTGCCGTTGATTATTTCTGATTCTTCCACCCCATCCACAGTCACAGACTTTTTACATTTGGTTTGGACATAACCGCCCAGCGCCATTGTTGTCGAACTATGTGTTTGCCTATCAAACCGCGAACACACGACACAAAGAAGAATAAATCATATTCCACTTAAATATCGGTAACATTCACAGTCCATCCACTATACAATACAGCATACTATGCAAGTCAATTACCAAGACTGCGTGATCCACATTCTGTGTAACTAACCTTGTTATCACCGCAAATGCAACTTTTATCTCCATTCTCGTGCTGGACATCGTAGTGCTACATTTGCTAGATTCCTTAGCCACTCTCTTTCCATGTTGGTATGCCGCAAAACCCCAACCGACTGGGAGGGAGTGTTGCTTTTGGGCTTATAGAACTACACCCACCTTGTAAATTTATTACGGAACAGGGCAATAAATGCAGTGCTGCGGTAAAGCTGGTAGCAAAAAGCCAGTAGTGGGGTGTAACATACACTCCTACAAGGTATGCTGACAGCTTTACAAAAAAGGAATACAACGAAATACTAACGTCTCGGCCAACATGCGGCCTTCTTCAGAAGAATGAGGACAACAATAACAAACGATGAGAAAAAGATATGTAGTACAGATACAGAAAATTGCCCAAGGGGGCCGAAACCAGAGATGGGGAGGGAGAAATGGTGACACAGGTAAAGATTCAAGATTTCTGAGAGTGTGAAAGTAAGTAGACTCAGCAGCAAATTTTTGGGTACTCTTGTGACAGGTATAGCGTAATTTAGGATGCTGATATTGAAATTTGGAGGAGCGTTTGAAGTGAGTGAACCATCGAGACATACCACCGACGGTATCGCGATAAGTTAGAAGTGGTAAAGGATAGTCAAGCCAGTATGTAGTGCAGACACGGAAAATTGCTTAGAGGTCCAAAACCAGAGCAGAGGAGGGATAAACAGAGGGGGATGCAACAAGGAAGAGTGGGGGGGGGGTTACCCATGTAACAGGGATACATTGATGTCTCGTGGTGTGAGGCAACCCATCCAGGTGAACAGACAATTCTCTAAAGTGAATCAGTTACGACTGTCAGAGGAATATGACACGAGGCCAGTAACTAAGACCTTGATGGCCTTGCCCTGAGAGTTGAAGTGGAATGCCACATCGGTGCCTGCATCCCGAGTAATGTCATACAGATTTTCCCGGGATCTGTCACAAAGACAGTGTCCTGATTCGCCTATGTAGGTCAACTTGCCATCGTTTACATATGTGGCATATATAATGTTACGTGATGTGCAAATGAATAACTCTTTGATCTCAAAAGGACCGTTTGGGAAAAGAACTGTATCTGTCCAGAGGACGTGGTTGCACGTTTTACATAGACTACGGATACAACGGATCTTACCCTGATGGCTCTGGGGGGAGGCAGGAAGGTGGCTCCTGACAAGTATGTCACGGAGGTTGTGATCACGCTTGAAGGCTACTAATGGGGGGTCGGGGAATAGAAGACGGGTAGTGGGGTCGGAGCGGAGAATGGGGAAGTAGCTGTGAATAATTCTGATCACCTCGTAATGGTGAGGGTGATGGGTGAGAGAAAGCACTACCCTGTCTGAGGGGGACGGGTACAGGGGGTAATAGCAGCCTGGCGCGGGGTGCAGAGAACCCATCGGAGAGTAGGAAGGAGAATGGAATCAGGATAGAGGCGTCAGCGGAAGAAGTTGAGCATCCAGGTTGGCATTATGCAGGAAATTATCATCCTTGCAAAGGTAACAAAGCCTGAGCCGCTGTGAATAAGGAAGAGAGTTTTTATAGGATGTCGGGTGAGAAGTCATAGTGTTGGAAACAGTGGGCGTCAGTACGTTTGTTGAAGACCAAGGTAAGTAAACCCAAGGAACCAGAGTGAAACAGTGATGTCTGCTAATTTATTAGGTGATTGACAAATGGTGTGTGAATTCAATATTGGTTATGGAAGGCCTCGGTATCACTGCAAACGAATTAAAATCCATAATCGCTCAACCGCCCGTGCCAGTGGAATCATCCAAATTACTAACTCATCTCCCAAACAAAGAAAGGTAACTGTAGTCCCCATCGTAGCAGTCTTAGCACACGCTAAAAAACATAAGGCGAAACCGCGCAGAAAGTGAACACAGCCAATTGTTCCATGTCATACGATATCATCATTCCTCGTAAACAATTGGAATATCGAAACATGATCAAAACGGATGAGACACACAGCTCATGGTGTGCACAGAGCACTTAACTCAGTAGCTCCTGCAACAAGCTGGACTTGGAATATGAGGAAACTTCAACGAGGAACAATTTTCAGACAGAGCCTTCAATAGTTCCTGCCGCCTATCCACCATATTCCGGAAGTTCACGTCCTCCCGAAAATGATGATCGTCATATTGAGAACAAAAAATGTATATTCAATAATGGAATGGTAGAAAAATAGTCAGTAGAAGAATTTATCATTTTTGTTATATTGACCCATGTCCTGTATATGTCTTGCATCTTTCACTCTTCAGTTTTTCATTTTTGCTGGTTTTCTTTTTTTTTTTTTTTTTTTTCTATGCTTTCTTCTTAAATGTAAAGATCTAATATTTTCTTTGTTTTTATTTCTAGTATTTGTGATAAAACATTTCATGCAGCACCAAAAACACCTCTGCTAAATAATTTTAGGCTCAAGAATTATGTCAATCATGTGGTCAGCCTTGGAGGGCAGCATCACTAGAGGGATGGCGTCTGCTGCATGACCCAAATTATTACACTAATTCTTCATCTTTGGATGTGGCACCTGTAGAAGGTAATCCTTACAGGGATGTTTGGAAAGCTGTGTGCTGGCGTATGGCTTCAGAGGTTAGTAGAAGATATATGTCCTAGAATATTTGTTTGACATTTGTTACAAATTTTAGATTTGTTCAAATGTTTTTCTCTCTTTTTTTTTAAGAATATATATGCAGTGTGTTTTTGAATGTAAACTTTTGCATTTGTGTGCAATCATTTGGATTATGTATTTATTGCAATATCTGTTGAAAGACTTTTTGCATATATTTTTCAATCCTGTACCTGGTCGGAAATCTAATGATATTCTATAAAATCAATTTGTTCTTAACGGCCGGATAGCTGAATATTTTAAACTCCTGAATGGATGGCTATGCTTTTACATTCAAATAGAAAATGAACATTCTGTCTAAATAACTACGAGACATATGGTGTTGCAGGCTAATAGACATATAATCTAGTAACAGAATTATTATTGATGTGGGGCAGTCTATTAACTTCTTTAGGAGGTCTTAAAATAACCTTTTTGGGAGGTTGTAAAATAAATGTCAAAAATAGTTTTGTTACAGCTTTATGTAGATAAAAATGACACAGCATTAAATTTGTGTTGCTGCTCTTCTATGTTGACACAATACACACACAAACCAAAGTAATAAATTATAAAAAATCAAATTCTGACTAAAAGTCGCTAAAAATTCATTCTGTTAGTTTTGTCTATCACTTTTTCTAATAGAGTGGTCATACTGGATGGACATGATGGAAGAGATTATTTTTTATGTTTTTTTTTTTTTTACCTTGTGTTATGGTGTTCTATTCCGGCAGAAAGCATAGAGCCTCACCATCAGATTTTGTTTTATGCTTGACTGTATCGCTGTAAAACAATAACCAAACAATTTAAAAAATTGATTGTATCATCCTCCTTCTCAACAACTCTACAGCAGCACTATATATTTATACACATCCTCTCATAGTTTTCTGAAAACTACTCCTTTGTTCATTCAGAGATCATTTTGGCCATTTATGGTTTGGTGTTATCAGGCTATCAATTTAATCATTTTGTTCAAGCAAATGTTTCTCTCTACCTCTCTATTGTGTTCCTGAATTAAATTTCCTTTGTAGTGTGACTGGTCTTTTAATTACCTGTTTTGTTATTCTTTTCCACACTTAGTCATTTCAAATTCTTCTGTTGTGGTTGTCAGTCACTGTCGTAGCATTTATAGGTGAGGCATTATATCATTTTGTACTTTCTATTAATAATCTAATTTTTAAATCTAATTTAAACAAAACAAAACCTATCATTACAAAGAAACATCTTAAACAGAGTATATTCATTCCCACCTTGTGCTGTCAGTGTCAAGCTCACAAATAAACGTAAAAGGAAGTTAGTCAACACAGAGATGAGAGGTTTGAGAATAGCATTTCATGTGACCAGGAGGGACAAAATTAGAAATGTTGTAAGAGGGTATTGGGCATTTAATTAATTATGAACTACATACAGAGACAACAGATGGTTTGCTCTTCTGGAAGGAAGAGATCCTATACCATACAAAATATATTTTAAAAGAAAAGATGGAAGATGAACCTGTTGTAGACCCAGAGTAAGATGGACTGACATTATCTGAGAAATGCAATATCAATTGACAATGGTTGAACCTGCCAGAATGGCAAGAACTGGAACTTTGTATCTCCCTTGACACTCAAAGGGAGGAAGTGAAAAGAAAACCTTTAATCTGTAGATGTTATGGTTGTTGTTATTATTATTCTCAAAGCCTTCAAATATATATTTTATTCCTTCTTCAGCCTGACTCAGATTCTTGCGTGCGTTCACCCGATGACTAAAGGAATAGTTAGATCTCTTCGTCATCCGCCCTTAAATGGATGTTAAATGGGCATAGATGTGCTTTGTTGTGGTTTTCAATATAACTGATATTTGTGCCTTAAGTTTCCAAAACATTCAACTCCAGCATGGCATTTTTGAGTACCGATTTGTTTTTCCTCATGATCCCCATTAACTTGACTAGATTTGATTAGTTAAACTTGGTTATTTTCTAGGGGCACCACCTAGAGGTGAAGTCAGTTCTGGATAGGTTTGACTCCTGACGTAAGCCATCAGTTTTGAGTCGCTAACAAATTTTAACTCTGAGACTGTCTGGCCTCTTGAATCGTTTGAATATATATTTGATTCCTTCCTCAGATGAACTCAAATCTTGAATTCAAATACATGTCTTGTTCCTTCCACAGCCTGACTTTGATTGCCATGAGAAAGCTGTTTATGGTGCTCTAAGTGGAAATCTGCAGGCATTGTTACCTGTGTGTTCATCTTGGATGGATTACTTATGGGCCTACTACAAAGTATTACTATGTGTTTCTATTACGAGTATATCTAACATTTATAAAATTCCCAGAAAATTTTTTTTTGTCACATTTCCCAATGAAAAAATAGTAAATTGCAACAAGTTAATTATTATGAGGTGTATTCAAATGAAACTTTGTCCCAGTGGCTTTATGACAAACATATGTAAGTGACATCAACAGGTGTGGTGTATCACTGAGGCCATGCCATCTGCATAAGAGTTGAATTGTTGTCCCTTTAGAGATATTTTTAAGGGTCTGAACAAAAGGCACATGTTGCCAATCAGGGCTATAGGCTGAGTGTTGCAGAACTTCCCAGCCTTTCTTTGTTAACACTTCCTGTACAATGTTCGCAACAAGGGGAGAGCATTTTCATGCAACAGAATCATGCCACGTGAATGCATGCCGGGTCTCTTGATGTCTTTATGCTGGATATCTAGTGTGTCTATGTAGCAGATGACATTGATGTTCACACCAGGCTCTCTAAGGTCTGCCAATAGAAGCCCTTAAAGGTAAAAAAGGTAATGGTAAAAAAATGTGGACAGATTTGTATCACACTGCTTGAATTACCAATGGCTTGCATAAAACCAATGAATACTATGCAAAGAAAAAACAAACACAGTTGCACATTAGTGTTTGCTTATAACGTTGAATTAAACATCATCATGTTTGCTATGTATGTCCAGTAGATGCAACTCGGATGGGTTTCATTTAAACAAGCCTCCTATATTAATTGTGGCAATACACACTAACCTGCAGATAGCACCATGTTCTTAAATATTAATCTTGTTGATGTAGAGACAATGTACATAGTAAATTAGTGATTAGCTATCTATCTATATATCTATCTATCTTTCGTTCGCCTGAAGTATTGTCTATATCTGCAATGTCGTTTCCTGTATAAATTTTTCTGTCTTTTGTAATTCTTGCAGTGGCCCATATAGTTTTGTCGGTAGTGTTGTATCTATCATCATCATCGTGTGCCCTCTCCGCAATGAAGGTTGGCTACCATGGATCGCCATTCTACTCTGTTTCTTACTTTGATGGTGCAGGCTGACATAGATTGACTTGTCCATCTTTTGATGTTACTCGTCCATGTTAGTCTTGGTCTGCCTCTGCCTCTTTTGCCTTGTATTTTTCCTTCCAATATTACTTTTAGTAGGCTGTTGTCTTTTAACATGCCCCAAAAATTTAATTTGTCTTGTCTTAATTGTGTTCACCAGTTCTCTTTTTATTTTCAGTTGTTTTAAAACTTCGTTTGCTATCTTTTGTTTCCATCCAATTCTACCTATTCTTCTATAAATCCACATTTCAAAGGCTTCAATTTTCTGTTCTGTTTTCTTGTCTAATGTCCATGTTTCTGCACCATACAGGAATATTGAGAAGATGTAACATTTTGCCATTCTTAGTTTCAGCCCTGCTGATATTTGTTTTGGGGTAAGTATATTTTTCATGGCATTAAAATTACTTTTTGCCATACCTATTCTTTTGTTTATTTCAGTTTTGCATTTTCCATCATTGCTTATAGTATGTCCTAGGTAGTTGTAACTCTGAATTGTCTCCAGATGTACTCCCTCAACTGTGATATTTAATTGTAGGTCTTGAGAATTTTCTTTGTTTATGATCATAGTTTTAGTCTTTTTGATATTCATTTCTAGTCCATATTTTTTGCTTGTTGTGTTTATCACATTAAGTAATTGTTGTATCTATGGGTCAATGGATTTTCCTCAGTCTACTATATTTAGTGCAGTCTTGAAGTATGTGTTCAGCAGTCTGGAGCGCCTGTCCACATGTACAAGTAGTTGAGGTGCCAATCTTGAATTTTGTATACATGTGACTATGGAGTCGATTGTGTCCTGTTCTGAGGCGTATAATGATAACTTGTTCATATCTATTCATATTATGAAAGGCATCCTGATTTGGGGCTTGTGGTCTTCTGATTGATTTGATTATCTGTATCTTATGATGATATGTAACCGGTGTATCTAGTTGTGTGCCTGTTGAACCTTCCTTTGCCAACTGATCTGCTTTCTCATTTCCTGGTGTTCCACATTGAGATGAGATCCACTGCAGGGCAACCCTGTGGTGCTTGCAGAGTTCAGTCAATAAGGTCTGCAGATGTGGTAATTTTCTGGATTGTAGTGCCTGGAGAGCTGATCTTGCATCTGTCAAAAACACTACAGGCTGTGGGCTAAGATTACTGTTCAGCAGTTTTTCTATTGCCAACTTTATTGCTTGTATTTCTGCATCATAATTGTGACAATATTTCCCAGTTGCTGTTTTATTCATATCCCTAGTGTTATTTTGGTACTCTATATATGCACCTCCTCCCCCATTCTTTACTGCATTCTGTGCTGATCCATCTGTGTACACACGAATCCATAGGTTTTGTTGGTATTCTTCATCCAGGAAACTGAGAGTTATTGTTTTTCGCTGTAAACTATTCCTTTCACTTCTGTCCGTATTTGTATTGATAATCCTGATTCCTCTGTCCAGGGAGTATGTTCTGGTATGGACAGTAGGGGGTAAAATGTCTGGTGTTTGTCTACTAATACGCTTGGCTTGGTGGATAAAACTGCTTCTCTTAAGTCGTCACAATGCAAGATTTTGGAATCGGTCCTTCATTGGATGTCTCGGCATGCAAGCAGATTTTTCTGCCTGTATCAGCACCTTTGTTTCCCTCCGTTCTCTCAATGCTGGTATCCTCCACAATTTCTCCATCTCCATTATTGGTGTTGATTTCATTGCTCCTGTGATGACCCTAAGAGTGATTAGCTAAACCAAAACCTGTTTAATTTTGAAGTTAATATTATTAATTTGCAACTTTAAAATTATCTATCAAAGCTTGTATGCATACTTTCAACAGGCTCTTTTCCCCATAGATTGTGAACCAGTATTATACATAAACAGTTGAATGGTATTAGTTTGTATTAGGTTCCCATGTTCAAATGCAGTCTCTTTGGTGTGTGTGTGTATTGAAATAAGTAATACAGAATAGTTTTACTTTAACAATAGGTACTTGTGGATATAAAGGTTGAACAAGATGTTCGTCTTCATCACCACATAGACCGCACACTAGACAGTCTTCCTTCTGAGTTCTGGGACAGATTGTAAGTAAATTTAGTTATTTTAATTAGAATTATTTAGGTAATTATGCTGCTTCTACATTTGCACAGCTATTACTCCTGGTCCATGCATTGAACAATGACAGATGGGCTTTGATGTATTGTGGCGTACAGCACTTTTTATATCTGTGTAACCCAACACACCTGACTTCAGCACAATGTTTTTGGCACCTGTTTACCTTACCTCTTCAAACTCTACATGATTGGCCAGACTTGTTAGTCTGTTTATGTGTCCACGTCAGGAAGGTGAAGTGAGTAATTGTGGTTACAGATCTTCCTAACTCAAGCAGTCAGCTCTGAATTGTTGATCGCTTTCAACCAAGGTACAGTTGATCATCTTGTACCCATATATTATACAAAAGGTGAAATTCTTTAATTTTTTAAATAAAGAAAGTTCAGAGGTTATGAAATTGTACAAATTCTAATGAAGTTGAAATGACCACGGACAAACAATGCTGTTAAACAAAGATAAAGCTCTTCCATTGATCACATTTGTTTTGATTCTCTTTTAATGTTTAACTCTTTCATTCTTAAAAAGGGGGTTTAACTACCCCTGATTTTGTAATAAAACACAACATACCATCTTTAAAAAATAGCTGTTTAACAATAAATCATAAAAAAAATAGTTTTTAATGAAAATTGCTTGAGCGTTAACCATAGATTTACGATGCTGTCGTAAAAATTACAGCATGAAAACACAAATCCATTCTTCAAAATTTGAAAGTTTTTGGGTGTTCAATAATTACCCTCTTTCCATTTTACCTTCCTATTTATAACTTACCCATGAGTGTTTAATTTGTTTCTATTGATGTAAGATCCCCCCCCCCCCCCCCCCATTTTATGAGATACAATCTTATAATACAAAAAAATTAGCCAAATATCAACAAATTGGTAGTCGCCTTCCCCCGCTCCCACCCCTTTGACCAGGGAAATTTTCTTGGCCGTCAGAAACATTAAACAAATCTCTGTGACTCAGGAAGCTCAGCAAATAACGCTTTGAGGTAACCGAACATACTGATGAATTTACAGCGTCCATCTGAATAGACAAATGACACCTAGGGGTCCTCGGTAGCCTAGCTGGGAATACCACTTGACAGTTGTTGCAGGAGTTAAGTGCTCTGTGCACACTGTGAGCTGTGCGTTTCAATCGTATTTCAATATTCCGATTGTTTACGATGAATGATAATATCGTATGACATGGAACAGATGGTTGTGTTCACTTTCTGTGCCGTTTCGCCTTATGTCTTTTGGCGTGTGCTGAGTCTGTTATGATGGGGACTACAATTACCTTTCTTTGTTTGGGAGATGAGATAGTAATTTGGATGCTTCCACTGGCACGGGCGGTTGATCAATTATGGATTTTTAATTAATTTGTAGTGATACCGAGGCCTTCCATAACCACCAGACTGGGCCACCGATGTTCGGACTACCCATGTCCGATTCCTGCTGGAAGCAGTGTGAGTCATACTCGTGGTTGGGAACAAAAAAATACCCCTTCGGTCAACCTAGCTGCTGGCAGAAATGGGTACCAGTGAAAAAGGGTATAGAAGGGATATGGTGGAAACAGGCTATAGCAATAGTAAGTTTGAAACAGGAGATAGCAGCGATAGGAAATTAGTGAGTGAAGGGCAGAATGTAAACAAAGGGGGATAATTAGGAAGGAGAGCTGATAGGTGTTCAAGGGCTCGAGAAGGGAGTGAGTAAGCAAGAATCACGGGGGGCAGGGAAAAAGCCAGAGGTGAGTGAACAAAGGAGAAAATTGAGAGGTTACTGTTAAGAGATCAGTGTGCGCAAGTCAGGTTGGTGAGAGGAGGGTTGAATTCATTCGATTCAGAAGTGTGTTCAGATGCGGACGTCTGTAGAAATACAGTCGGTACCGTGAACTAGTTAGGTTGGTGAGAAAGTTAGTAGCTATGTTAGTTGGAGGGCGACAGCCACTCAAGTTAGTTGTGTGAGTTTCCTGGACACTGGACAGTTAGATATGATTAGTTGTGATGCCAGATTAAGTTAGGCACAGTAGGGCTGTACTATTAATAACAGATAAATGTTCATGTTACAATTATCGCAAGGACTTGATTGTGAATCAGGTGGGTACAGCATCATGAGATTAGATGGGTGTAATCGCCTACATCGGAAGATTGAATATAAATCATTCCATCGAGACATTAGCAGAGCGTGGAGAGCTCACCATATGTGTAGAGACGTATATATTAATTGTGAGTGTTCTCACCGCAACTTCAGTGAAGTAGAGTAGAGGTAGTCATGGAGAGAATTGACTACGAAGCTGGTAGCTTCTGATAACTCAGAGACTTTGAATCATTGTGAGTATTCAAGTTCACCTAGACAGATTGTGAATTATTGTGAGTGTTCAAGTAGCATATACTAGAGACATATATATTAATTGTGAGTGTTCTCACCGAAACTTCAGTGAAGTAGAGTAGAGATAGTCATGGAGAGAATTGACTACGAAGCTGGTAGCTTCTGATAACTCAGAGACTTTGTATCATTGTGAGTATTCAATTTCACCTAGAACAGATGTGAATTATTATGAGTGTTCCACTTAGCGTAGAACAGAGACTTTGAATCATTATGAGTGTATACTTAGCATAGAACAGAGACAGTGGAGTTAATTTAACTGTGAGTGTCATTGGCACTAAATAAGTGCAGAGACTGTTGTATTATTGCAGGTCTCACTCATGTTGAGGAGACGAACATTATTGAGCATTGAACGTGTTGTCAGTGCGAGAGTCAGGTCGGAATGAGAGGTCACTATAAGAGTGACAGTGGACATTTTGTAAATTTCTGGGAATGGATTTGTTAGTGTTTAATAAACGTTTAACTGTTAACTCCAATGGTGTTGAAACATGTTGGAAATGCTAGCTGTGTTCTTGTTGTCTTGTCCTGACGACGAACGGATTAGGTTGTCCTGAACCATAGATTGAACAGCGCGAAGTACTGCTAACGGTTAACAGGTGGTCAAGTCGTAACAGGTGGTCAAGTCGTTGGCCAGTGCAACCGGCTGGTGTTCTAGCAGCGGGTAGGATTCACGAGGGCTCAGATCTCAACGAGCTTCCGTCCAGATATCCACAGAGGAAGGTCGAAGGAGAGTCAGACCGCCTTTAGCGGTAAGACAAGTTCTTTAAGTCAAGCAGGGGATGGCTCAAAATGGAGTGAGCTGTTTGTCTGCATCTTCTGTGTAAGGCTTATCGGAGGCAAGGCGTGGCAAGTCCTTCCTCCAGTAAAGCAGAGAAGCGGTCAAGTCAATGCGGGCAAGAGGGACTTGCCTACGACACTTCCGACAGTCCATATCGGCAGTGAAGGAGCGTCACAGGCGAGGCAAGGCCTGCGTCCACCACGTGTAGGGTGCATAGGGGGCGTTGATGTGGTGGTCACCATGTCGTCCTAGTGCATACAGTACAGGGCAGGCTTCTGGGAGAAGTCGGTTCAACTCGTGTGATCACGCCTTCCTGTGTTCATAAACCTGTTACATTATAGGTTAAAAAGCTGCTACATTTTTGGGCAATGGCCAACGTTAGGTCAAAGACAGGCAAGTGAGACACAGTGGTAGCAAAGCGGGGAGAAAATTCAAAGGATCTTCAAAAGTGTGTTACTGGTTAATTAAGTAGTATATTAATTAGCGAGTGGAAGGAGTATTGAGTGAGAGATATTAAAGAGAAGTGTAAAGAGTGTAAAGTGTGTGGCCACATGTTTTAAAAAAAAAAAAGGGAGAGAAATTTATAAAAAGTGCTATCACAGTCGTGTGTGTCAACCATATTTTTTAGATAGAATAGGGACATAGTAATTAAGGGAAGAGGGAGTAAAATAAGGAACAAATAGTATTACAACAAATGACACACATGGCTGGGATACAAGGTTAGAGAGAGATTTGTATTTTGGGTGAAGGTGATGAACAAATTGTTGTAAAGAGTGATATTGTGATACATTGTGTGATTTTTGTGTGGGCAGTGATGATATTGTGGTAAACAGAGTTGTGTGTGATATATTTTTGGTTCCAGAAAATTGTATTATAAACAAACATGAATGGAAATAGAAACAGGTGATGAACAAAGAGATCAGATAGAGTCCCAAGAGATAAATAATTAAATATTGGTGTAGGATATCATCACAAGTGGGGGGACGTTGAGACAAGAGCAATAGCAGGTTGAGTATTAGAGTAGAAAATAGACATCAATACAAGGAAAGGAACAAGGTAATAAGAGAAGGGTAGTGAGAAATAGAAAAAAAATGGAGGGGATGACACAAGAGGGATATATGTGGCAAGCCAGACAGAACATAGATGAGTTAGGAAGGGACCACACGAGACAGAGATACCAGGGGCATAGCTATAGAGGAGGAGTAGATAGAATACAAGAGAATAAAAGAAGTTATACATGTAATAAAATAGTAAACAGAATGAATCAATCTAGATTAAGGAAAATAAAACTAACAGTTGCAAGATAATAGTAGGGGAATTAAGGAGGTATGTTACAGAGGAACAGATTAGAAGGTATTTTAGTAAGTTTGGGGAGATAATGTTTTATAGATACATAGAGAGACTTGATGGGAAAAATAAGGCCATAATACTATACAGAAATAGCGAAATAGTAAATAATATTATAAATCAAGAACATAAAATAGCAAATAATAAGATAGGAGTAGATGTGTTTAGACCCATGGAGAGGAGACAGGAAGATAACGGAAAGACAAGACCAGCTTATTTAACCGATAGTAGAGGAAGAAGAGATGGACTAGATAAGAGGATAAACTATAGATGGTATGGGCTCCAGGTAAATAAGAGGATTAGGGAACAGAATTATAAATTTATGAGGGCAACAGATACAATAGCAGATACATCAGATAACGAAGAGTTTTTGACGGCAGATGAAGAAGACATGAAGAGAGTAGGAAAGTTAGACTGTAAGAAAACTAAAAAGGGAAGGAAAGTAAGGAAGACACATGAGACAAGGGAGACAAAGACAAGGTTGGAAGATAGGGATATAAAAAGATCTATTAATATTGGAGTAGGCCCAGGCAATGACATAGTTAGACAGAACGAAAAAGAACAAAAGTTTACACAAACTGAGACGGAATGCACAGATAGTGCAACACAAATGATAGAGAAGGGAACTAAGAATAGGGGGACATTGACGGACAAACAAATAAACACAGAGGATAGGGGAACACAAGTAGATAATAACGGAAGTTTATTAGTAGTAGAAGAAAAAGGGAACAAAGAAGGGCAAACTAAAGACAAGGGGACAAAATATTAAAGATGTTAGGAAGGTACATGACCGACATAGAGCATAGGTTGCCAAGTACCACGCATAAATTAGACAGAACCCATAGGATACAGACAATAAAAATGATACACAACAGGGAATCACAGAAAACAGAAAACATAGAAAAGGCAGAAAGTGAGGATAGTCTATGGAAATTAACAGCAGCAGACATAGAGAGATTAACAAGAGAGCAAGAGGAAAAATTATATAAGGATATAGACGAGATACATGAGAGTCAAACTTATGATGATGAATACAGAGAACATAGGAAAGGTATTCGAAGAGAGGGTCAAACTGAAGATTATGGATATAGAATAGATAGGAGAAGTTTTCGAAGATACAATAGTTATAAATCAAGAGACAGATGGGATAATTGGTAGAACAGAAGGTAGGCCATATAAGAAATAGGAGGAGGCTACAAAAGTAGAGAAAGAGGAGATCTAGCATAGCAGTTGAAGAGGAGAGGGGTGTAAATAAGAAGGGAATGAGTTAAAGAGTTATTAGAGGTGGTTAAATAACTCGGAGAAGATATAAGGTAGTGAAAAAGGGTATAGAAGGGATATGGTGGAAACAGGCTATAGCAATAGTAAGTTTGAAACAGGAGATAGCAGCGATAGGAAATTAGTGAGTGAAGGGCAGAATGTAAACAAAGGGGGGATAATTAGGAAGGAGAGCTGATAGGTGTTCAAGGGCTCGAGAAGGGAGTGAGTAAGCAAGAATCACGGGGGGCAGGGAAAAAGCCAGAGGTGAGTGAACAAAGGAGAAAATTGAGAGGTTACTGTTAAGAGATCAGTGTGCGCAAGTCAGGTTGGTGAGAGGAGGGTTGAATTCATTCGATTCAGAAGTGTGTTCAGATGCGGACGTCTGTAGAAATACAGTCGGTACCGTGAACTAGTTAGGTTGGTGAGAAAGTTAGTAGCTATGTTAGTTGGAGGGCGACAGCCACTCAAGTTAGTTGTGTGAGTTTCCTGGACACTGGACAGTTAGATATGATTAGTTGTGATGCCAGATTAAGTTAGGCACAGTAGGGCTGTACTATTAATAACAGATAAATGTTCATGTTACAATTATCGCAAGGACTTGATTGTGAATCAGGTGGGTACAGCATCATGAGATTAGATGGGTGTAATCGCCTACATCGGAAGATTGAATATAAATCATTCCATCGAGACATTAGCAGAGCGTGGAGAGCTCACCATATGTGTAGAGACGTATATATTAATTGTGAGTGTTCTCACCGCAACTTCAGTGAAGTAGAGTAGAGGTAGTCATGGAGAGAATTGACTACGAAGCTGGTAGCTTCTGATAACTCAGAGACTTTGAATCATTGTGAGTATTCAAGTTCACCTAGACAGATTGTGAATTATTGTGAGTGTTCAAGTAGCATATACTAGAGACATATATATTAATTGTGAGTGTTCTCACCGAAACTTCAGTGAAGTAGAGTAGAGATAGTCATGGAGAGAATTGACTACGAAGCTGGTAGCTTCTGATAACTCAGAGACTTTGTATCATTGTGAGTATTCAATTTCACCTAGAACAGATGTGAATTATTATGAGTGTTCCACTTAGCGTAGAACAGAGACTTTGAATCATTATGAGTGTATACTTAGCATAGAACAGAGACAGTGGAGTTAATTTAACTGTGAGTGTCATTGGCACTAAATAAGTGCAGAGACTGTTGTATTATTGCAGGTCTCACTCATGTTGAGGAGACGAACATTATTGAGCATTGAACGTGTTGTCAGTGCGAGAGTCAGGTCGGAATGAGAGGTCACTATAAGAGTGACAGTGGACATTTTGTAAATTTCTGGGAATGGATTTGTTAGTGTTTAATAAACGTTTAACTGTTAACTCCAATGGTGTTGAAACATGTTGGAAATGCTAGCTGTGTTCTTGTTGTCTTGTCCTGACGACGAACGGATTAGGTTGTCCTGAACCATAGATTGAACAGCGCGAAGTACTGCTAACGGTTAACAGGTGGTCAAGTCGTAACAGGTGGTCAAGTCGTTGGCCAGTGCAACCGGCTGGTGTTCTAGCAGCGGGTAGGATTCACGAGGGCTCAGATCTCAACGAGCTTCCGTCCAGATATCCACAGAGGAAGGTCGAAGGAGAGTCAGACCGCCTTTAGCGGTAAGACAAGTTCTTTAAGTCAAGCAGGGGATGGCTCAAAATGGAGTGAGCTGTTTGTCTGCATCTTCTGTGTAAGGCTTATCGGAGGCAAGGCGTGGCAAGTCCTTCCTCCAGTAAAGCAGAGAAGCGGTCAAGTCAATGCGGGCAAGAGGGACTTGCCTACGACACTTCCGACAGTCCATATCGGCAGTGAAGGAGCGTCACAGGCGAGGCAAGGCCTGCGTCCACCACGTGTAGGGTGCATAGGGGGCGTTGATGTGGTGGTCACCATGTCGTCCTAGTGCATACAGTACAGGACAGGCTTCTGGGAGAAGTCGGTTCAACTCGTGTGATCACGCCTTCCTGTGTTCATAAACCTGTTACATTATAGGTTAAAAAGCTGCTACATTTTTGGGCAATGGCCAACGTTAGGTCAAAGACAGGCAAGTGAGACACAGTGGTAGCAAAGCGGGGAGAAAATTCAAAGGATCTTCAAAAGTGTGTTACTGGTTAATTAAGTAGTATATTAATTAGCGAGTGGAAGGAGTATTGAGTGAGAGATATTAAAGAGAAGTGTAAAGAGTGTAAAGTGTGTGGCCACACGTTTTAAAAAAAAAAAAAGGGAGAGAAATTTATAAAAAGTGCTATCACAGTCGTGTGTGTCAACCATATTTTTTAGATAGAATAGGGACATAGTAATTAAGGGAAGAGGGAGTAAAATAAGGAACAAATAGTATTACAACAAATGACACACATGGCTGGGATACAAGGTTAGAGAGAGATTTGTATTTTGGGTGAAGGTGATGAACAAATTGTTGTAAAGAGTGATATTGTGATACATTGTGTGATTTTTGTGTGGGCAGTGATGATATTGTGGTAAACAGAGTTGTGTGTGATATATTTTTGGTTCCAGAAAATTGTATTATAAACAAACATGAATGGAAATAGAAACAGGTGATGAACAAAGAGATCAGATAGAGTCCCAAGAGATAAATAATTAAATATTGGTGTAGGATATCATCACAAGTGGGGGGACGTTGAGACAAGAGCAATAGCAGGTTGAGTATTAGAGTAGAAAATAGACATCAATACAAGGAAAGGAACAAGGTAATAAGAGAAGGGTAGTGAGAAATAGAAAAAAAATGGAGGGGATGACACAAGAGGGATATATGTGGCAAGCCAGACAGAACATAGATGAGTTAGGAAGGGACCACACGAGACAGAGATACCAGGGGCATAGCTATAGAGGAGGAGTAGATAGAATACAAGAGAATAAAAGAAGTTATACATGTAATAAAATAGTAAACAGAATGAATCAATCTAGATTAAGGGAAAATAAAACTAACAGTTGCAAGATAATAGTAGGGGAATTAAGGAGGTATGTTACAGAGGAACAGATTAGAAGGTATTTTAGTAAGTTTGGGGAGATAATGTTTTATAGATACATAGAGAGACTTGATGGGAAAAATAAGGCCATAATACTATACAGAAATAGCGAAATAGTAAATAATATTATAAATCAAGAACATAAAATAGCAAATAATAAGATAGGAGTAGATGTGTTTAGACCCATGGAGAGGAGACAGGAAGATAACGGAAAGACAAGACCAGCTTATTTAACCGATAGTAGAGGAAGAAGAGATGGACTAGATAAGAGGATAAACTATAGATGGTATGGGCTCCAGGTAAATAAGAGGATTAGGGAACAGAATTATAAATTTATGAGGGCAACAGATACAATAGCAGATACATCAGATAACGAAGAGTTTTTGACGGCAGATGAAGAAGAC
This sequence comes from Megaustenia siamemsis, assembly GCA_032433765.1. Taxonomy (NCBI): domain Eukaryota; kingdom Metazoa; phylum Mollusca; class Gastropoda; order Stylommatophora; family Ariophantidae; genus Megaustenia; species Megaustenia siamemsis. The sequence continues at coordinate 90,772,106 of JAVIAB010000092.1, forward strand.
ATGAAGAGAGTAGGAAAGTTAGACTGTAAGAAAACTAAAAAGGGAAGGAAAGTAAGGAAGACACATGAGACAAGGGAGACAAAGACAAGGTTGGAAGATAGGGATATAAAAAGATCTATTAATATTGGAGTAGGCCCAGGCAATGACATAGTTAGACAGAACGAAAAAGAACAAAAGTTTACACAAACTGAGACGGAATGCACAGATAGTGCAACACAAATGATAGAGAAGGGAACTAAGAATAGGGGGACATTGACGGACAAACAAATAAACACAGAGGATAGGGGAACACAAGTAGATAATAACGGAAGTTTATTAGTAGTAGAAGAAAAAGGGAACAAAGAAGGGCAAACTAAAGACAAGGGGGACAAAATATTAAAGATGTTAGGAAGGTACATGACCGACATAGAGCATAGGTTGCCAAGTACCACGCATAAATTAGACAGAACCCATAGGATACAGACAATAAAAATGATACACAACAGGGAATCACAGAAAACAGAAAACATAGAAAAGGCAGAAAGTGAGGATAGTCTATGGAAATTAACAGCAGCAGACATAGAGAGATTAACAAGAGAGCAAGAGGAAAAATTATATAAGGATATAGACGAGATACATGAGAGTCAAACTTATGATGATGAATACAGAGAACATAGGAAAGGTATTCGAAGAGAGGGTCAAACTGAAGATTATGGATATAGAATAGATAGGAGAAGTTTTCGAAGATACAATAGTTATAAATCAAGAGACAGATGGGATAATTGGTAGAACAGAAGGTAGGCCATATAAGAAATAGGAGGAGGCTACAAAAGTAGAGAAAGAGGAGATCTAGCATAGCAGTTGAAGAGGAGAGGGGTGTAAATAAGAAGGGAATGAGTTAAAGAGTTATTAGAGGTGGTTAAATAACTCGGAGAAGATATAAGGTAGTGAAAAAGGGTATAGAAGGGATATGGTGGAAACAGGCTATAGCAATAGTAAGTTTGAAACAGGAGATAGCAGCGATAGGAAATTAGTGAGTGAAGGGCAGAATGTAAACAAAGGGGGGATAATTAGGAAGGAGAGCTGATAGGTGTTCAAGGGCTCGAGAAGGGAGTGAGTAAGCAAGAATCACGGGGGGCAGGGAAAAAGCCAGAGGTGAGTGAACAAAGGAGAAAATTGAGAGGTTACTGTTAAGAGATCAGTGTGCGCAAGTCAGGTTGGTGAGAGGAGGGTTGAATTCATTCGATTCAGAAGTGTGTTCAGATGCGGACGTCTGTAGAAATACAGTCGGTACCGTGAACTAGTTAGGTTGGTGAGAAAGTTAGTAGCTATGTTAGTTGGAGGGCGACAGCCACTCAAGTTAGTTGTGTGAGTTTCCTGGACACTGGACAGTTAGATATGATTAGTTGTGATGCCAGATTAAGTTAGGCACAGTAGGGCTGTACTATTAATAACAGATAAATGTTCATGTTACAATTATCGCAAGGACTTGATTGTGAATCAGGTGGGTACAGCATCATGAGATTAGATGGGTGTAATCGCCTACATCGGAAGATTGAATATAAATCATTCCATCGAGACATTAGCAGAGCGTGGAGAGCTCACCATATGTGTAGAGACGTATATATTAATTGTGAGTGTTCTCACCGCAACTTCAGTGAAGTAGAGTAGAGGTAGTCATGGAGAGAATTGACTACGAAGCTGGTAGCTTCTGATAACTCAGAGACTTTGAATCATTGTGAGTATTCAAGTTCACCTAGACAGATTGTGAATTATTGTGAGTGTTCAAGTAGCATATACTAGAGACATATATATTAATTGTGAGTGTTCTCACCGAAACTTCAGTGAAGTAGAGTAGAGATAGTCATGGAGAGAATTGACTACGAAGCTGGTAGCTTCTGATAACTCAGAGACTTTGTATCATTGTGAGTATTCAATTTCACCTAGAACAGATGTGAATTATTATGAGTGTTCCACTTAGCGTAGAACAGAGACTTTGAATCATTATGAGTGTATACTTAGCATAGAACAGAGACAGTGGAGTTAATTTAACTGTGAGTGTCATTGGCACTAAATAAGTGCAGAGACTGTTGTATTATTGCAGGTCTCACTCATGTTGAGGAGACGAACATTATTGAGCATTGAACGTGTTGTCAGTGCGAGAGTCAGGTCGGAATGAGAGGTCACTATAAGAGTGACAGTGGACATTTTGTAAATTTCTGGGAATGGATTTGTTAGTGTTTAATAAACGTTTAACTGTTAACTCCAATGGTGTTGAAACATGTTGGAAATGCTAGCTGTGTTCTTGTTGTCTTGTCCTGACGACGAACGGATTAGGTTGTCCTGAACCATAGATTGAACAGCGCGAAGTACTGCTAACGGTTAACAGGTGGTCAAGTCGTAACAGGTGGTCAAGTCGTTGGCCAGTGCAACCGGCTGGTGTTCTAGCAGCGGGTAGGATTCACGAGGGCTCAGATCTCAACGAGCTTCCGTCCAGATATCCACAGAGGAAGGTCGAAGGAGAGTCAGACCGCCTTTAGCGGTAAGACAAGTTCTTTAAGTCAAGCAGGGGATGGCTCAAAATGGAGTGAGCTGTTTGTCTGCATCTTCTGTGTAAGGCTTATCGGAGGCAAGGCGTGGCAAGTCCTTCCTCCAGTAAAGCAGAGAAGCGGTCAAGTCAATGCGGGCAAGAGGGACTTGCCTACGACACTTCCGACAGTCCATATCGGCAGTGAAGGAGCGTCACAGGCGAGGCAAGGCCTGCGTCCACCACGTGTAGGGTGCATAGGGGGCGTTGATGTGGTGGTCACCATGTCGTCCTAGTGCATACAGTACAGGGCAGGCTTCTGGGAGAAGTCGGTTCAACTCGTGTGATCACGCCTTCCTGTGTTCATAAACCTGTTACATTATAGGTTAAAAAGCTGCTACATTTTTGGGCAATGGCCAACGTTAGGTCAAAGACAGGCAAGTGAGACACAGTGGTAGCAAAGCGGGGAGAAAATTCAAAGGATCTTCAAAAGTGTGTTACTGGTTAATTAAGTAGTATATTAATTAGCGAGTGGAAGGAGTATTGAGTGAGAGATATTAAAGAGAAGTGTAAAGAGTGTAAAGTGTGTGGCCACACGTTTTAAAAAAAAAAAAAGGGAGAGAAATTTATAAAAAGTGCTATCACAGTCGTGTGTGTCAACCATATTTTTTAGATAGAATAGGGACATAGTAATTAAGGGAAGAGGGAGTAAAATAAGGAACAAATAGTATTACAACAAATGACACACATGGCTGGGATACAAGGTTAGAGAGAGATTTGTATTTTGGGTGAAGGTGATGAACAAATTGTTGTAAAGAGTGATATTGTGATACATTGTGTGATTTTTGTGTGGGCAGTGATGATATTGTGGTAAACAGAGTTGTGTGTGATATATTTTTGGTTCCAGAAAATTGTATTATAAACAAACATGAATGGAAATAGAAACAGGTGATGAACAAAGAGATCAGATAGAGTCCCAAGAGATAAATAATTAAATATTGGTGTAGGATATCATCACAAGTGGGGGGACGTTGAGACAAGAGCAATAGCAGGTTGAGTATTAGAGTAGAAAATAGACATCAATACAAGGAAAGGAACAAGGTAATAAGAGAAGGGTAGTGAGAAATAGAAAAAAAATGGAGGGGATGACACAAGAGGGATATATGTGGCAAGCCAGACAGAACATAGATGAGTTAGGAAGGGACCACACGAGACAGAGATACCAGGGGCATAGCTATAGAGGAGGAGTAGATAGAATACAAGAGAATAAAAGAAGTTATACATGTAATAAAATAGTAAACAGAATGAATCAATCTAGATTAAGGGAAAATAAAACTAACAGTTGCAAGATAATAGTAGGGGAATTAAGGAGGTATGTTACAGAGGAACAGATTAGAAGGTATTTTAGTAAGTTTGGGGAGATAATGTTTTATAGATACATAGAGAGACTTGATGGGAAAAATAAGGCCATAATACTATACAGAAATAGCGAAATAGTAAATAATATTATAAATCAAGAACATAAAATAGCAAATAATAAGATAGGAGTAGATGTGTTTAGACCCATGGAGAGGAGACAGGAAGATAACGGAAAGACAAGACCAGCTTATTTAACCGATAGTAGAGGAAGAAGAGATGGACTAGATAAGAGGATAAACTATAGATGGTATGGGCTCCAGGTAAATAAGAGGATTAGGGAACAGAATTATAAATTTATGAGGGCAACAGATACAATAGCAGATACATCAGATAACGAAGAGTTTTTGACGGCAGATGAAGAAGACATGAAGAGAGTAGGAAAGTTAGACTGTAAGAAAACTAAAAAGGGAAGGAAAGTAAGGAAGACACATGAGACAAGGGAGACAAAGACAAGGTTGGAAGATAGGGATATAAAAAGATCTATTAATATTGGAGTAGGCCCAGGCAATGACATAGTTAGACAGAACGAAAAAGAACAAAAGTTTACACAAACTGAGACGGAATGCACAGATAGTGCAACACAAATGATAGAGAAGGGAACTAAGAATAGGGGGACATTGACGGACAAACAAATAAACACAGAGGATAGGGGAACACAAGTAGATAATAACGGAAGTTTATTAGTAGTAGAAGAAAAAGGGAACAAAGAAGGGCAAACTAAAGACAAGGGGGACAAAATATTAAAGATGTTAGGAAGGTACATGACCGACATAGAGCATAGGTTGCCAAGTACCACGCATAAATTAGACAGAACCCATAGGATACAGACAATAAAAATGATACACAACAGGGAATCACAGAAAACAGAAAACATAGAAAAGGCAGAAAGTGAGGATAGTCTATGGAAATTAACAGCAGCAGACATAGAGAGATTAACAAGAGAGCAAGAGGAAAAATTATATAAGGATATAGACGAGATACATGAGAGTCAAACTTATGATGATGAATACAGAGAACATAGGAAAGGTATTCGAAGAGAGGGTCAAACTGAAGTCAAGCAGGGGATGGCTCAAAATGGAGTGAGCTGTTTGTCTGCATCTTCTGTGTAAGGCTTATCGGAGGCAAGGCGTGGCAAGTCCTTCCTCCAGTAAAGCAGAGAAGCGGTCAAGTCAATGCGGGCAAGAGGGACTTGCCTACGACACTTCCGACAGTCCATATCGGCAGTGAAGGAGCGTCACAGGCGAGGCAAGGCCTGCGTCCACCACGTGTAGGGTGCATAGGGGGCGTTGATGTGGTGGTCACCATGTCGTCCTAGTGCATACAGTACAGGGCAGGCTTCTGGGAGAAGTCGGTTCAACTCGTGTGATCACGCCTTCCTGTGTTCATAAACCTGTTACATTATAGGTTAAAAAGCTGCTACACCAGAGTAGTATTCTGGGAAGATGAGGAATGCCGCCTTACATCGTGAGTTTCGATGCTTGAAGTGACACTATCCAGAAGTGTTCAGAGATTTCTCAGCCGAGCACATAATGCTGATTCAAGTCTCGTACTTTACCTGTCAAAGCAGTTAATTTTGGGTCATAAACCAACCAGAAACAGAAAATCCAAGTTCCCTCTGTGTAAATGGTAAACACATTTGTGTGTCAAAAGTTAAAAGAAAATGCTATTTTTAGTGCTCTTAATGTTATAATTAAGTGGTTTGTAATATGGAATATAACGAAGTCCGCCAGGTAGGTTTCGTAATTAAGGGTTAATAAAAATCAAGTCTTATTATTATATAAGTGTTAGTATGTTCACAATTAAGTGTACGGTATTACCTAGTATAGTAATAGTGTGTAGTAGAATGGAAAAAAAAAAGACAAATCGCAAGAATCCCTATCAGACTATCACTTCTAAATTGACTAGAAACCTATCTCTAAATCACTTTCCACATAATCTTCATGAAAATCATCAAAATTCAATGACATTATTTCATCATGAAAGGTTAAAAAAACATAAGAAAAGGATCCACACAATTAAATTTCAAACCACGAATTTCAAACATAAATTTCAAAATGGAGAATCAACCATTAACACCGCCAAGTGACCAGAAAATTCCAGCAAATTTAGTGTACTCTCACATTGAAGAGTTTTTAATAACTGGTGTCATGTAAAATTATGCCCAAATTCACTGCAGTGATACCAGTATTGAAACCGTGGTGAATTAGAAACCTAACAGGTATAAAAGTGTTGCATTATTAGATGGTTTTCTTTGTTGATTGATAACTAATCCAGCTGTCTGTGAGCTTTTAGTCTTTGGTTATTGCTCCAGTTATTATTTGTCATTTGTAAGCAGTTATTTCCTTTTTGACATAGAGATATAATGAACATCATGTGCAGATACTTTATTAAATGTTTTGCATTGTTTTCAGACTGGAGCCACATGAAATATTCAAAGACATTGCAGCAAGTGTGAATGAGGTAATCCATTCTTTCACCATGTAATGTTGTTGGGTCTAATTTAGACATATAATGTTATGATTAAAAGATAGTTTTTCCTGAAATTTTGTGTTCAATCCTTTACACATAATGTCTCCACATAGTTGTCAATAATATTGCTATTAATCCACTCAAGTTTTGTTTTTTAACCTTCAACATATGTCGAAATGGGGTGTGTATGTGTTATTGATAAATTATTGGCACATTTGCAATTTTATATATTTTAAAAATTATTTTCATTCTCCCAATATACTGGCTATAATTATTTCTAAATCCATGTTTTTATGAATTTCAGATACAATTAAAATTGAAGGGGGGAAAACATGAATTTAATTTAAACATAACAGTATAAATGTTAAATTAATGTGGGTTTATTTATTGTGATAGTATTTTCATCCTCCTTAAAAACTGCAATAACTGGTTTTCCTCTGATGTCATATTTACTACACTCTGGTATAACTTGATGTCATTCTTATTTCAGACTGTTAGACTGGAATCAGAAAATTGGTACCACACAATTCAAAAGTTTGTCATCCTTGGAGATATACCAGGTAGCATATCACTTCTCATAGACCGTTTTGCATAGCACATGTTGTGTAAATTTGATTCTCCTTCACTGTATTAGTTTTTTATTTTTTTTATTTTTTGCTGTGGACATTCTTCTTGTGCCTTGCTGGTTGGCTTGTAATCATACTTTTGAGCAATATCCTGTCCTCAATATTATCAGCACTGGTGACTGTCTTTAATGCAGCAATGTCATGCTGTCCAGTATCTTCTCTCTCTGTCACCCATGGCCCCACTTACTCTGTATTTTGTTTATAATCACTAGGTGCTCCAATTTCCCTCTTGTAAGGTGTCTAATATATTGAATTCTTTTTTGTGAAGTCTCTTTATCAGTTAACCTCTTTAAGATTTCTATGTTGTTCAGAAACTTCTTGGTTTATTAATCTAATACCCGTTAATGGGTTGTCCATTCATCATCATCATCGAGTGCCATCTCCGAAACGAAGGTATCTACCATGGATCGCCATTCCACTCTATTTCTTGCTTTGATGGTGCAGGTTGTCATAGATTGACTTGTCCATCTTTTGATGTTACTCGTCCATGTTAGTCTTGGTCTGCTTCTGCCTCTTTTACCTTGTATTTTCCCTTCCAATATTACTTTTAGTAGGCTATTGTGTCTTTTAACGTGTCCGAAAAATGTAATTTATCTTGTCTTAATTGTATTTAGTAGTTCTTTTTTTATTTTTAGTTGTTTTAAAACTTCATCGTTTGTTTTATTTTCTTTCCATCCAATTCTACCTTTCTTCTGTAAATCCACATTTCAAATGCTTCAATTTTCTGTTCTGTTTTCTTGTCTAATGTCCATGTTTCTGCACCATACAGGAATATTGAGAAGATGTAACATTTTGCTATTCTTAGTTTCAGCCATGCTGTTATTTGTTTTGGGGTAAGTATATTTTTCATGGCATTAAAATTACTTTTTGCCATACCTATTCTTTTGTTTATTTCAATTTTACATTTCCCATCATTGGCTATTGTATGTCCCAGGTAGTTGTAGCTCTGAACTGTCTCCAGGTGTATTCCTTCAACTTTGACATTTATTTGTAGGTCTAGAGAATTTTATTTGTATTTGTTCCTTTGATCATAATTTTAGTCTTTTTGATATTCATATCTAGTCCATATTTTTTGCTTGTTATGTTTATCACATTAAGCAATTGTTGTTGGTCTTTAGGATTTTCTGCTAGTAGAACAGTATCATCAGCATGTCTTAGGTTATTGATTTACTTTCCATTAATGTTTAGGCCTGGCATCTCTGAGATGTTGTCTTCGGTTGTCCATTAAAATTGATATTACATAATTTAAGCCTTTACTATTGAGTAAGTCATACAGGAGATTAACAAACAGGCCGTTACTGGATTGACTAACATATGTGATGTTAGTATGCTATTGAAAAATTTGTATATAATAGCCATGTATTCAATCCCCAAGCCTTTCAATCTTGTGGGTGCATTAAACATATTTCACATGCTCTATGTCATTGAACAGGGTGTTAGACAAGGTTGTGTGCTGTCACCAGATTTGTTTAATATTTATAGTGAGATTATTTTAAGATCCATAAGGGGTATGCCTGAAATAACAATTGGAGGTCATAATATAAATAATCTAAGGTATGCTGATGATACAGTCTTAATCGCTAAGAGTGAAAATGAGTTACAAGAAATGTTGGATGTTATAGTGAAAGAAAGCAAAAATAAAGGACTCAGCCTTAATAGCAAAAATACAGAGGTAATGGTAACAACAAAGAAAAAGACATCACCTCAGTGCAAAATAAAGACAAGTGGAACAATATTAAAACATGTTAATAAATTTAAATATTTGGGAACTTTGTTAACCTCAGACGGAAGATGTACAAAAGAGGTGAGATGCAGAATGGCTCAGGCGAAAGCAGCTTTCCAAAAAATGAGGAAGATACTATGCAATCCATTTTTGACAATAGAAATAAGAAAAAGAGTTCTTAAATGTTATGTAGAGCCAGTTTTAACATATGGATGCGAATCATGGACAATAGGACAACAGACAAGAAAATCACTGGAGCCTGTAGAAATGTGGTTTTACAGAAGAATGTTGAGAGTACCATGGACAGCTAAGAAGAGTAATGAAGATGTTTTGAGAGAGGTCAAAGCAAAAAGAGAGCTAATTTCCAATATTAGGAAGAAACAATCAGCATTTTTTTGGCCATGTAATGAGAAGAGAACAACTGGAATATATTGTAACAACTGGAAAAATTGAGGGACGAAGAGATAGAGGGAAGCAACGAGAAAAAATAACATACAGTTTAACAGAATGGCTTGGCAGAAGGTCAACAACAGAAATGATAAATAGCTGCCGAGATTGAAAGTTGTGGAGAGACATGATCACCTACGCCAGTAGGACCGCTACTTGATGATGATGATGTAACCAAGTATTTCAACTTTCCTCTTCTCATGATGTGTCCGAAAAATGTTGATTGCTTCTTTCTGATGTTTCTTTAAGAGCTCCCTTTTTGTGTTGACCTCTTTGAGAACTTCCTCATTGGTCTTTTTAGCTGTCCAGGGAACTTTCAACATTCTTCTGAGAAATCCCATCTCTGTGGCCTCTAATCGTCTTTTCATTTGTTTGTCTACTGTCCATGATTCGCTTCCATAGGTCAGAATTGGTTCCATATGGCACCGATGAACTCTTTTTCTCATTTTTATTGACATAGATTTGTTGCATAAGATATTTTTCATTTTCTGAAATGCTATTTTGGCCTGAGCTATTCTGCTTTTTATTTCTGTGGTGCATCTCCCATCTGATGTTATTATTGTGCCCAAGTATTTGAAACGTTGCACTTGTTTCAGATTTGTCTCGTTTATTTTTATGCTGCATGATGGTGATGATTGTTTCTTCGATATAACCATTACTTCTGTTTTCTTACTATTTAGACAAACCTTTCTTGTTGCTTTCTTTTACTATTATGTCTATCATTTCTTGTAGTTCGTTCTCTGTCTCTGCTATTAAGACTGTGTCATCCGCATATTGCAAATTATTTATGATGTGACCATTGACTTCAATTCCTTTTTTGTCTACTATTGATCTCATAATATATTCGCTGTAAAGTGAAAACAAATCTGGTGACAGAACACAGCCTTGTCTGACGCCTTGTTTTATAAATTGGAATTGTCCTGTTTGGTTGTTAATTCGTATAGCTGCTGTTTGTTGCCAGTACATGTTTTTTATGATTTGCAGATCCTTGCCATCAATTTTTAATTTCTCCAGAATATTGATTATTTCCACATGCTTTACTTTGTCAAATGCTTTCGTGTAGTCTATAAAAAATTAATAAGAAAAGTAAAAAAGAAAACAATCGTATCTATATTTAATTATATAGGATTTACAAAGGAAAAAAATGCCTGAATAGATTGTAATAATAATTGTTTATGTCATAAGTCTCTGAGGAAATCCTAAACTTCTGATTTTTAAAAATATCTTCCAGGTGGATCATGCATGAACTTACCTGAATTCTTTTCATTTTGTTCTAAAATTGTCAAAATTTTTGTAGAGCATTATTTTTACCTATGTGGGTAAAGTCCACTTAAATTTAATAACTTTGACTTCCTCACATTTTGAAGTAACTTCTTCTTCTTTCCTTCCTCATTTGCCTTTCAGCATCGAGGGGAGATATAATTAGTGGTCTTTTTCTCTTCTGTTCGCCTCTGCTGCTGTTATGTTTCCTGGTGCTTCTAATATTCCACCTATCCATCTTTTTCGTGGTCGATCATTGGTCTGGTATTCTCACAATGTTTGCTGAAGGCTCGTTGTGTTGTGATTTGATCTTTCTGCCTTTTCACGTGGCCAAACCATTTTATCTGTTGTTTCTTTATATATTCAATGGCGGAGGCAATTCCTATCTTTTGAAGTAACTATGAGCCATAAATTCAAATCAATGAAAAAACCAGAGTTATTGCACAAGAGTAAATAAATAAGTAATATTTAGTCTTTCAAAGCAGATGTGAGTTTTTTTTTAAGAAAAAGGCCTGCATTGTTGTAAAATGTATGTGATTATTTCTAACATTTGTTCATATTTCTTTGGAGTTAAGACAATATCATTTCATCTTCTTTCACCCAAATCCTTGCTGGAAAGAAATTCAATTGTTAAATGATCTTACCATGAGGGTATTTGTTAAAAATTTGAATGTAAATTACAATACAAAATACATGTTTATATACTTGTATTTTTTTAATGAACAGCTCTGATTGAGATTATGTACAGTTGGCTTCAAAAAGATAAAGATTCTTTGCCTGGTCACGTAGTGAGATTCATGGCTCATATTGTGCTGTTTCTGAAGTCTATTGGTCAAGGTTGTAAGGTAAATTATATCTGATGCCTTATTCTGTAATGTGTGTTTCAGACACAGCTGTTTGTTTTCATCTCAAATTATAATTAATTCTAATCTTCTAACTTTGTCACCAATTATGGATAAAGATGTCCTGAGTCAAGTACATTCCCTGCATTTCTCTTATATAAACTTGTATATTTTGTGGATATTTGGGACACCAAACACAAACAGTAAGATTTTTTGGTTAAAGTAAATGTTATATATTTGTAGATGATATTCTAGTACTTAATGGTCATAACAAAAACTCCAAAGACTGGTAAATATGAGAGTTTGGGGAGAGGGGGTGTATTAACTTTAAAAAGTTGTTTAATTTTAAGATACATCTTTATCTAGTCACTTTAAATGTATAATAGAAGAATTGTGTGTGTTTTATCTTCCTGGAAATGAGTAAAGGAACTAAAGTATCAATGACAGCTGTGTCTGATATTTACAGGAGGAGCTCTGTGAAGCTATCATTGAGGCATATGTAAAGAACTTGATAAAGGACAAACAAGGGGAATTAATAGCATTCTATGTAGCTACTCTCAGTCCACCTGCTCAAGTACAGTTGTATGCTAAATTCCTTGAAGGTAAACAATCAAGCATGCATGTGTATCACTATTGAATGAGTGAGGAAGAGAGAGAAAGATTGAGTGAGAGATATAGATAGAGAGAGAGAGAAAGCATGATGAAATAGCATGATCTAATACAGTAAAAGCTACCCTTATGGCTTCTTTCCATTGTGGGGTGTGAAAGGAATTATTCATTAAATATAATTTATGGCTAAGTGGAATCTTTGGTTGTTTACTATTCTTGTGAACATCACTTCTTTCACATTGCCAACTTGATCAAAAGTTTTCCTTTTAAAGGTGGTAAAAACAGTGCACTACATGGCAACTGCATGGACAAGTACCTTTATTCTCAACTATCACCATTTTCCCACCAGATTTTCCTTTTTAAACTTGACTCTAGCTGTTCTATCCTTAAGATAATGGCTGATATTGTAAAACCTTCCATATATGTATCTATATATTTTGTTTCTGTTTCTTTGCGTACATTTGCTTCTAGCAAAGTCCAAGGAAACTGAATTTTGCATAAAAATCAGTGTTTTTTTCCTTTTTTTTTTCCACATTGGCAGCCATGTGCTCCTGTGTTCCTCCCCATACAAGCAGATATTGTCCTACTTCAGAAGACAGTTTTCTTATTTCTTTTTTATCATTTTGAGAGTTTTGAGTGTATTTTTTGCCCGGATCGATTTGGCTCAAAAACATGCTAATTTTGGCCCACTCTTTTCAATTTTCAACTGCCAAAGTTTCTTTAGCTGTGCAGAGTTAACACCCCCTGTATTTCATATAGTTATCCTAGAGGGTAGACATTGGATGTGCTACCCAGGCACTGGGGATAGAGTAAAACCATGAAGAAACCATGGAAGAAAAATTCCCAACATTTTGACTTGTAATGCACGTACTATCTTTTATAACAGGAATTTAGTGTTTATTATTCTTTCTCATTTTCAGAAAGAGATTTGCGTGTATCTAATTTTCTGTTACTACTTTGGTGTCTCCATTTTCAAGAGTAGCTATTAATAAATACATTGGCTTATTATCATCGAGTGCCATCTCTGCAATGAAGGTTGGCTACCATGGAGCGCCATTCTGCTCTGTATCATGCTTTGATGGTGTAGGTTGTCATAGACTGACTTGTCCATCTATTGATGTTACTCGTCCATGTTAGTGTCGGTCTGCCTCTTTTACCTTGTATTTTCCCCTCCAAGATTACTTTTAGTAGGCTGTTATGTGTCTTTTAACATGGCCTAAAAATCACATTTGTCTTGTTTGAATTGTGTTCAATAGTTCTCTTTTCATTTTTAGTTGTTTTAAGACTTCATCGTTTGTTTTCTTTTCTTTCCATCCAATTCTACCTATTCTTCTATATATCCACAATACATTGGCTATTCAGTTGTTAATCTTCATACATTAAAGTGAATTGGGCATATTTTTTTTTTAAACAGGTAAATTAATTGTGTGGATGTTGGTTGTTGGAAATCAATCACTGTTATTTTATTGGTGATAATGTGGAATTTGTTTCTGTGTGTTTAAATTGAGACTGCTGTGCATCAGATACAAAAGTCTGTATAAGCTTCAATATTGAGATTTCTTCATGTATAACCAGCCACACACACACACACACACACATATATATATATATATATATATATATATATATATATATATATATATATATATATATATATATATATATATATATATATATATATATATATATATATATCATGGTAGTAATATAGATCAGGAAGGTGAAACACTGAAAGAGATCAGAAGCAGGACAGTAAAAGTCGCAGCAAATTAAAAAAAAAACCTGAACAAAATATGGAAATAAAAAATACTAAGCGAAAATACCAAAAATGTAGAATATTTAATTAAAATGTATTATCAACCCTTTTCTATGCTTGTGAAAGCTGGAAAATAACAAAAGAGATTGAGAGAAAGCTAGATGCTTTTGAAGACAAATTCCTAAGAAAAAGACTTTGCGTACTTGGGAATGCATTAAAGATTAATATAGAGAAATGGCCATATAACCAACGATCTCTTCTACAAATTAGGAAAAGAATATCAGACCTCTACTGAGAAGAGACAAGAGAATCCCAAAACAGGCTCTTCAATGGAAAACATCAAGATACAGAAAAAGAAAAAGACGCAGAGAAATACTGAAAAGAACATTAATAAGAAAAGCAAGTTGACAGGCATAGACTCATTAGATAAGATCAAAACCTCATCAAGAATAGAGTTGGATATCACATATTTTTTTATTGTTATGATTATTTTTGTTTCAACTAGTCATGTCTAATCATGGAACATTTTTGACAGGTCGTTTCTTTGTGTGGTTACAGTGGCTGTGGCTTAGAGATAATTAACATTATTCACATATTCTCTAGATATTGAAGTTCAGAAGGACCGACAACAATGTTTAGCCTGGGCTGTGCAAGAGGGCTTGGATGTTGGACTGATTACCAAGACTGTTGTGGAAAGCATACGGTTGAGAGAGACTAAATCAGGACTTCCAGAAAATAGTTTGGCCCAAGATTTGACTGTTACAGAGGTGTGTGTCATTTAAAGAAATTCTTCACTGTCTGGTTTTGTGGTATTTAATGCAGTGAACATATATTCTTATATTCATTTATATTGTTTGAAGTGATGGGAGAAGTGCATTACCTTGAGTAGTGAACTGAATACATACAGGGCTACACGTTCACACCAATTTTCAAGTACTAGCCTAGACTCCTTAATACTAAAGTACAAATTTTCTTCACTAACCCATGATACCCTTTGATGGAGAACTGCATTAGTTTCCCGCAAATTTCTCTTTCACACAATACCTCACTCAGGAAAATTACTTATTGGAAATTTCAGCTATTTGTGTGCCTTTACAATGATACATAGCATTCCCATGTGTTTTGAGGATTTCTTAGACTGACCCTTGTGAGCATAATTTTGAGATGCACTTATTTGTTTTGTTGTGGTCATCTGCCAATTTTTCTCCCTCCTTGGTTACATTTAAGCAATGAAGGATTTGCATGTCTTGTGTTTTGTAAGTCAGCAAAGTTCTTCCACTTTGTGTGGTCTCTTGTCATCTTTTAACAGGCTGTATCTCAGGTCTGGCCCACATTATTTATCTTTGTTTGCTCTACATTTCACCAGACTATACTTTATCTGAACATGGACTTGCAACATCTCCAATGTTTTGCTTGTATCTACAATCCTATGAAGTGAACCTGTGGTGGCTGAGCACTTGGTGCCCTCACAAATGACTATAAGTGCCCTGGTTCAATTCTTAGATGTGGGACAATTTTTTTGTACCTACACAGTTTTGGAGTTCATCCAGCCTTAGAAAACGATTAACCCCACGACTTGCATCTGGGGAATATGGTGTTAATGACCATATTTGTCTATGACCACAGCACATTTTTGGGTGATATGGTTGGTATCACACCAGGCCCCCTTTACTTCCCAGAAAAAATATCTGGTAGCCATTTTTAGAGGCTGGGTGAACCCAGCTCACATACTGAGATTAGTTTGGACAGAAAAGAAACATTAATATTAAATAATGATTAATCTGGGAAGAATTTGAATATGTGTATGACAGGGATTATGCAGAAAGATCACTGTAAAGTAAACAAACTCCACTGCACCAAGAGGCCTGATGATTTCAGAATACTAATTATCTTTTTTTTTTTTTAAATGATGTTTGAAATTTTTATTGATTAGAATTTTTGACTGGACATCTTTTTCTGTCAGTTCCCAAAGGTTCATAAATGTACTCTACTTGAATATGAAACCCCTGTTTTATTTTGTTTTGAATGTGATTAGGCACTTTTACTCACATGTTAGACTAGAGGTTGCTGGAAAAGAAAACTATGACTGCTTCAGTAAAATTCAAACTTGGTACTTTTAAACAAATTCTTTAACCTCAACGCTATAGCAACCCATAAATTGTGTACATTTATATTTTTTAATGAAGATTTTCTTTAGCGTAAATGTACTCTCTTCAATTTTAGGAAGATCGAGCGAAAATAGATGCTATTGACTGGCTGGTCATTGATAAAACTCACAGGGCTGAGGCATTGAAACAAGCTAATGCCATTATGCGTTCATTTATTGGTAAGTCAACATAGATTCTATTTTCTCTCTCTCATTAAATATGCTTTAAAATCAAGTGATAGCTGTGAAGAAAATGTTTGTCAAGCCTTATTTTAGGATTGAGCAAATTGGAGGAAAGTAAATATTTTAGCTTACATTGTAAATAGTTTTTATCTGTTTCCTCTTAATGTCATTGCAGTGGTGAATAAACATGCTGCAGCTCGTCAGGCATTTGAAAAACTTCCGTTGGATACAATTGATGTAATCTATAGACAGTGGCACTTGAAGGTAGGGAAATGTATTCAATTTCTTTCTTTCGTCAAAACAAAAGTACTCCAAAAAGTGCAGGGTAGAAGAAAATACAATAAATTCATACCACTAGTAGAGAAGAAGAAGAATGCATTCTTGAACCTAAAAAGATCAACCATGCCAGAACTCAAAGATAAGCCAAAATATGCAAGAGCAGAAGTACCACGTAAATCAAGAAAATTTATGAACCAGTACTGGACAAGAAGTACTGGTCATATGTTGGACATGTGATGAGAAGAGATAATAATCGAATAGCAAAGCAAGCCCTCATATGGGAAACAACAGGTAAGAGAAAAAGAAGATGACCCAGAGAGACACTGAGAAGAACATTGATGAGTGAGGCAAGAGCAGCAGGATTCAGCTCCCTCAATGAGATAGAGCTGCTTGCACAGAACAGAGACAAATGGCGAGATTTGATAAAATATCTTTAAAAGAATTGAAAACTACTAGAACAAAAATTTAGATAAGAGGAGTATCTTGGTCTACGCCCTATGGGCCGGCTACGGCTCGAAAGGTCAGTAAATAGACTGGACAAGTCTGTACTCTACATTCCAAAGTGCTTCTGAGCAGGGCATCTCAAAGAGTAATACTTTTACTTTACTTAAATTCCCCTGCCTCTGTTGCCTTTCAGCATCAAGAAAAAATGGAGTGAAAGTCTGTAGTGTGTTTCCTGTAAAGTGCTCATCATGCTGTCTGCTAATTCATTGATCTATTTATTGCCTTTAGCAGAACAGTGCATGACAACATAATAGCTGCTATAGGTCCAATCATCACAAAAATAGCTCCCTACAAAGATGCAAAGTAAAAAAGTATAAAAACACTAAAAAAATGTCACTAAACTTCAATCTGTTGCAGATGTCCTACCAAGAATGAGGAAAGATGTGAAAAAAATATTAACACCCTCCAGAATAATCTATATATATGTCAAATTTAATTTTAACACCTTTGGTGTCAGTAAATTGCAGCAGACTTTATGAACTGGATTGGTCTCACCAATCACTGCTAAATTGTTTCAAACAGAGCATGATGATAATGATGTCTTTATTAAAATCGAAGAACAAACAAATGGTGCACCTCCAGTTCTTGTTATCTCTCTTAGTTTAGTTATTCATAGTTTGTTTTTATTTATTTATTCTTTAAACCAAACTTTTCCAAATGTTATATCAATTTTACTGATAATATATTGTTTTGTTGACAGTTTATTCCCAAATATTTGATACATTTTGTATATTGGTGATAAAACATATTTGAATTATTTTCCATAATAACCAAATAAATTATTTTGAGTCTGTAGTGCTGTTTTTATACCAAAATTGCAAATGTGCTCTCTAGACTGGTTCAGGTGAACTCCCAGATTCTGACAACAATTCTATCAGGGAATATATGTGCATGAAGGCATATCTGGTAAGTGCTTAATTTTCATAACTTTGACTATTTTTACACAACTATTGCAGGTGATAATTATTTGTGCTTAACACACATAATAGTGTAGTTTTTGATATTATTCTTTCCATATTCTTTCTTTCTTTTCTTTTTTTTATTTTATTCCAACCAAATCACAGTGCCATTTTTTGGGGTTATAAGAAAAGTTGTTTCTCTTGGTTTTAAAAAGAAGGGAATCCAGTAAAACGTAAACAGACCTATGTTATACTGATGTGTGAATTTATTGGGGGAGAAATAATTTTCAAAATATAATTATAATTACCAGTTGCATGCTGCTATCTAAAGTGTTATCGTGAATATTTAAATAATTTATTTTGCTTGAATGGTATTGCATCATGCTCTATTTTTAACACATTTTGAGATTACTCTTGAAATGTTTACAGTAGAATAACTGTTTGATAAACACTTCATTCTATTTAATAAATGAATAGACCTTTTTTTTGATCCCCCCTTTAAAGGATTTTAAGTGAGCATAGATATGTTGTGTTGTGATTTGCAATAGAACTGTGATAGTGTGCCTTTCTGTGTAACACATTTGACTTCAGCTTGCCATTTTTGAGTGCTATGTAGCCGGTAGTCAGGATGCTGAGTGTCCAGGGTTCACTTGGAATTTCTCCCTATTTTGATGAGTGATTATTTCTGGTAATAATAACAACAGTATTATGTATCTGTTCCCAACTGTATTATATCTACTAAAGTTTAGTTCTTATTCTGCGATATAATACATCAACACCTCTTCATTGTCCATCCTTAATTAAAAGGACATTAAATGGGCATAGACGATTTATGATGTGGTTTTCAGCATGGCTGTTATATTTGTGCCTTTAGGCCTAACACAACTAACTTTAGCACAGCGTTTTTGAATACTGGGTTACCTTCCTTCATTTTCTATTCCCTTGACCAGACTGAGTAGTCTATTTTTAGAATAATCACTAGGAGGTGGAGTAGGGTCTTGAACAGTGTTATTGTTCACAGATTCTGGTCCAGAACTGGAAAGTGATGAGGATGAGGAATTTCTTGATTTTGAAGACAGTGCTTGTGAAACAGTGCACACAGTCTTGAATACTTTACAAGGCATAGATGGATGTAAAAATGTTGATGAGGAAGCAGTGCGTGATTGGTTAAATGAATAATTTAGCCAGACAATGAAATATTGAAAGATGATGAAATGTATGTTTTACCATGACTGAGCAAAATGAACTAGCCTCTGCAGAAGAAGAGGACTTCATACCAGAGTGGAGTGTAAGTCACAGTTCTGCGCTAACACATGTCAAAGCTCTTCTTGATTACTTAGAACATCAATAAGACAATAACTGCATGAAGAAATTGATCCTGAGAAATCTGCACAGCACCATTCAGCAAAAGACTATTGAAAAGATGAAGCAGAAGAGTTTATTGTCATATTACAAGCAGTAATAAGTTAAGTAAGCGCTTACTTTTTAAATACTGTACTTGCACTTTCAGTCTCGTATATATAATGGTTTAACTAGGATTTGTATTATCCAGGATTTCCCATTCATTCTTGATAATCAAGTCTACTTTGTGTATGTATGTGTGCATATGCGCGCGTGTGTTTTTTTTTTTACGAGTTTAGTGTCCCTAATAATTTTTGCTCAGAGTAATATCCATATGCACTTTATTTGGTCGGTCGTGGATCTTGTCATTAGAAGACCCCTGAGTAGGTTTAGGTTTGGAATAGCCTATAATTGAATCTAACCCTAAACCTTGTTGAAAAAATAAAATTTTAATGGACAAAAACTAGAAACAGTTGATAATTCAAGTATATCCAGTCAGTGAGGGGAGATCACTTATTTAGCAGAATTAATTTGGGACACTAAACTCGTAAATTACTATATATATATATATATATATATATATATATATATATATATATATTATAAGATTTCTAGTGTAATATATGTAAACTTGGCTGAGCACAACAGTGTACAGTATTTAGGGTGACATCAGTTGCAAAACTTACTTTTATATAAACTTCGTCGTTGGCAGGATGCTGTTGAAAGTTTCAATGACTGGTTCAGCCTTTACCACCAGGGACAGCCAATCAAACCAGTGGTAGTTGAAGGAGGAACTTTCACAGACAGAGTTGCATTTGAACACAAAATGAAACAATACACACATGAATTTGACAGATGGAGACATAATATCTTGGCACAAGCTAGAGTGAGTTTCACTTTTGTAATGTACTTCTTCATTGACGCATTATGTCATGTTGCATTTTATTTTGTAAATTGGTATCCAGTGCATCCATTTTTAGTCTTTATTTGTTTTGACTGCACTCCCTAGCCTTTGGTTTTCTTCACCCTCTTGTGAAGCAGCAGTTGTTTGTAATTGAGGTTGTATGCAATCTTACCATACTAACTATTTTTTCCTTCCACGGTTTGTTTTAAGATTTCCTTTTTATCTGCATTATATCCACAGAATATATTTATATTAGGATTTCTCTCCATCCAGTTTTGCTATACCAGATTGTGTCTCTTAGGCTTGCTGTTTGTGTCATTTGAGAAGTTAGAGTGAGTCCCACTGTCAGATAACAATTGGTGTATTTCTTTTGTGAACATCTATGAAAAAAAGATTAAACAATGGGGAGAGAGAGAGAGAGATGGTGTTTGGGTTGGTCCACATAGTTGTGCATGCTTGTTGGTTATACTGAGAGATTTCTCTATAAAACTCAAAGGACATCATCAATCCCACCCTGTCAGTGATATCTTGCACCCACCTTCTTCTAGATCTTGTCTCTTTCATTTACCTGAAATTATACCCTCCATAATTATCTTCTCTAGGCCATTATGTCATTTTACATGACCAGTATATTATTTTCCTGTTTCTATGCTCATTATCAACATCATCATTCAGGTACTTTAAGTTCTTGCAAAATTGACACAATGGTTCTTTTCTTCTGCTATTCTTCTAAGGGATTCTTAGTGTTCTTCTTGAACGCTGGCATTCAGAGTATTTTATGTATTTTTCAACAAATCTGACGATTATCCAAGTTTCACAGCCATATGTGGCAATGGGAAAAAGACAGGCTCTTAAGAACCAAAGTTTTGTTACTACTGTATATTAGTTCTTTGCTATATGTTGTGCAGTTGTTTTAGTTTACTCATAGTAATGCTTAGCCTTCAGATTTACAAATCAAATATCTTTTGCAGTAAACCTTTGTGCATGATAGATGTTAGCTTTTCTAGTTTGTATTTGCTTGTATATCTGTGTCCCAGCAGATAGTTTTTAGATCACAACTTTTGTGTCATGTTTTATCACAAAGCTGTAAAGAGATCATGTTTGTGTTGTTTTTTTTCTGATCTCTCTTTTACCAGGTTAACCATGACCATGCCCCCCAAACACATAATAAATGTATTTGGAATGTCAGAAAAAGAGCATTTAATCTTTTTGACATCTTGTGAGAAATAAACTGGCTCCAATTAATGAATGTTGAGTAACATTTTCAATCATGGTTTTAATTGTCCATAATTTATGACTGCAGGTCACAAAAGACAGAATTTATAATGTTCTTCTGTTTGCTGATGGTGGATGGCTGGTGGACTCATTTGAGGTAAATCTTTTAGACAATTTTTTTTTCTTAACATTGCACTTGTCAGTTTTAATTCTTTTATTCTTTAATTCAGAATAGTCTTGAAAATCAACACCTTCACTTCTGCCTCGGCAACCAAGGCTTGTGTTGTCTTCATTCTTTGTGCAGTGTGATAAGTACAGGAAAGGACCTACAGCACTCATATCCTTTCGTCACTGGTTATTATGTCCGCAACTGAAGATGTCTGGTGAATAATATCCACAACCTGACCAATCCATGATTTTCCACTTTTTAACCTGCTGTCTTTTGTACTCCAAAATTCATTCTTTAGTCCTACACTCTGTGTCTTTTGTGTACTTAACCTTAGATTATGATACTATGGATTTTAATTCATTTGTACTGGGATGTGCATGTTGTACCAGACGTGCTATTGTAACTGACGAGAATTGTGACAAGGAATACGGTAACTGACGAATTGGAATGAAATGTTATTCCCTCCTGTACACCTGCACTCCACCAATTGTCACCCATCTATTGAGTGACACCGTTGTAGACGAACTCTTGTAAACAGACCGCTGTACACTATGTCACAACACTATAACACAAGGTTTCCTACACTCACTGGAAATGCGTAGGACGATGTTGATGACTGATAACACTCATCTCCTGGTCTCTTTCACAACTCTTGTGTGTACACGCCCTGAGAGGTGTACTGTACCCGGTCGTCTCCCAGATGCTCAGTTCATACTTAGGTCTTAACTTGAGTCGTGATGAACTGGTTTCTTAAACTTCACCTTATCTGTGCCGCAACAACTCCCAACTTCTTTTAACGCCTAGGCGTAAGTAATGACAGTGAGATAACAAATGATTTCACACTGCAACTGTTGAACAGGTCATAAGTTTTATTGTAACAGCCCTAACAATGGCAATTATTAACAGTTATTTACAACGGCCAGCGGTTAACATCCCGCTTGGCCATTCACACATCAGGTCACAGACTTCACATCACTACAGGCTAATACTTGTTTTCGCTCTATTGATTCTCGCAGCCTAGCTACTAATGTTCACACTGAACTGTATCCCTACTACCTATCGACTATTTCTACACAAGTTCACTGTCTCTCCACATACCAGGGACGCTAACTTCTACTTCTGTTTAGCTAACTGAACTAATCTCTTTATAACCCTTCTGACTGCTGGGCCACGAGCCCCTACAGGCTCGCTGTTCCTGTCCTAACCTATGTGTGAATCTTCTCTGGAGAGCTTCTCTAGCTCCTTGTATTGCCTTTAAATATCACATCCCTTGTCCAATGAAAACCTATTTCCTCTACCTCTCTGCCAACCAAATATTTCTATGTCATTACTCACTCACCTGTTTATCTCTTCTCGATCACGAAATTCTTGTCCCACGTCTAACATCATTTTACACTACTTTCTCGTGACTCACTTCCCTCGTGCCGTCTTTCCCCCACTCTCTCCATTATCCCTTACTCTCCTCTCCCCACTCACCCACTGCTACAACGATACCTACCTGTGGCAGACTTTGTTACATTCCATAGTACAAAATACCACCACTTAATTGTAACATTAGAAGCACTAAATATAGCATTTTCTTTGAACTTCTGACACACAAATGTATGTTTACCATTTACATACAGGGAACTCAGATTTTCTGTCTCAGGTTGATTTATGACCCGAAACACTTTTGTCAGTTGCCTCAAAGTTATACTGCAAAATCATCATGAATAGAATAAAGGATTCAATAGATGCAGTAATGCGTGAAGAACAGTTTGGGTTTAGAAAATGGAGAAGCTGCCTTGACCATATTTTTACTCTACGACTTATATTGGAGGAACACATTGAAAAGCAAAAACCTTTTGTACTTAACTTCATTGACTTCAAAAAAAGCATTCATAGAGATTCTTTGTGGAAAATTCTGAGGCAATATAGCTTACTATCAAAAATCATAAATATTATTAAAGATATGTATAGTGGCTACACATGTGCAGTTCATACAGAGGAAGGACTGAGTGAATGTTTTCCTATAGAAACTGGGGTTAAACAAGGATGTATTTTATCACCTTTGTTATTTGGAGTTGTTATGAACTTCATAATGAAGAAATGCTGCACTGGTAATAAAGGCATCGAATAGATACAAGGAGACCATTTGGAGGACCTCGACTTTGCTGATGACGTAGTCCTCAACAGCAGTCAGATAAAAATGATGCACAAAACACAAATGAACTATCATCAAAAGCCTGCAAAATTGGGCTTGAAATCAATCATGAAAAGACTAAAGTCATGAAAAGCTTAACTCCAACAGATGACAGAATATACATGGAAAACAAACCAGTGGAAGAGATCAATCACTTTATCTATCTTGGAAGTCACATTGATGGGGAAGGGGATACAAGTAAAGAAATCAGAATAGCTAAAGTAGCAATGTCTTTCAGAAGCCTTGAAAAGCTGTGGAAATCAAAACTCATCAGCACAAACACAAAACTTAGACTATTCAAATCAAATGTACTCTATCAACCCTTACGTATGCGTGTGAAAGCTGGAAAACAACAAGAGATATAGAAACAAAGTTGAACGCATTCGAAAATAAATGTCTAAGGAAAATACTTGGTATAGCGTAGAACGAATTCAAAACAAATGAGGAAATTAGAGAAATTGCCAATCAACCACTGATATATTCAGTAATCAAGACGGTCAACGATGGTCATATGTTGGACATGTGGTGAGGAAAGATAATAACAAAGCAAGCCCTCATGTGGGAAACAACAGGTAAGAGGAAAAGAGGTCGACCCAGAGAGAGACTGAGAAGAACATTGATCAGAGAGGCAAGAGCAGCAGGAATCGGCTCCCTCAATGAGATAGAGTTGCTTGCACAGAACAGAGACAAATGGCAAGATTTGATAAAATATCTTTACAAGGATTGAAAACTGCTAGAATAAAAAAATATAGATAAGAGAAAGAGTATCTGGGTCTATGCCGTATGGGCCAGCTACGGCTCGAAAGGTCAATAGATAGATCATAACTGGGAGAATTACAGATAGGTCTCGTAATTGGGAGTTAAGAATGATGCACATTGCTTTGTTCTGTATACTTTTTGGTCATTCCAGTTGCTTATTGCTGAGAATCAGAATCATCAGTGCATACTTAATCACAGACCAG
Source organism: Megaustenia siamemsis (assembly GCA_032433765.1). Taxonomy (NCBI): domain Eukaryota; kingdom Metazoa; phylum Mollusca; class Gastropoda; order Stylommatophora; family Ariophantidae; genus Megaustenia; species Megaustenia siamemsis. The sequence goes on from JAVIAB010000092.1 coordinate 90,796,547, forward strand.
CTTCTGGTATCCAAAGCAGGATGCTGCAGCCATGACCCTCATTGTAAACAGATTCTTTTTGGCTTTCAGTGCCACTTGGTCTGCATGCTTGATAAATGCAAGACTCCACACTCCTAGGTATCTCATTGCAGGAGTTCTCTCCACAACTGGCATTGATTTGTTGACTATACCATTATTAAATTTGAACCATGTCAACGTTGCCTTTGTCAAATTGACAAGTGTTTTTGCCTGCCCACACCATACTCTTTTATATTAACATTGTGTCTCTAGTTGTCCCGCAACACTGTCTGGCTCTGCTCTGGTGATACACCAAAATTTCATTAGCATAAGATAATGTCCTGCTCCGCCCAAAGATTTGCTTGTGATTCTTTCTGTGTAGGCAACACCACTGGAGATAATAGTGAACCCTGAGTTAGGTGGGATGTTTAGTTGTTGCTTCAGAGGCCCATAAACCACATTTAAATGCCATCTTTTGTTGGAAAGGGTCGCAGAAATCCAATTAAGTGAGGAAAGATTGAGTTGAGTTTTTTTTTCGTTCGCCAGCTTTTACCTCTGACGAAGTCCCTAGAGACTAGGAACTGAATTTTGCATGTTAATCCATTTTTCCCTGGCAACTATGTGCATAGGGGTCCCTTGCCGAACAGGCAGATAACTCCAACTTCGGAGGTACTCATATTTTTCCGTCGATGAGTAATTGACGTTTCAAGCTGCGCCTCGCTGCTGAGACCAGGGGTGGTTGCCACAGAGAGAAATCATAAATAAAAATCCCAACCGGAGTAGCCGGGATTTGAACCCACAATCTCTCTGTCTCGAGGCCGGCGTCCCGCCCTCGAGACCAACCAGTCCCTATTTTGAGTTTAAGAAGTTGAAACATCAGGAAATCCAGATACTCTGTTGCATGCATCATCAAAGTCCTTTGCAGCAACACGGGTATCAATACCTGCCTGAAAGCCCTTGTATATATCAGAGGCAAAGATGGCAGAATTTAGTCAAATCTCTGTGTTTGGTCAGTACTGTCCAAGAATATGTGGAGGAGACAACACCTCCAGCTTGTAGGTTATTTTCCTGACAACAACCTTTTTGGGGCATGACTATTACGTGACTGCCCTGTACTTTTGTATGGTCTTTGGCAGAAGTATCAAATAGTTATGTGGCCTTTGACAATAGCACTCATGATACTGCTGTTGTAGATTCTTGCCAGTTCCTCCTAAACCATATTAATTTGTCAATGTCCTTGTACTGAATGCTATAAATAGACCTGGTGCACATGCCCTTGATGCAGCCTTAATCTCATCTACCTATACATGATCATCAGTCTCTATTCTCCACACACCTCATGGAGATAGCCTTTCTGGCAACACCATGGCCCAAAATATTATTCCTTTAGTCACTCTGTAGCCGATTGTGAGAAAATAGTGCTCTACCCTTGTTTCTGTTAGCTCTGTGCCAGGTAAGATATAAGCTCTTGAAGTCGTGTTACACAGATGAGTCTGTTATTCGACACATACAGATCTCATTGTCTTTTGCAGCTCTTGTTGTAGGTCAAACTGTGAGAGAAGTAGTGCTGCTTTTGCACGGACTATCAGTAGTTTGACTGTGGAAGTTATAGTTGTCACATCAAACACTGGTATGGCTTGACGTACAGCTTAAACACGTGCGTATTTCCTCAGTGAGTATGCACAGGAAGATCACAATTAGCTGACCAACAATGGTTTGGGAGGTCAAAATTTAACAAAGTTGTTTGTTTCATTTTTGGGTTAGAGCACATGGCTGTGAGAGTTAATGAGCTGGCTTACAACCTTTGTTGAGTGCAAAAGAAAATGGACTGCTCTGAAAGTTGGAATCCCCTTGGAATGTCGGATGAAAGACTGACTTTTAAAATAACTCTGAATCTGCTCATGTCAAGGTGGGAGATGCCAGACAGAAACGTTATGTGGAAAGTCATAGAAGACTTGTAAACTAACACAACACTAGAGTCATTAGTTGCTGCAAGTCAAGGAATATACCTAAGAGAAGGTCTGAGCACTTATGGACTTGTTGATGTGCATTGACGATAACCTGTCAACTAAACTATGGAAGACTGTATGTGGCTGAAATGTCTTTGGTACTGTTCTTTGAGTAAAGCTATTACAATATATTTTATCTGTTTATTCTGTACTTCACATACCAGCTTTACCATAGCATCACAATTTTGTACCTAATCCCGAATCAGTGGTTTGATCTGCTTAGAAAGAAGACCTAGAATTGCAATCCTTATTAGAATGGACACTGCCCTATTTCTCCACCAGGAACTGGAAAAAGTCATTGCACTCCACCACATTAACTGGGTCTACGAGCTACTGACTAGTTGACATCAGCCTCTTGGCATCACATCAACATTATGACATTGCATCAAAAGGGTGGCATCACATCCAAAGGGCTCTTTAGCAGTAGTTTTAGAATCAGCAGACAATTTACTTAAATCTTACAACTGGTTAATTTATCCCAAAATCAGCTTTTGACGTGAATGCAGCAGCAAAATTTGACAATATTTTTCATTCAAGGATTCTGATGAGTCCAGAAAGCACCAAATGAGCCAGCTTAGAAAACTACATCTCCCTGGACTTTGCTTGAACTTGCACACTGTTCTTCATTCTACTGAAATGTATGCACTAGCCCTGCAGATAGCTGATGTTGTGGCTTCAGAACATCATCAACTATACAAGGTACTGTGTCAAGTTTAAATATTGTTTCTGTAACAGCATTTGGTTACATCATTGTATCTCTCTAGTATTGTGTTTATTCAACCCTTCAGTTCTGTCATTTTTCATTGATCTCAAGAGGTAAATTTCCTAAATAAATGACAAATTCACTTGTTTTTATTGTTACTTCTTTCTCAATGACCAGACTTTTGATAAATAACTTAGGTAGATTTCTAGTGTGTCAAAACCATGTGCAGTGCTTTACATAATCTGTCTGACTAATGACATTCTTGCCCTTGTTTTACTGTGTACATATGTTTGTACATTTCATACAGAACAGTGATTATGCACTGTACTTGGTTGATTTCATAAATTTGTCTATGTCCTGGGAGCTGTAGCAGCTCTTTGGTTATTGGACTGAACTTGACTACTAAGAACACGAGGTTGGGTTCAATCTTGTTTGACAGATCCTAGGTTCACCCAGCCTAAAGTGGGTACAAGATGTTTCTGCAAAAGTAGACTCTACTAGCATGACTCTGGTCACATCACCTTTAAAATGTGTTCTTGGTCATTGAAAAATGTGACCATACACACCTTATTACACATACACCTTAAGTGGAGGGAAACAGAGGTGCTGATACAGGCAGAAAAATTTGCATGCATGCTGAGACTTCCAATTAAGGACCGATTCCAAAATCTTGCATTGGGATGGCTTAAGAGAAGCAGTTTTATCCACCAAACCAAGCGTATTTGTAGACAAACACCAGACATGCCAAGAGTTGTTAACTTCCCCTACTACCCATACCAGAACAGACTCCCTGGACAGAGGAATCAGGATTGCCAATACAAATACGGACAAAAGTGAGAGGAATACTTGACAAAGAGGAACAGAATAGTATACAGCATAAAACAATAACTCTCACTTTCTTGGATGAAGAATACCCACAAGACCTATTGAATTGTGTGTACACAGATGGATCAGCACAGAATGCAGTAAAGAATGGGGGAGCAGGTGCATACATAAAGTACCCAAATAACACTATGGATATTAATAAAATAGCAACAGGGAAATATTGTCTCAATTATGGTGGAGAAATCCAAGCAATAAAGTTGGTGATAGAAAAACTGCTGAACAGTAATCTCAGCCCACAGTCTGTAGTGTTTTTGACAGATGCCAAGATCCAGGCACTACAATCCAGAAAATTGCCACATCGGCAGACCTTATTGACTGAAACTCTGCAAGCACCACAGGGTTGCACTGCAGTGAATCTCATCTCTCTGTGGAAAACCAGGAAACGAGAAAGGGAATCAGAAACAAAGGAAGGCGCAACAGGCATACAACCAGATGCACTGGTTACATACCATCATAAGAAACAGATAAATCAATCAGAGGACCATAAGCCCCAAATCAGGATGTCTTTCATAATATGAATAGATGTGAACAAGTTACCATTATACGCCTCAGAACAAGACACAATCGACTCCACAGTCACATGTATACAAAATTCAAGATCGGCACCTCAACCACATGTACATGTGCCCTAGACTACTGAACACATACTTTAAGACTACACTGAATATAGTAGACTGAGGAATAGCCATTGGCCAATAGATACAACACTACAGATAAAGCTACATGGGCCACTGCAAGAATTACAAAAGACAGTAAAATTTATACAGGAAATGACATCGTAGATATAGACAATACTTCAGGCGAACGAAAGATATACTTTAAGGCATGGAGACAACCTTTCTCTATGTCCTGAGTGTTTCTGCTTTTGAATTGCCATCTTTATCCTAAGAATGTATAAAGTCAATAATAACAGTTATAGATAAAAAAAATATTCTCATCACAAAACAAGTTTTTTACTTCTTTTTTTTTCAATGCTAGACTGGATTGGCATATTTGCATGTGGGACACTCCCATATCTGTTACACTAATGGGTTCTAGCAACCAAGAAAGTGTTCGATCAATCATACTTTTCTATTGAATGTGTTGTGTTTTGAAAAAAAGGTGCGCTGCTTATGATGCACACTTCCAGGTTTGTGTAATGGTCATCTTTGTTGGCACGGTCTCTGTGCCCTGTCGCCTATTGCTAAATTTTTCATTGCTGTCTGGTTATTGTTTTTAATTCCATTGATTGTACATGGTAAATTATTTTAGTGGTTGAATTTTTTGTCCTAATTATATTTACCCATCTTTAATATTAATGTATCTTTCATAATAATTATATATATCATAATAATGTAACCCATCTTTAATATATATATATAAATTATCACCATTTCCTGGTTGCCTCCATACCTTGAAATCAATATTTTTTTAAATACCAGATCAAAGTCCAGATAATACATAATACAAGTTGGATGAATTATGTACAAATTATCTTCCTGCTTTGTAAATTTTTATGTTTGTGGCAGATAATTTTATATATATTTTAAAGAAAGTGATAATTATGCTTTGTTATACGTTTGGTAATTGACATTATTATGTTTTCTTACAGGAGTTTGACAAAGTATCCATGCAGCATCTCCTTCTGCAGCTAAGCAAATCATCTCATTGTTTGCTGGATCAGAATAAAGATCCTCTTGGTTATGAAGTGGTTTAGTTTGACTATCTCATGTTGTTATTGTTGAATATATATCACAGTTTATTGTAATTTTGTATGATCTATGCAGTGGGCAATAAGTTCATTTTTTTGACAGATATTTAGTGTAACTGATACATTTTCTTTATAGTCTTTTCTTTTTAAAATATGAATATGTATGGTTGATCAGAAGTTGAGATCAGAAAAATGTAGATGTTATATGTCTGAAATGAAGATTTATATTCTGCATGGGATAAGAACAAGTAAAGGTGTTATTTGTGAGAACATTTCTTAGCATGCAACCAGTTGCAAAAGATTTAAAGACTGTCCTTTAATATGTGCAGAACAATTAACTTTTTGTTTTAGATCTAGGAAAACAACTCTACTTCTTCTTCTATCCTTCCTCTATTGCCGTTGGCGTCGAGGGGAGATACAATCAGAGATTCTTTGCTCTTCTGTTGGCCTCTTCTGGTGTTTTCCTAGTGACTCTAGTATTCCCTTTATCCATCTCTTTCTCGGTCTTCCTCTTAATCTGGCATTTTCGTAGCGTTTGTTTATGGCTCTTTGAGTCATTGTTAGTTCTTATTGTCTTGTTATGTGGCCGAACCAATTTATCTGTTGTTTCTTTATGTATTCGATGGCTGGTTCAATTTAGAGATTCTTCCTCAGGTCGGTGTTTCTTAAGTTGTTTCCTGTCATTCTTCTGACACATTTCATTTCGGTGGTCGTTATCTTTCTAATTCTAGAGTCCAGCGTCCAATTCTGGCACTGATAGCACAGAGTTGGTAGAAAAATTGATTTGTATATTGCTCTTTTTGCTTCCGTAGTTATTGCTTTGTTTTTCAATAGTGTTGATACTTGGCCTATAACTTGGCATGCTTTATTCCTTATATCTATCTCTGCCTCTTGGTTATTGTCTTGTGTTAACGTGCTATCAAGATATTTAAAATTGTCTACTTGCTTCAGAGTCATATTATCTATTCTGATGTTTAGTTTTTCTTTCTTCCTCGCTATTGCCACTACTTCGGTTTTGTTTATGTTGATCTTCATGTTGTATTGTTTACATAGGAAAACTGTAACAAGTGGTAATTGTACTGCTGCTCTTATATGTCCATCGTTAATTCACATGCAGATATAAATAGGAAAATATAATTGCACTCATATCAGCATATTGCCCATGCGCTGCTGGGGCTCGAAAGGGGAGTAAAGAACAGTGGCGCTGTAACGAACCAGGCATGTTTGTAAGAGACGAGAAAGGAGGGTTGGGCATGGGACTGGATATCCCATACTGTTTAAAAAAAAAAAGCCGAAAAAACTTCACAAACCTGGACAAGTCAAAGCGATGGCGCTGGATAGGACACACACTGCAGAAGACAACTGAGAGTATTACACAACAGGCCCTTTTTTGTAATCCCGGGGGGAAAAGACAAAGGAAGAGCAAGGAATTCTTGGAAAAGACAGATAGAAGCAGAGATGAGGATGATCTGAAAGACATGGAGTGATCTTAAAAGAATGGCAAGAAACAGAATGACTTGGAAAGTGTTTGTTGAAGATCTATGCTCCACAGGGAGCTGAAATGTAGAAGAGAAGATATATCAGCATATGGCAGTCTTCTGCATATAAGCTTAGCATTTAGAAATAGAATTTAAAGTTTAAGCCATAAGAGGAAGTTTTTTTTTTGTATGTTTTTTTTTTCTTTTACATTTTTAAAAGTCTACTATGAAAATGATGCATTTAAGAAAAGCTACTTCCATAATTGATTGCTGTAGTTCTGTTTGTTCTTCGTGTAAGAAAATTGACTTTGCATTTTATGACACTAATCAATATTTTCTTTTGAAAAATAAAATCTTATTCTTAAAATGCAAATGTGCATCTTTGTTTTATTTATGCTCACAACTGGAATAAAAGTTTCATTGTGACTGAGCATTGCCCTAGTGTACAGTTAGCATGAATTGTGTGTGAACTGGTAAAGACACTGTCAAGTTGCCTGACACGGTGAATCAGTCCTGAAGAGCATACAAATGGTGGTATTCTTCTTCTTCTATCCTTCCTCTATTGCCATTGACGCCGAGGGGAGATACAATCTGCAATTCTTTGCTCTTCTGGTGTTATCCCTCCTAGTGACTCTAGTATTCCCTTTATCCATCTCTTTCCTCGCTCTTCTTGGCGTTTTCGTAGCGTTTGTTTATGGCTCTTTGAGTCATTGTTAGTTCTTATTGTCTTATGTGGCCGAACCAATTTATCTGTTGTTTCTTTATGTATTCGATGGCTTGTTCAATTTAGAGATTCTTCCTCAGGTCGGTGTTTCTTAAGCTGTTTCCTGTCATTCTTCCGACACATTTCATTTCGGTTGTCGTTATCTTTCTTATTCTAGAGTCCAGCGTCCAATTCTGGCACTGATAGCACAGAGTTGGTAGAAAAATTGATTTGTATATTGCCCTTTTTGCTTCTGTAGTTATTGCTTTGTTTTTCAATAGTGTTGATACTTGGCCTATAACTTGGCATGCTTTGCTACACCTTATATCTATCTCTGTCTCTTGGTCATTGTCTTGTGTTAACGTGCTACCCAGATATTTAAAATTGTCAACTTGCTTCAAAGTCGTATTATCTATTCTGATGTTTAGTTTTTCTTTCTTTCTCGCTATTGCCATTACTTCGGTTTTGTTTATGTTGATCTTCATGAAGTGTTGTTTAGCCTGTTGATATGTTCTTGCAGGTCCTCAGTTGTTTCATATATCAGAACTTGGTCGTCTGCAAAAAGTATTTCATTTATTTCTTCCTCTCCTCTGCTGTTTTCTGGTATGTATATTTCATTCTCTTTTGTGTTATCGCTTGTTACCATCCTTGTTGGTATACTTCCTTTGATTGGGCATGCTAATTTGCATATATTGTTCATATATGTGATGAAAAGTAAAGGGGAAAGCATGCAGCCTTGTCTCACTCCGGAGTTAATAGTGAAATGTTTAGAGTAGCCTGCTGAAGATCTTACTGTAGTGCGACTACTTTCATAGAGGCTCTTGCATATCTCTACTAGGTGGTGACTCACTCCGTACAAGGGCAATACGGACCACAGTTGTTCCCTGTCCACCCTATCAAATGCCTTTTCTTGGTCAATAAAATGGTAGTATTAAATAAGTTATCTCAATGAGATAGAGCTGCTTGCACAGAACAGAGACAAATGGCGAGATTTGATAAAATATCTTTAAAAGAAAACTGTTAGAACAAAAATTCAGATAGGAGAAGGTGTATCTTGGTCTACGCCCTATGGGCCGGCTACGGCTCGAAAGGTCAATAGATAGATAGATAGATAGATAGATAGATAGATTAAATAAGTAAATATTCTTTTCTTATTTTACAGAGGCTGTAAATTGATGTAGAAATACAGCAGAGATGGAATGCAAAAAGTAAAGAAAAAAAGTTATGCAACCAAAATTCGTCAGTGAAAGAAAAAAAAAAGGGATTCTTCAGCTTTATGACCTGGCCGGACCTGGAAATCAGGACAATAGAAAAGAAAATCTTTGGAGGTAACAAACTTTTCACAGAATAATGATGTGAATACCACAGACTGGTTAAGAAAAAAAGCATGGGTGCTCTGAAAGATGTCAAGGCAAGAAGAAAATTTAATCATTTTTGTTACCACTTAGAGAGAAATAACTTAAAAGTAATTGGAAGAATGGCTGTGATTTGATGACCATTGAGATGCCAGATACAAAGGATGAGAAGCTACTTTGTCCAGAATAAAACAGGCCTCGTGTCTTGACTTTTGGAGACTAAATATGACAGAGATTTGACAGCAGTAAATCACCTAGAGGATTCCAGTTTCCCAAAAGTGAAAGATATTCAAAAATTGTAACATAAAAAATGCTAGCTAATCACTCAAAACTGCTGTGCAACATTGTAGACCCTATTAAATATGTAGAAATGCCATTCTAAGCTTGGAAGGAAGCTCACAAAACAAACATCTGAAGACCAAGTAGATGTCACTTCCTTCACCAGCCTTCTCCTCCTCCTCCTCCAGGAACCCTCTATGGAATCATTTTGACAACTGAGCATTGTCTGACTAACAAGAAAAGATCTACGGATCAGGGAATTAGCAAACAAGTACATTTTTTAAAATTCATCAGTTACAACTACTGTAAGAGCAAATGCTGTGTTTGATCACCTTAACAAGTTGAACAATTTGTATAAAATCATTTATGTATGCAAACTTTGAAGTATTACACGAACAAATGATTTATTTCATTTAGTTTATTAAATGTCATTTTGTTTCTTGTTTTATTCAAGCAACAGCAATATATCATATTTTTCACCTAGAGAAATCCTAAACGATATCACACATGATCAACATTAACTGAAACACAACACCAAGGTGCTAAGTTATGTGACATTAATTAAAGGATGAAAGATTTGAACCATTATTGGCAAGAGGGGTAACTGAAAGGAAAGTAGAAACAATAAGTCAGCATCATTTGTGAACAATATTTTCATATGTCAACCCTATGATGATGATTTCTTCCACAAATGTCTCTCTCTAATAATTAAATATTTCACACGGTCCTTGTTTTCTAAAACACTTTGACCAAATTAATGATTATACAAGAGGAATGGAGTTAGCAGTCAAACTCTAAAAAAAAATAAGACTTATGCAAGAAAATTACATTGAGTTTCTCTTAGATTATAGGAAGAACATATATTTTTATAATATAACAATTACACACTACAAGTTTTTAGGGAAATGGAGAGAGAAATACCATTAAAAGCGATACATCACAATTCTGTAATTTGCACAAATTTACAAAGTTTTGATAATTAATACATTTTTCTTACAAAGATATCTAGTCTGCGATCTGAAGCTTGCTGCAGTCATCAATGTCAACCTATGATGTTAATAAAACTTAATTTTGTGCATTAAATACTTGTATATTATCTGAAATAATAAATGTTAGTCTGATGTCTTCATGTTATTTGTCCTGAACTTTGGTTAGTAGCAATGATGATATAATTTTTTATATTTGTAGTCTTTTCAATTGTTTCATCCTTGAATCGATCTTTTAGTTGACATATCAACATCAACTCTCTGATTTGCTTATGAATGGTTCCTATCACTGATTGTTCTTTACAAAATTTCTGTTCAATTTTGATTGAATTCTACCATACTTTATGGCTCTGCTATAAAACTGTCTTTAGTACCAAAACTAATAAGCTCTATAAGAACATATACAAAAGTGTTCCTTCTAAAGCAGATGACAATGAAGAACAATCAAATTAACATGAAAGCAGATTAATGGATCATTGTCATAGGTGTCCACTAAGTTCAAACTCTTGCTTTGTTGGCATTAAGTCCTGCTTTTGTATTATACTCTTGTTATCACCAGCTACAAAGATACCACCAGAGCCTCTGACCCTTTTCAATGCATGTCGATGTCGAGACTCATAAAGGTATTTCTGTTGAAAAAAAAACATAATATATTGTATACACATAACAGAATATCAAATTTCTTGAATTACTGAACTGATGTCAGAATTTAAATCTATCCTTCATTTTATATTTTAAAAGTGTATCCTATTATACTTTAAATGGGTTGATGCCGATGAGCCCTGGTATACCTTTACTAGATCCATCCGCCCATCCATCTATCTATCTATCTTTCATTCGCCTGAAGTATTGTCTATATGCAATGTCATTTCCGGAATAAATGTTACTGTCTTTTTGTAATTCTTGCAGTGGCCCATATAGTTTTGTCTGTAGTGTTGTATCTATGGGCCAATGGATTTTTCCTCAATCTACTATATTCAGTACAGTCTAAGTATGTTTTCAGCAGTATGAGGCATCTGTCCTCATGTACATGTCGTTGAAGTGCCGATATTGAATTTTGTATACATGTGACTGTGTCCTGTTCTGAGGCGTATAATGATAACTTGTTCCCTCCCATTTATTCATATTATGAAAGGCATCCTGATTTTGGGCTTGTGGTCTTCTGATTGATTTGATTATCTGTTTCTTCTGATGGTATGTGACAGGTGTATCTAGTTGTGTGCCTGTTGCGTCTTCCTTTGCCAGCTGATCTGCTCTGTTGCTTCCTGGTATTCCACAGTGAGATAGGATCCACTGCAAGGCAACCCTGTGGTGCTTGCAGAGTTCAGTCAATAAGGTCTGCTGCTGTGGCAGTTTTCTGGATTGCAGAGCCTTGAGTGCTGATCTCATGTGCCACACCTGTTGGCATAGGTGATCATGTCCTTCCACAATCTTCTATCCACCGTGCATCGTATTATGTTGTTGATTGTTTTCCATGCCCTACACCAAGTATCTAGTATTTTCTCTCTTTGTCGCCCACGATCTCTCTTTCTCTGTATTTTGCCAGTTGTAACCAAGTATTCCAGTTTTGCTCTTCTCATGATGTGCCTGAAAAATGTTGATTGTTTCTTTGTGATGTTTTTTAGGAGTTCCCTTTTTGTGTTGGCCTCTTTGAAAATTTCCTTATTGATCTTTTTAGCTGTCCAGGGACCTTTTAACATTCTGAGAAACTCCATCTCTGTGGCCTCGTCTTCTCATTTGTTTGTTTGCTCTTCATGATTTGCTTCCACAGAATTGGCTCTATATAGCACTGATGAACTCTCTCACTTCTATTGACACAGATTTGCCACATGAGACGTTTTTCATTTTCTGAAATGCTATTTTGGCCTAAGCTAGTCTGCTTTATATTTCAGTTATTGAGTTATTTGCAGGTCATCATCATTGCACTCCGAACATGTCCATAGGTGCTCTGATTCCCTCCTCAGCAAGTCCTGCAGTGTCCAGCACCTGATGACTCCAATTTTGTGTTGGTTGGTAAGTCTTCTTACACACCTACTAAGTTTCTCGTTTCTGGCTGTGCCCATCTTAACTCTATTCTCTTTCATCCGAAGGAGTGACATGGACATTCATGGTTGTTGAAGTCCTGTGCTCTTCCCACAACTCGGAGGGTATTGATAATGTCCACCCGATCCATTGGTTGACTGTCCTCAACGATAGCGAAGCTAGCCAACTTGTCTGATCTTTCATTTCCCTGTACGTCTTCATGTTCTGGGACGTAGACAATAGTGACTGTATTTTTCACTTCTGCAATGACTAACCATTGCATGCATACAGAGCCCGCCTCCACTATTTTTATCATGCTCATCGAATCACTCAGAAAGTGGATCAGGCGTGGGAGTAGTCTTGTGACTCTAACCAGATGAATGCCCTGGTCACTGCCATCACCTCCATCGTCATGCTACACGTGGTCATAACGTATGCACCACTGTCTTCTTTGACTATTCTGCCCGCAGAGTATGCTGTAAATGCCCATGTATTCCTTTGGTGTTGTATTACAGATCCGTCTGTATAGATAACTGCATCTTTCTCATCGGTGGATCCCGGTGCTTTATATTTATGTGTTGCATCTTTCATCCGATGTTATTATTGTGCCCAAGTATTTGATGAGTTGCACTTGTTTCAGATTTGTCCTGTTTATTTTTATGCTGCATGATGGTGATGGTTTCTTCATTATGACCATTACCTTCTGTTTTCTTACTATTCAGACTTAGACCTTTCTTGTTGCTTTCTTTTACTATTATGTCTACCATTTCTTGTATTTCATTCCCTGTCACTGCTATTAAGACTGTGTCAGCCGCATATTGCAAATTGTTTATGTTGTGACCATTGACTTAAATTCCTTTTCATCTAATATTGAACTCCTAATATTTTCGCTGTAAAGTGAAAACAAATCCTGCGACAACACAGCATTGTCTGAATCCTTGTTTTATATATTGGAACTGTGCTGTTTGTTGCCAGTACATGCATTTTTATGATTCTCAGATCCTTGCCATCAATGTTTAATTTCTCCAACATATTGATTATTTCCACATGCTTTACTTTGTCAAATGCTTTTGTGTAGTCTATACAGCACATATATAGATCTTTCTTTACCTCTATAGCTCATTCTTTCTGTGTTCTCAGGATGTATATTGCATTATTGGCCCTTGGCTACAAAGATAAATTTTAGTAGATCTTCAGGTATGTTTCCAGTGTTATATATGTCATTGAGTAATTTTGTTACGACTTGTACTCCTAGCTCTGCTAATGCATTTATCTCTTTGATTGTTATACTGTCATGACCTGGAGCTTTGCCTCTTTTCATGTGTTGAATTGCCTCCACTTCACTCTGCATTATTGGTGGCCCTGTGTCTTTGTTGGAATTGTTTAGCTCTGGTCTTTCATCATCACAGAGTTGACTGACATATTCTGTCCATCTTTCCATTATCTTCTCCTGTCCCATTATTACATTTCCTTCCTTTGATTTTACACAACCTGAAACTTTGTCTTCTTTTCTTCCTGTTAATTCATTTAACTGATTGTGCATCTACTAACCTCTACCGAGATGAAATGTGTTAGATGAATGACAGGAAACAGTCTGAGAGATAAAATCAGAAATGAAGAACTGAGAAAAAAGCTAGGAAAAGCCCCCGCCATAGAAAATATAAGGAAACAACAGATAAAATGGTTTGGCCACGTGACAAAGCAGAAAGATCAAAACACAACACAACAAGCCTTCAACAAACGTTGTGAGAACACCACACCCAAGGGTTGACCACAAAAAAGATGATCGATGGAATATTAGAACCACTAGGAAACATAGCAGCAACAGAGGCGAACAGAAGAGCAAAAGACCGCAAATTATAACTCCCCTCGACGCTGAAAGGCAGATGAGGAAGGAAAGAAGAAGATTGTGCATAAATTTTGAGTCTTTCTTTTGTTGTTTTTCCTTTTATTTCATTTTTGCTTCAACTATCCTTCTCTATGCTTCTCTGCATTTGTTTTGCATCTCTTTGTACAATATTTTGTTTGTCCATTCGTTCTAGCATTTCTTCTGTCATCCATTTCTTTTTGTTGATTCTTTTAGTCATTGGTATTACTTCTTTTAATGTATGTTGAATCGATTGTTTGAGCATTTCCCACTATTCCTTGATGTTCTGTATTTTCTCAACAACATTGCATCTAGATTGTACAATCATACTGTACTTATCACTCATCTGTCTATCTACTCTAAGCATATTTAGTTCTGATTTCATATTTCTTGGGATTTCTGTGCCCTCTGCAGTTTTATTCTCATTTTTCCAACTACTGTGCTGATTTTGCAATCTGTCAAAAATACTACAGGCTGTGGTTAAGATAATTATTCAGCAGTTTTCCTATTGACAATTTTATTGCTTGGATTTCTCCATCATAATTGGATACTCTATGTATACTCCTGCTCCCCCATTCTTTACTGCATTCTGTACTGATCCATCTGTGTACACATGAACCCATAGATCTTGTGGGTATTCTTCATCCAAGAAACTGAGAGTGATTGTTTTACGCTGCAGACTATTCTGTATCTCCTTGTCAAGTATTCCTTCTGTCCATATTTGTATTGACAATCCAGATTTCTCTGTCCGTGGGGTCTGTTCTGGTATGGGCAGTGGTGGGCTAACAACTCTTGTATGTCTGTCTACAAATTTGTTTGGCTTGATGGATAAAACTACTTCTCTTAGGCCATCCCTATGCAAGATTTTGGAATCAGTCCATTGGATGTCTCGGCATGGATGAAAATTTGTGTGCACCTCGTGTCCTTCCATTCTCTCAGTGCTGGTATCTACAATTTCTCCATCCCCAATATTGGTGTTGATTTCATTGTTCCTGTGATGACCCTAAGTGCCTGGTTTTGTACTTTATCCAGCTCTTGCAGTGTGGTGTTTGATGCAGAGCACCATGCAGATGATCCATATTCTATATGAGAGCGTATACTCTGTTGGTAAAATTTACTGAGCATTCTCCCATTCTCACTCTACATGATTCCAAAATGCTTTCCTAGAATAGCTAACTTCCTCATTGTTTTTCGGGTTGCCTTATTTAACTGCAGTTTCCAAGATAGTTTGTTGTCAAATGCACCTTTACCAGATTTTATTGTATCTGTTGGCCACAGGACTAGTCTTGTTCATAAATTCATCCGTGGTCTATGCTGAGAAGCGCAAGACATGTTCCTTCATAGCCCTGGACTACCGTTTCCTAATTTGTTCTATAAAACATTTTATCTTCATCTGCTTTTAGTACCTCATTGGATTTTATGATTGTCTATAGTATCTCAAGTATCCTTCTAAATGACTAAATCTCAACTGATTCTATCAATTTTTTTTTTACTGTCCATGATTTACAACCATAATGCAGTACTGGTTTGATGTAGCACTGTAAAAACTATCAATGATAATCACTTGTTGCATAAAATATTTCCTATAAAAGACATTCTTGGCCTGCGCAATTCTATTTGTTAACCTCCGTAAGACACCATCCATTTGATGTTATTTCTGTCTGGTGTTCACCTGACAACTCTTCCAAGGGCATTAAGTGAGCAATGTGTTATAGCTATGCTATTATGTATGTGCCTTTCGGCCGAATACATTCAACTCAGAACATCATCTGATGTTAACATTGTTTTAAGATATTTAAAATAATGCACTTGTGTGAACATTTTACCATTTGCATATATATTGCACAATCTGTGAAATCATGTCTTATGAGACCATCATTATTTGTTTTCTTTTAAACTATTGAGTACCTTTTTCTCTCATGTTAATAACTGTATCAATTAATGATTACAGTTTTTTTTTGTTATTGGACATCAATACTGTATCATCTGCATATCTCAAATGGTTAAAATTAAGTCTGCCTACCGCTGACTCTGTGTGCTTAAAGGTGTCGCTTCTATGCAGTGAGGAGAGGTTAATGCTAATCAGTGCTTTAAAAAAAAAAAACACCAAACACACTTCCCCTTTATTTCAATGATATATGGCAGCATTACGATACGATGAAAGGGGAAAAGGGGAGGGATGTGGGGGTGTTGATTTAGAGATAAGATTCTGGCCTCAGGAGGATGGTCCCAGGTTCAAGTACAGCAACAGCAAGTGGATATTTCTCTCTGCAAATCTGTGGTTTCTTTGTAGCTACACCATCATCAAGGAAAAAGTTCATATTCATGTAAAATTCAAGTCCTCTGGACTTTACAACAGATATAAAGTTGGAATATGATCTTCTTCTTTTCTCTTTCACTGATACCTAAAAGGTGTCGTGGTTTATATCATTTGTTGTTCTTGTGCTGCTCGAATTGTCTGAATTAGTGATTTTCCTTTGTTGTTACATGTCTCTGTCACTGCATCTATCCATCTTCTTCTGGGTCTTCCTCTTGGTCTTTTTCCATGCATTCTCGAGAAGAACGCCCTTGATGGTGATTGGTGAGGATTCATTCTGACCAGGTGGCCAAACCATTTAAGTTGTTGTTGTTCTATATAACAATGTTGCCTTGAAAAGTTGTGGAAATCAAAACTCATTAGCACAAACACAAAACTTAGGCTATTCAAATCAAATGTACTATCAACCCTTACGTATGCGTGTGAAAGCTGGAAAAAAACAAGAGATATAGAAACAAAGTTGAACGCATTCGAAAATAAATGTCTAAGGAAAATACTTGGTATAGAATGGAACGAATTCAAAACAAACGAGGAAATTAGAGAAATCGCCAATCAACCACTAATATCTTCAGTAATAAAGAAAAGACGATGGTCATACGTTGGACATGTGATGAGAAGAGATAATAATCGAATAGCAAAGCAAGCCCTCATATGGGAAACAACAGGTAAAAGAAAAAGAGGAAGACCCAGGGAGACACTGAAAAGAACATTGATGAGAGAGGCAAGAGCAGCAGGAATCGGCTCCCTCAATGAGATAGAACTGCTTGCACAGAACAGAGACAGATGGCGAGATTTGATAAAATATCTTTAAAAGAAAACTGCTAGAACAAAAATTCATATAGGAGAAGGTGTATCTTGGTCTACGCCCTATGGGCCGGTTACGGCTCGAAAGGCAGAAGTGAGTGAGTGAGTGTTCTATATATTCTTGGCAGGGTTTTGTTCCTACCATTTTTCTTATGGTTTCATTTGGTATTCTATCTCTTCTTGTGTTGTTTGTTATTTTTCTCAAGCATCGCATCTCACATGTATTGATCTTTCTTAAATGTGATTTAGAAAGGGTCCATGTTTGACTTTCATAGCACAAAGTTGGTATGAAGATGCTATTTATCATTTGTTGTTTAGCTGGCATAGAAATGTTTGGATGTCTTAACAATGGTGAAAGCTGGTATGTGACAGCATTTGCTTTTTGTATTCTCGTGTCAATTTCTCTGTCTAGTTTTCCATCTTCTGTGAACATTGTGCCTAAATACTTGAATTCCTCTACTTGTTTTATTTCTTTGTCTTTGATCTTGATGTTTAATGGGTGTCTTAATTTGCTTATTCTTATAGCCTCTGTTTTTGCTGTGTTAATTTTCATACTGTAGTTTGTGCAGCTTTTATCTAGAGATGTTAAATGCTGTTGTAGCAGGTTTTCATCCTCATATATTAGGCATTGGTCATCTGCGAAGAGTAGCTCATTGATGTTGGAGTTTTCTACCTCTATGTTATTATTTGATTTGTCCTTGTTGGTTGTTTCCTGATTTATTTTGTACATATATATGATGAAGAGGAGTGGTGAGAGGACACATCCTTGTCTTACTCCTGTTGTAACCTGAAACCATTCCGACAGGAATATGATAACAAGAACAAATTAACAACTGTGAAGCTGCTGCATTCAGAAGACAGCAAAATCATTCACTTATGAGTCATGCTATTTGTATTCAAAATATATCTCTTCACAACATTACATTCATAAACACAGACTCGGACTAAAAGGAAAGAGCTAAATTACCTGTCTTTCTTTTGGGATCCTTCCTTCTGATTCCAATTTGGCTCTTGCTTGCCGTCTTTTCAGTATTCTGTGATATTGCTTAGCATTCACATACAGTGGTTCATCTCCAGTATCATTTGTAGGCTATGATTAAAAATACACTAAACTTACTTTTGTGTAAGTGCATTTCTGTTTTCATGGATTTATATTTCAGAATGATTATGCTTAAAGATGGTCAGTCTAAGTCTGTTTTTTTGCTATTTCTATAATCAACCTACATTTTCTTTTCAGAGTATATCTCATATAATGTTTTTTTAAATTGTGACAACATACCTAGAAATCTGTCCGATAACCATTTGTCGAGTTATGCTACTTTTAGAAGTGACTACCAACAGGAATGGTTAAGTCAGTGGGCCACTGCCAAAACTATCTGCTGACTGTACAAGTGCCAATCAAAGCCAGACCAACAGAAGAGATCAATCTCATCTTCAAACTTGTAAAAGCCCATTCGCTTGACAACCAATATCTTAGACTTTCATTAAACCACAAATTAAGAACACTGCAACCACTATATAATGTGTCAAAACAGTGGATCAGTCACACCCCCCCCCCCAAAAAAATTTGAATGATTCACTGCAATGAAAGTATTGATGTGCCATCCAGATATTTTTTTCATTCAAACAATAAAAAACATATTTCAGCCATGGCTAAACTATGACATCTGCATATGGTTATGTTACAATGGGCTTCTTAATTTTTGCTCCAGGCTCTCACTGATATAGAATGGTATTAACATATAGGTTATTGCAATGATTGATAAGGAGTGAAGACCAACATCAGTGGCACCAATAAAATACAAGATGACATGGCAACACACTGTTGAAATGATATTCTTTTCTTGATCATCTCAAGTCTGGATCATAGTATATTCTTCACATGAAAAGACAACACATTCACATGAGTTTTCTTTAATCATCAAAATATATCTACTTAGTCTTCTATATGAATACACTTCTCCTTATTACAGTTCATGGCTAATCGAGTTTTCATAGGCTATCACTGTTGGTTATTAAAACTCACATGATCAAGTGTCTGCTACAATAGTGGCAGGTTGCCTATCATAACAGGAACTGACTACTTCACATTATTCTTCACATTATTCTTAACATCTTCAATAGGTGGCCTGAGCCTACTCTAAGCTGATAAAACTCTGACATGAGTTATTCCATTCCTATTGTCTTATAGTTAGCAAATCAGTGTCCTCGTCTCCTAATCACCGTAATTACTCACTTTGAATCACTTGGCTAAGAAATAAGTCCTCTAGATCACTATAACTAATGTACTGCTGACTTCTAAGTCTTTCTAAACATGGTACTGTCTACTTTCATTCTGATTCTTTAGTTATTACTGAGTGTGCATCAAGTATGACCCTTCACTCTCTGAGTTAAGTCAGGTTTAGGGTTTGCTTCAGTTATGTACTCAAGCCTCATTTACATAAACTTCCAGCATGCTCCGGGAAGTGACCAGTTTCAACCAATTGTGTATCTGGTCATTTAAACTTTGTCTGACCTACAGTCCAAACTATCATCAACAGTCTATTATTCTGTTGTTGTCCTACATTCTTGACCAACTTATCACATAAACATCATGGACTGGACATTGCTCTAAATTAATGTGCTCTAACTGAAAGTTCAATCCTTCTTGGTTGTTTGTCAGGTTTATGGTGACCTGACCGTTGTGGAAATTTCTCTAGAACATGTTTTCCGCTTGTCCTTCCCTTCTCTTGAATGAGCACCATCCTTACATACGACCTAGTTCATCTCTTCTACCCCTTTCACCATTGTCAACACCTATCCTTCATCACTTGATTAATTACTACTATATCCTGTTATCTTCTATTCATTTATGGGTACTCCTGTAAAATCAACTTTCCTGATACTTCTTAAACATTTGATTAGTTGATGCCAGTAAAGTATCATGTGATTAGCCTGTATTTTTTTCTGTAACTATCTATTTTAAAATCTTCCCTTTTGTTTTCAATAATCATTAATCTGTAATTATCCTAATTTTAAGTAAAATGTATTAATAAGCACATTTTTAAAACTAGTAGCAGAATGTATTTAGTGCATTCAGAAAATAATGCAGCGCATAGATTTGATCAGGAACCGCTAATTCAGAAAGTATGAAATTTTTACAGTATATATGGATATGGGAGCTGCAATAGTTCAGTGGTTAGTGAACTGGACTACAAAGGGCCAGAGGTAGGGTTCGATCCCAACTGATGACTTCCGGTTCACCTAGCCTTTAATGGGTAGCTGATTTTTTCTGGGAAAGTAAAGCAGCACAAGCATAATACCGACCACATTACCCCAAAAATCATGTGCCGAAGGTATAAAATTTATGGCCACTAACACCATATTCCCTATACGCCACTTGGCGTGACGGGGGTGCTTAACTTTTTTAAAAATATATATATATATGGATATGTCATGTAAACATCAGTATCATTCAACTACACTTGTACAGCTTTACGCCAGCGTGCAACAAGTGAATTTATTCCTAGCCTGTACCAAAGTTGTCTTAATCGTGTAGCCATTTCTTTGCTGCACAAATCACTCCTCCATCATCTTCAAATCTTGTTCCATGGAGAGCATCTTTAAGTGGAACAAAGAGATGGAAATCAGAGGGTCCCAAATCAGGGCTGTATGGTGGATGGGGAACCACAGTTCAACCAAATTTGGTGATTGCTTCCTGTGTTGCCAGACTTATGTGAGGGTGCATATTGTCATAAAGGAGAATCAGGTCTTCTAGATTCTTATGTGGTCAAACTCTGCGAAAATGTTGAGTTTTTTCAATGTCTTAATGTAAGCTTGTGAATTGATTGTCTCTCCTCTTGGCATAACAGCCACAAGAATCACACCTTCAACGTCCCAAAATACATGTCCAAGATCTTTTCAGTTGAAGATGTCTTGAATTTCTTTCTTCGTGGTGACTGTGGATGATGCCACTCCATTGACTATCTTTTTTGTTTCAGTTTTCGCCACCAGTAACAATCTTAGCCAAAAAGCTTTCTTCCCCAACACTGCAACACTCCAACAGTTCAGAAGAAATTGCTTTTCTGTGCAATCGGTGCCAATTTGTGAGATTTTGTGGAACCCATCTTGCATAAACCTTAGAGAATCTGAGAGTTTTTATAATTGCATTTGCACAACCAATGCTGACAACTTTAAGGCCAATTGTTGAGTAGTGATGTGCCTATCAGCAAGAATAATGCCCACAGCACAATTCAAAATCTCTGTATTGGTGGCTGTGGCAGGCCGTCCACAGTATGGTTGATCAAGAAGCTCCATATCTCCGCTTTCTGATTCTTTTATTCTCTGAACCCAGAGACTTACTGTGCTCCTGTCGAATGCAAAACTTCCACACACATCACATAGATGCTTATGAAGGATCACAACAGTTTCCTTCTCTAAAACGAGAAATTCTATCACAATTTCTGCTTATAATGCAAGTTGAAAACATGCTCCATTTCAATGGTTTAGTGTAGTCATATTATTTGGCAAAATTGCAATGAAATTTGGTGTTTAAAGTGTACAAAATGTTATGTGTCTATATTTATTATTAGCTGAGAAAAATTATGTGATGCATTACCTTTTGAATGCCCCTCGTATATTGAGGAAAAGATGCTGGGAATACACTAGTCCTGTGCTTAGAACGGATAAAAGAAGACACCTGAGACAGGCATGATCGTTACATTGTTCAAAGAGAATGAGAAAGATCAAAAGAAACCATGAAGAACAATTAATAAAGAAGGCTCAACTATAAACTTAGAACAAAACAAGACATATCAGTGGATCTCCAGACATGGAGAGATAATTTCCACCCTATGTGCAATCTTTCAGTGAAAAAACTAAGTAATTTGTTTTTCTTAAAAAACTTTCACCAGACTTAAATTGCAACTCAATGAGTTTACAGATACAAATGTAATCATAATATACTAAAGGTAAGTAAAATATCAACAAGGAAATACATTGTTTACATAAACACTTTTATAGAAACAGCATTTTACAAGTTTGTAGGTGTCTGGGTGGTCTAGAGGTGAGATGGTGTCTGAATATGAAGGTCTTGGTTTCACGGGCAGTGGGAATTGTTCACTTCCAATCCATAGTTCCTTCATGACTTTATCCTCACTTGTCTCTGTGTAGTGAGATCCTATGTCTAGATCCTATTTCTTGGACAGTGAAAAACATGAGCTCCCAAATGTCCTCAGGCACACACTAAAAAACCCTTAGCAGTTATTAAGTAAAAAAGGGTTATTGGTTATGGAAGGCCTCGGCATCACAGCAAACGAATTAAAATCCATAATTGCTCAACCGCCCGTGCCAGTGGAATCGTCCGAATTACCAACTCATCTCCCAAACAAAGAAAGGTAACTGTAGTCCCCATCGTAGCAGTCTCAGCACACGCCAAAAGACATAAGGCGAAACCGCGCAGAAAGTGAACACAGCCAACTGTTCCCTGTCATACGATATCATCATTCATCGTAAACAAGCGGGATATCGAAACAGGATCAAAACGGATGAGACACACAGCTCACGGTGTGCACAGAGCACTTAACTCAGTAGCTCCTGCAACAAGCCGGACTTGGAATATGAGGAAACTGCAAGAAGGAACACTTTTCAGACATAGCCTTCAATGGTTCCTGCCGCCTATCCACCATATACCATGGGAGTTCACGTCCTCCCGAAAATGATGATCGTCGTAGCACTTGATGATGTTAGGCCATCATTGATGACTCCAATTCCAAACATATAGACACACAGTGGTGGTAATTTGCCATTTCCAATCCAACAGAAGCCACCTGACATGTAGTTAGTAAAACCACAGAGAGAATATGATTTTGTGACCTTCACTGATTCACTCTTGGATGTGAATGTGTAGTTTACACAAGAGGAGAAGTTTTCAACTACAGTGATTCCATTTAAGGCAATTCTGGGATAGCAAGGCAAGTCTCCTTTATAGCAGCAGAACTTGATGTTCTCCGCCCCCTTCTTGTAGCTGCTGCCACACGATTCTGATGTCTCATTAACTTGGACATCATTCAAGAACAATGTCAGATTAACATTCCATAGATATGGCTCTGCTGATGAAATGCTTGGTGCAACAGTTGTATCAATCATACTGGAGGCTCCTGGTCTGTGGTCATTAATATCACAGACGGCACATGGTGTTGTTATATTCAGTATTTCTTTCTGGGGTGTAAATATGTGGCACACACATGGAGAGTGGTTTGTGGTCACAGTAATCCCATTAAAGGCAATTCTAGGGTAGCATGGCATAGCTGTTTCAGAACAGCACAATCCTGTGATGTTTTCTGTGTTCGCTATAAAGCTGCTGCTGCTACACAATCCTGACCAATTATAGGTGTGGACATTATTCACTTGCAATGACAAAACTGCTTTGTTTACATCATAAACCTCTGGAAGCGAATCATTTATGGGACTAATAGTACAATTTATTCTTCCATCGGTGATATCTGCATTGAGTCCCCAAAAAAAGGTCTTTGGTTAAAAAGCACATATGCGTTTGAGTTAGTTAAACACACAATGAGCCCACTTCATAGATTCAAAATGATCCTTGCCAATGCCATCCGTTTGCACAAGTTAGGTCCTTAGCTACCAACGTCAAAAATGTCTGAAACGAAGCCATCCAATTAACGACTTTATCTACAGCGAAGGTTAACGAACTGTGAACAAACATTTATGTTCAAACCCTTGAAAACATTTTCAAAAATCTACCAACTCGCAGCAATAACATTTATCGTGTTGTTCAATGTAAACATTGCTTGGTCCATAGCTCGAATATAAATAAGCTGCCATTTTGGTGCGTCCCATGACATCATATTCAAAAAATATGGAACGCTTCACGAATTTGCGTGTCATCCTTGCGCAGGGGCCATGCTAATCTTCTCTGTATCGTTCCAATTTTAGTATATGTACTGCGTGAACAGTACAAAAAAGGGTAGGTGAAAAAATGGCCACAGCCCAAGCAAAATAGTTAAGCAATCTAATCTACCCGTGATACCAAATGTGGATATGTCAGAGAAAAGGCAGATATCGCAGCTTGTGCCGTTTAACGACACAACACATCCGTGACAATTTAGAGATGAACTCTAAAAAGAACTTTGGAGACTGGTGTTCACAAAAAATGCAAAAGAAAATATTCAACACTAGAATTCATCATCTTGTCAATGTCATGAACTCTAACCTTATGATAACTCTGACATGATAAATGATGTGGCAAATAATACTAGTTTGTTCATTTAACTTCTGCTTCCTGATGTATTTTTTTTCTAAGGTTGTACGAGTGTTATTTGTTGAATTCATTGCAACTAAACCAATGTGAGGTAAGGCTTGTATACTCAGATATGTACAAACTAGTCTATATGGAGTAAGTCACTAGTTGGCATAACTAATAGAAAGGCAAGTGAACTGGAGTATGTGGTCAGACAGATCACAACAAAACACTCAGCCCTGACCACCTGCTACATTGTGCACTATCTCCAGTCATCTTGACGAGAACCTTCCACTGATTTCAATACATCAGGAAGAAAGAATGAGACTGACTGTCCCTGACTTAACTTCTAGCTGGAAGCGAATAATAAGTTAATCTAAAACTCTTGTAATCATATTTAAGGGGACAGCTGTTTTGTGCTTCTGGATCTCTTATTTCCTCAACAATTTTTTTTTCAATTGTAAATCCTATGTCAGTGCCAGTTCAGTCTTGGTTGACAAATCCTTTCATTCTAATTAAAGAAATCTAATTACACAAGTGAACCGTACAAAGTGAATATCTATTAAATATATGAAATTTCCAGAATGAATACAATAAATAAATGCTGCCATGATTGCAGAGATTATATTTATTTCTAGCTTATGGGCTTGTCTGATGTGCAATAAGGATGACCCGTTGATTAAACTAAACTATTTCTAGCTTAACTTACCATTTGTATTGGCTGTCCTGTTAGTTGTGTGCTGGGCAGATTGATCACTTGGATACCTGATGGACACATTTAACAGTGACATAAAATCATGAACACAAACTCAAGCAAATCTCTGGTAAAAGTGTTTGTGTCCATTTTTCTGACAAACCTTGTTGCTGACTGAAAGTTAAATAAAGGTAAAGTGTGAGACTTGAACCGGCATCTTAGCACGCGAGTTTCCACCCATATATATGCTCAGCCGCCATCTAGAAATGTTCGGAGATTTCTGTATAGTGTCGTCTCAAGCATCGAAACTCAGATGTTCGCGACATTCCTCACCTTCCCAGGGTAATACCCTGGTACCCATTTCTGCCAACGGCTGGGTTGACTGTGGGGGTATTTTTTTCCAACCACGAGTACAATTCACACTGCTTCCAGCGGGAATCGAACACAGGTTGTCTGAACATTGGTAGCTCAGTCGGGTGGTTTTCCCAACTAGGCTACAGAGGTCCCCGAAAGTTACATACTAGTTTTATCCCTGCAATGCAACTTAAACACACTTTTAGTAGCCTACTAAAACATCTTTAAAACATTGCTGGAACTATCATTAAGTGGTTACATTTAAAAACAAAACTTTACATGTTTAATTTTAATTTATCTGAGGCCTCAGTGTTTCCAATGAGGTTCTCTGCCTCAATACATTTACGTTAACCTTCCATTTTTAAACATGTAAATTCTTACTAAGTTTTAAAGAAACCTGTTGATGCATATAGAGTGAATGTAAACAACTAAAGGAACCACCAGTGACTGCTTAAAGAGCATGCATGGCAGTCTTGATTTGATGTTACTTTAGGCTAGCAAGAATCCAGATAAATTATAGTCCTGGTAACCAGGCTTAGATGCTGTTTTTCTTCAGCTCAGAAACTTTACTACTGAATCAAATCTTCACATTATGTTATAACTAAGAATAACTTGATTGACCAGTATACAAGAAAAAGGTAATGCCACCAACATAAAACAAATGATCAACTGTAAGGTTGTAAAAAAACAGAAGACCCAACATCATGTTACTTGCCATTACCCTCCCCTTAATGCCCAGCAAAATACTCAGAGGATCATCATCATAAAATGACTCAAGACAGAAGCAAACAGGTTTCTGAAGGAACAGATGCTCCATAAATCAATGATAGCAGTCAGACGCTTAAGTGTTTTATGCTTAGAATACAAGAATTGCCATGCAACTGACTCTCGAGGAAAGTTGAAAGAGAGGCAGACCAAGAACATAATTACAGAGGTGTAGGCCTGACATGGCCTGTGAAGAATGACCATGGATTACATTGTTGTCTTACAAGATGCCACAAGAAAAATACAATTAAACGAGAATTAGTTTACAGGATTTACTTTGATCTGGTAAAACAATTTTCATGATATCAAACAAACACTTGAAAGACAACTAGGATGTTTCAGCTTTGAAACAAGACAAGACCAAACAAAGAACCAACATTTTCGACTGAGCGGTCAGGAGATGAACAAACAAAACAGAATACGAATCCTTAAAAATCAAAAGAAACTAAAGACTGAAGAGTGGGCAGAGTGTCAAACACCATTCTGTAAGAGTGACTAACACTTAGAGACTTTTGTTTCTAAAGAACAAAGATAGGAATTGAGATACACTAGAGATTAGAAACATACCTTGAGGCAACTGAACAGGCTTATTACTTGCATCAACAAGAACGTAGTGTGTCTGTCCATTTATTGTAACCTGGTTCAAAAACAACATCTGTGGAATGCCAGCAATGCCACTAACATTTGATGATGCACTGGCAACAGCTGTAGCTTGTTGCTGTACAGCCTGGCTTTGTTGGACAACATTTTGAAGGACATTTGATTGGACAAGTGACGCGACCTATATAGAGGGGGAAAAGAAAATGTAAGTATTACAAAATCAACAACACTGTCATATCAATGTAAAATAATTGTGACAACTTGTCTGCACCATGTCATATATCTTCACTGAGTTAGTTAAGTGCACTGTGCTAAGTTTTGCACCTTGCAATCTAGGGCACCAATTGTATACATTTATTGAGCAAGCTCAGGAAGGAAAGACATGTTATCCTAGTAACATTGTTGTACCAGAAGGGACAACTCTTGATTTCAAATTACTTTACTATCTTGCAGATAATCACATTCAATAGCAGTTAATATATCCAACTCTCAGTCTATGTTTTCAGGTTCATGAGAGATGGCACCAAATAGAATGAGTCAATTTGCTTAAGTACAAGCTATAAATTGAGGGATTTGTGTGGATCTAATGCCACTAACATGCAATAAATAAACCAACGGATCAGTTTAAAAGCAATTAGATTAAGAATTTAAGACTATACAGAATATAGAAACACTCAAGTCATTCTAAATGAGGCCATGAGCATCATACTTGGATGTTTGAAAGCCACACCATGCAGGGCGAAGCAGTAGCTCCTCAATTTTCTCACCATCACAGACAGAACAATGATGTCTAGTGTACATGTCTACTTCCAAGTTGGTGCTGATGTACAACATTCTTTGCACTCTGAGATTGAAAGGAGAAGGGGTAGCAGGCTAAAAAGAGGAATATCATAGATGGCATAGGCTGAGGACGTTGTTCAAAAGATTTGTCCACTGGGGGACATTCAGCCCGGAGAAGAGTGGATGCAGGTGCCAGCAGAACTATGTCCTATTCTGTTTACATCAGTTGAATAAAGCATGCAGGCAACAAAACCCTTGGCTTTTGGAAGTGGAGGTGCAGGCCTTGATCCATAAGATTCACCTGAGGCGTTCAGAAGTCATCTAAACTGATGGGTCTGTTGTTTGGCATAGTTGGAGTTTATGGGCTTTCATGGCCCAGGTCAGGGGAAAAACAGTGAAGGATGAGAGCAGTGCTTTCATGGCCCAAGTCAAGGAAAAAACAGTGATGGAGAAGAGCAGTGCTTTCATGGCCCAGGTCAAGGGAAAAACAGTGATGGGGGAGAGCAGTGCTTTCATGGCCCAGGTTAAGATAAAAACAGTGATGGAGAAAAGCAGTGCTTTCATGGCCCAGGTCAAGGGAAAAACAGTGATGGGGAGAGCAGTGCTTTTATGGCCCAGGTCAAGGGAAAAAGCAGTGATGGGGAGAGCAGTGCTTTTATGGCCCAGGTCAAGGGAAAAACAGTGATGGAGAAAAGCAGTGCTTTCATGGCCCAGGTCAAGAGATAAACAGTGATGGGGGAGAGCAGTGCTTTCATGGCCAAGGTCAAGGGAAAAACAGTGATGGAAGAAAGAAGTGCTTTCATGTCCCAGGTCAAAGGAAAAACAGTGATGGGGGAGAGCAGTGCTTTCACAGCCCAGGTCAAGGAAAAATCAGTGAAGGAGGAGAGCAGTGCTTTCATGGCCCAGGTCAAGGGAAAAACAGTGATGGAGGAAAGCAGTGCTGTTATGGCCCAGGTCAAGGGAAAAACAGTGATGGAAAAAAGCAGTGCTTTCATGGCCCAGGTCAAGGGGAAAACAGTGATGGGGGAGAGCAGTGCTTTCATGTCCCAGGTCAAGGGAAAAAGCAGTGATGGGGAGAGCAGTGCTTTCATGGCCCAGGTCAAGGGAAAAACAGTGATGGAGGAAAGCAGTGCTTTCATGGTCCAGGTCAAGGGAAAAACAGTGATGGGGAGAGCAGTGCTTTCATGGCCCAGGTCAAGGGAAAAACAGTGATGGGGGAGAGCAGTGCTTTCATGTCCCAGGTCAAGGGAAAAAGCAGTGATGGGAAGAGCAGTGCTTTTATGGCCCAGGTCAAGGGAAAAACAGAGGAGGAGAGGTGTGCTTTCATGGCCCAGGTCAAGGGAAAAACAAAGGAGGAGAGCAGTGCTTTCATGGCCCAGGTCAAGGGAAAAACAGTGATGGAGGAAAGCAGTGCTTTCATGGCCCAGGTCAAGGGAAAAACAGTGATGGGGGAGAGCAGTGCCTTCACAGCCCATGTCAGTGGAAAAACAGTGATGGCATGGAGGAGAGCAGTGCTTTCACAGCCCAGGTCAAGGGAAAAACAGTGAGGGAGGAAAGCAGTGCTTTCATGGCCCAAGTCAAGGGAAAAACAGTGATGGGGGAAAGCAGTGCCTTTATTGCCCAGGTCAAGGGAAAAACAGTGATGGAGGAAAGCAGTGCTTTCATGGCAACTACAAGTAGTATGACCATGGAGATCATGGCAGTAACTAAAGTGTTGGCTTGGCTCGAAACGCAACAATTTATTCGTATGTGTTTTCTGAGTGACTTGATGAGCATGCTCAGGGAGATCAAAAGGGGATGGGTTCAAAGACAGTGATTGGAGTTACTAAAGAACTTAGGATTGACTGGTATATGTTTCATTTTCGTTGCTGGACACTCATGTGTGAAAGGAAATGAATTAGCTGACTGCTTGACTGGAACAACTGCTGTGGAAGAGTGATGTGCAAAGGCCCAGGTTGACATTCTGAATGCACCGAAGGAGGTCGGGTGAGCTAATTATTTGGTCAATGATAACAATTCCACAAACATGTTCAGACTGTGTGAATATCAGGTCAAAACTGGAGATGCCAGAAAGGAGTTCTATGTGGAAAGACACAGAAGAATAACAAATCAACAAAGAACTGACGTAAACAGTCTCCACACACTGATGGGCATACTGGGGAGGAGATCTGAGCACTTATGGACATGTTTGATGTGCAGTGAGGATGATTCATCCACTAAACTAAACTCAAGACGCTCAACAATTGACTGCTAAATGAGTCAATCACAGAATCAGTCAAAGAAGTAGCATGGTGAGGCTGCAGGAATTTGATGTCTTACTGAATTAGTTTGTTTTGTCAGTGTGTGCCCTTTCTTGGTTAAAAAGAAATGATTTTTAAAATTTTACTTTTTTACTGGTATGAGACAACATATCTGCAACATGACAAATATTCAGTTTCTATTTCATAAATGAGAATAATATGTAATTAAAATGAACACTGTAAACAAGAAATTAAGTATTTCCAGACCTGAGGATTTGTAACAAACTGTGAGTTGGTAATCACTGGTGTCTCATCAGCACCACTGAAACTTTGAAAACCAGCAGTGGATTGCTGAAAACTGCCATCACCTTGTGCAACCTAAAGAAAAATAATGTAAATGGGAATTATTTTTGGTTATTTTAACTTTCTTCCGAAAATAACTCAGGCTTGGCTAATTCAGATTTGCTCATTTAAAATAAACTGCTGGTAGTGAACAATTACCTTCGCTCGCTCGCTCGCTTTCGTCAGCTTTGACCTCTGACGAAGTCCCACCCACTCAATTTTGTGGGACTGAATTTTGCATGTAAAGTCTGTTTTATCCCATTACAGGATGCCCCTCGCCATGCAGGCAGATTTACTCCGACTTCAAAGGTACTAATTTTTAGGGAATTAGTCAAACCCAGGTGTCCTCGCCAGGGTACGAACCCCGGCTGTTGCCATGGTAAGCCAACTGCCTATCGGTTGTGCTAACCGGACACCTACACAATTACCTTCAAACTGTTCCATAAAATTGAAAGGGTTTTTACATGTGATGAAAGGTGAGAAGAATCACAAGAACATGAAAGTGCACATTACAAACAGATATAAATGAAGTGGGTTTGTTAAGAAAGTAATAGTATGGACAATACCATAAGATAAGAACAATCACAAAATTCAGACTTTTAATCAAATACATCATCAGAACATTAATAATTATTCTCAGTAACAATGCACCATTCAACTAAGTCATAAAAACAGCAAACAGAAACTTGACTGAAAAAAAAAAGTAGTCATGGGATATCAAGGAGAGGAAATTGTAAGCATATGGCTAACACCATGTGACAGACAGTAGATTATCAACCTTATACCATAAGGTTGGTATTTCTCTACAAATACAAGCCTTTGGCGTCTTGATAGACGGTTGGTAGCAAACAATCATGATAAGTCAGTAGTTTGGTTAAAAGTTAGTGTCTTATGCTGAATGCTGTTTTGATGAACAGCTTCTGTTGTGGCTGAATCGCAAAAATTAGACAAACAGATTTGATCACAGAAAGAACAAGATGTATTCCTGGTGAATCAATTCAGCGATAGAGGTATGTTTACAGCACTCTGAAAAAATGACAATTACAACAGAAAAAAAACAAAGAACAATATATGGTCCAAAGCAGGATCGAACCCATACTCTTCAGTAAAGCGCCTTGCCACAAAAAGTCAAACGCTAGGGAACACTGCCAACTTAGCTAACAAAAAACTAGCCATCATTGGCGATGTCTTTCACACAGGTCTTCTCATGACTATAGCATAGGGTTGAGATCACAACTTGCGTTGCAGACAAACATTTAGGATGAAACAGCATGAATAGTAGTTTCCAATGGCTTAGACTGGAGACAAGTAATAATAAATGAATATTATTATAGAGGGGAACTTCAGAGGCGATAATCAGCGAATCAATGTTCCCTATCGTTTAGCTTTGAATGATCACATTCAGCTCAGTGTTCCCTAGCGTTAGGTTTTTTGTGGCAAGGCGCTATGCAAGGAGTATGGGTTTGATCCTGCTTCGGACCATACATTGTTCTTTGTCTTTTTTTATTGTTGTTGATTATTTGTCATTTTTTTCCGAGTGCTGTAAACATACTTCTTCCTCTGAATTGATTCGCTGATTATCTCCTCGGAAATTTCCCCCTATAATAATATTCATTTATTTTTATTTGTCTCCTGTATTCCTGGTGCCTTTCCTCATCTCCTTTCTCCTGCACTTTTTGTCTTCTGAATTTGATATCAAAGCTGACTTTGATGTTGCTGTACTATTTTTTTTTATTTTGCTTTCCATGTGCTATGATCTACAGCCAGATCCTCCCAGTTTCTTTCACTGATAAAGAATTCCCTGCAAACATATGTTTGCTACTGTTGTGTCCTAACAAGGGTGAAATTGACATTATCGCTTGCTTGCTATGCCTGGGCGAAAAACAGAGATAGTGCTTTGCAAAAAAAGCAGCACTAACACCCCCACTCGTGTGTTTGAAGTGTTCCAATGGAGGGTCTAAGTCCTTATGTTTCAAACCAAAGTTAAACTGCAGAGAATGCCAGAAGATGGATAATACACCCCAGACTGCCTTAGGGTCCCTCCCTCCTGATTTTTTGTCTGGGTTTACTTCCGCAGCCTTCAAACTCTAGCCTGCACACTGTGTTACTCCAGATATGTACATAACGCTGCTCCAGTTGTGCACAAACTTCTATTCCTATAATGTTATAAAGCTGTTAAAAAATACCCTATAGAGGTCCAACTCATGATAAGAGATCCAAGAAGTGAGACAGCACATGAGCTGAATGTGATCACTCAAAGCCTTCATCAGGATATAAATTAACCAAAACTAATCAAGATCGAACTCCACTTTATTAAGATGGGAGTAGGGAGCACAGAGAGAAGGTAGTCCTGTACATAAACATGACAAGATGAAGTTCTATGTGCTAGACTAAAAAGCACAGGTATTAACACAATGCTCCAATTACCTTCCTTTTAAGAGCAGATACAGAGGAGTTCTGAGGTGAACACAGCAGAAGCAAATATACAAGACAGCTTTCTAAACTTAACTCAGCGTACCATATAAACCAGTGTACAATATACACCTCACTAGAAACTAGTGCAAATATATTCTTCTAGTTGATAATGATGATAAGCATTGTATTCTTTATGATGAGGCTTGGTGTTATCGCTCTGTCTGTTGTGATGTAAGGTCGGATCTAACCAGCCAAACACCTCTCCTCGATTTCTACTATAGACGTTACAGAACTGGACAACTCTTGTGGATATCAACAATCAAGGACAACTCCATTAAGAGTTTTTCTAGAGTCTTGCCCAACCAGCCAGGACTCTATAGATTTAATGGCATGAAGACATTATAGGCCCACAATTACAAGATCCTTAAATCACAATTCACAGCATACTCACACACTCTGAAGTGAAATCTATAAATATACAACTGCTACTCAGTTGTCTCTAACTAGCTGCCTCTAACAGAACTTCTATGTCTTTTAAAACTGTCCTGGATGAACCAAACTTCTACAACATTCTATGTGTATCTAACTTTATGTTTGTAACTGTTTGACTGATCTTTTTACTTCATTTCTAATTATCTGTTCCTAACTAATTCTGATAATCAGTTATTCTCTCCAGATGTTTCCCCATCTTGCTGCTGCAAATTCCCGATCTAAAACCTTACGTCTTGTTGCTCCAAGATAACAGCTAGAACTGACTAAATTCAGGACCTTGTCTGTCCAGTTGGTCACATGATGACCTAATCACACTATCACGAGACATCCTTCAACTGAACAGTTCTAAGCGTGGCTGAGTAACTTAACATCTCAGTCATTCCCCTGTTAACTCTTAATTCCCACTCTCCTAGTATATTGTTTAACCCTTCAAAAACCAAAATCTGGACATATGGCACATAATATGCCAGAATTGAACTTTACAGCAACTTTCACGTCACAAGAGAGAAACTTTCACACAAGACACCATCAACACTTGCTTAAGGTAGCTACAACTAAAATAGCTTAAATGGTAAAAATATGCATCACTCTTAAGGACAAGAGGCCAGGTTCAATCCTGATCGACAGCTTCCAGGCTCACCCCGCCTTAAATGGGTACCAAATTTTTTTCTGGGAAAGTAAAGCAGCATGGGCGTAATACCGACCACATTACCCCAAAAAATCATGTGCTGAAGGTCTGTAAAAATTATGGTCACTAATACCATATTCCCTATACGTCACTTGGCGTGACGAGCTCTTTAATTTTTTTTTTTTTTAAATTGCAGGGCAAGTATTGAATCTCCCAGCAATTAATTATAATGAACAATATCTAGAGTTAGATGTTGAGTACCTTACACAAATCATGTATGCACTTCACTTGTACAACACGTGCACTGATCCTTAATCACCTTAACATACTGAATGTTGCAATTACATCATTTTATCACATTCTAATAATAACAGGTATTTTGTTTCATAACACCACTTCATTGAGATCAACTGTAACAAACTCCATACAGAAAAATTATTAACAATAATATAATAATTAGTGCTACAAGAAAACTGTTTACCTGAATAACATCTGAGCCAAGTGATGTGACCTGAACACCATCAGGTGTAATGTAATGAATGTTCTGAACAGCTTGGTCTTCTTCAGACCCTTGCACAACACTATTTACAGTAACTGTCAAAGGTTGGTTAAAGTTGGGGTCAAATATTGTAAACTGCTGCTCTCCTTCAGCCATAGCCAATCACTTATCAACAGTAATGATACTTATATGTTGAAGTCGTGAAAAACTAAGAATAGAACAGTATTGCATGAGGAAAATACATGCCTTAGGTACAATTTATGCTATAAATGTATAAGCCCTTAAGTAACTGAACAATTGTGCATACAAAGCATTTCTTGGTTACAATATTATATAAAAGCATCTTTAATTCAAAACTTTATATAAGTCAAAAGTAACCGCATTTTCTTTGGGGAAGTTAAATATATATGATATATATATATATATATATATATATATATATATATATATATATATATATATATATAAGTAATGAGTTCATTTAACACCTTAAAGTGCATGGACTATATGGCTATTGCCCATATTTTTCTACAACCAATGGAACATTGTTTTATGGAATATGTGAATATCACATCAGGCCACAGAATAATCAGGCACCCATTTAAGACTTGGTGAACTAAGGAGACATCAATTGTGATTATAACTGACCTCTTGTCCTAAGTCATATTTTATCGAATCACTATATCATGAATGGCAAAAGCAGCCACGAGGACAGTGGTTGAAACATAAGAGTAATTAGAAGTACACAAAGGTGTGAGATAGGGTGCACACTCTCTCAGGGTGTGAGGTAGGGTGTTCACACTCTCTCAGGGTGTGAGG
Source organism: Megaustenia siamemsis (assembly GCA_032433765.1). NCBI lineage: Eukaryota > Metazoa > Mollusca > Gastropoda > Stylommatophora > Ariophantidae > Megaustenia > Megaustenia siamemsis. The sequence continues at coordinate 90,831,510 of JAVIAB010000092.1, forward strand.
TAGGGTGCACACTCACTCAAGGTGAGAGGTAGGGTGCACACTCTCTCAGGGTGTGAGGTAGGGTGCTCACACTCTCTCAGGGTGTGAGTTAGGGTGTTCACACTCTCTCAGGGTGTGAGGTAGGGTGCACACTCTCTCAGGGTGTGAGGTAGGGTGCACACTCTCTCAGGGTGTGAGGTAGGGTGCTCACACTCTCTCAGGGTGTGAGTTAGGGTGTTCACACTCTCTCAGGGTGTGAGGTAGGGTGCTCACACTCTCTCCATACCAGTTCAAACTACATGCTGAGAACATCCTGAGAAATGTCAGGAGAAATAATTTTGTCAACATAAAATCATAATTCAAATACACTGTTAAAGAGATTACAAAAAAACAATTGAGCCTGTTAAAAAAATGAGAAATTATGAGATGTTTATCACCAATAGGCATGTGACCATGCTGGGGTGAAAACAGTTTTGCTCCCAAATAATAGATTGACTATAATATTGTAACTGAAAGTTGACTTGGGAATCACTTCCAGACAGTGTCATTAATTTTTTCTCTCTTAAACTTATACTGTTAACCTCAGGCGGGAGATGTACAAAAGAGGTAAGATGCAGAATGGCTCAGGCAAAAGCAGCTTTCCAGAAAATGAGGAAGATACTATGCAATCCATTTTTGACAATAGAAACAAGAAAAAGAGTTTTTAAATGCTATGTAGAGCCAGTCTTAACATATGGATGTGAATCATGGAAAATAGGACAACAGACAAGAAAATCACTGGAGTCTGTAGAAATGTGGTTTACAGAAGAATGTTGAGAGTACCATGGACAGCTAAGAAGAGTAATGAAGATGTTCTGAAAGAGGTCAAAGCAAAAAGAGAGCTAATTTCCAATATTAGGAAGAAACAATCATCATTTTTTGGCCATGTAATGAGAAAAAACAACTGGAAAAATTGAGGGACGAAGAAATAGAAGGAAACAAAGAGAAAAAATACCAGACAGCTTAAGAGAATGGCTTGGCAGAAGGTCAACAACAGAAATGATAAATAGCTGCCGAGATCAAAAGTTGTGGAGAGACATGATCACCTACGCCAGTAGGCCCGGTACTTGATGATGATGATTGCTGTTTGCTCCCAGTACAAATTACATATTAGTCTGTATGTCTGTATCATCTAGATTTATATCCTTTAGGCAGTCTATAAGTTGGTTATGGTGTATTTTATCGAAAGCTTTGGTGTAGTCTATGAAGCAGGCATATATTGGTTTGTTTACTTATATGTACTTTTCAATCAATGTTCTCGTGCTAAATATGACTTCTTTTGTGCCACTGGTTTTCCTGATTATTTTATTATGACATCTTACTATCAAAGTTCAAACTAGTGTTATTATTTTTTTTAGTATTCAAGTATGATAATGAATTCATATTGAGATGATGATAATAATAATAATAGTACTCTTGAAAATGAATGTAATATCTTAATATGATACGCTACTCTAGTCTCTAGTGCAGTTGACTAGTGTCAAACCAGTAGTAGTAATAAAGTAGTCTATTGTTATAAAATATGATTTTAACAATTAATTAATTGATTTGTTTACTTTTTATTTCATTAATTTAAAATGTTAAACACATGACATGTCTCAGTATATACAGATGACTATGCTGTTATGACACTTAACACTATAATACCTATTGTCTCATAATAATTTTATACATAAAATTTATGTTTATTTTCATTTTGTATGATAAAAATATTCACAACCATATCACATAATGATTATTTATTGTATTACTATTAATATATTTAAAATAAATATTATTTTTATTAATATAAATTATAAATATTTATTATTATTATTAATAATATATATTTTTTTAAATAATTTATAATATATATGTATATATTACATTAATTTTTTTAAAAATATAATTATCATTATTAATTTTCATAACCAACCAAAAAATGATAGTCATACAAGTTATTTATTTATTAATTACTAGTCATAGTAAAGTAAGTCATCATCATCATCATCGATTGCTGTCTCTGCATCGTAGGTTGACTACCATGGAGTGTCATTCCACTTCGTCTCTTGCTTTGATGGTGCAGGTTATCATAGGCTGTCTTGTCCATCTTTTGATGTTACTTGTCCATGTTAGTCTTGGTGAGTTGGTCTGTCTCTGCCACCCTGTATTTTCCCTTCCAATATTACTTTTAGTAGGCCATTGTGTTAACATACTCCATTAACATATCCCAAAAATTTCATTTGTCTTGTTCTAATTGTGTTTAGTAGTTCTCTTTTCATTTTAGTTGTTTTAAGACTTCATCGTTTGTTTTCTTTTCCTTCCATCCAATTCTACCTATTCTTCTATATATCCACATTTCAAAGGCTTTAATTCTCTGTTCTGTTTTCTTGTCTAATAGTCTAATGTCCATGTTTCTGCACCATACAGGAATATTGAGAATATATAACATTTTGCTATTCTTAGTTTTAGCCCTGGTGTTACTTGTTTTGATGTTAGTATACTTTTCATTACTTTGCATTAAAATGACGTTTTGCCATTCCTATTCTTTTGTTTATTTCAGTTTTACATTTTCCATCGCTGGTTATACTATGTCCAAGGTAGTTGTAGCTTTTATTCCTTCAACTTTGATATCCACTTGTAGGCTTTGGGCATTACCTTTGCTTATTTATGATCATAGTTTTAGTCTTTTTTGATATTCATATCTAATCCATCATAGTAAGAAGTAGTATTTATTATATACATTAAGTAAGTCATTAAGAGTTTTGGGTGTCCGGTTAGCGCAATCGATAGGCGGTTGGCTTACCACGGCAACAGCCGGGGTTCGTAATCCTGGCGAGGACACCTGGGTTTTACTAATTCCCTAAAAATTAGTAGGAGCCGCGATAGCTCAGTGGTTAGTGAACTGGACTACTACGGACAAGGGGTAGGGTTCGATCCCAACCGACGGCTCCGGGTTCACCCAGCCTTAAATGGGTACCGGATTTTTTCTGGGAAAGTAAAAGCAGCACGGGCGTAATACCGACCACATTACCCCAAAAATCATGTGCTGAAGGTCTGTAAAATATAGGGTCACTAACACCATATTTCCCTATACGCCACTTGGCGTGACGGGGGGTACTTTTACTATTAAGAGTTTTAGTCTTTTTGATATTCATATCTAATCCATCATAATGATCATAGTAAGAAGTAATATTTATTATATACATTAACTTAGTAAGTCATTAAGACTGTCTTTAACTAATAATAACTATTTTTCATTCTTCATGTACATTTTACCAATTGTATATATTCTTTAAATAACTATACTATCAAAACTATTTTTACAAACACTGTAATTTAATGATTTAAAGTGGTAAAGGTTTAGTTTGGTGCCCCAATTATTTATACTCACTGTTCGAGGTAACGTCCCCTCCTTGTACTTTATTTTATAATAAAGTTTATTCAGTCATCTCGAATCTGTCATTAGAAGACCCCTGGTTTGGGGTTAGGAACAGCCTACAATTAACCCTAAAGTCACACTAGTATAGGCTGAAGTGCTGAAGCTTATTAGCAAAAATTAAATGAATGCACAAAATCACAAAAACTAGAAACTGCTAGAAAGTTGATAAATTCAATTATTCCAATCAGTCAGGGGAGATCACTCATTTAGCAGAAATAATTTGGGACACTAAACTAGACCTACCAGTCCTACCTTTATTGATTAAAAAAATTTCTTTTAGTGAAGAACTACTTAGAACCAGAAGACATGAAGATAATATAATATAAGTAGAAGTACTCTAACTAAACTCTCAAATACTGAAACACTCTGAGTAACTCAGAAAACTGACTCTCACACTGAAATAATGATCGCGTATTATTACGAAACAAAAGACTAAAAACTAAAAAAGATGTTAGTTACTAGCCATTATGTATGATACAATATAGGACAGGTAACACTAAAGTAAAATGAAAATGTCAGTTCGTGAAATAATTATACCTGCGACAATGTCACAATTTCATGATAATTTCCTAGAAATATACAATTTAAACTTTTCACAATTCGCCAGACAATCTGGGAAATAAAATAATCAATGAATCTAACCGGAAATAATCGGTGTCTATTTCAACGATAGTTGTACTCCAATACAATTGTTTTCGTCAGTACGATAACTAGCCAACTTGGCGAAAACACTCAAAAACAAGACATAATAATTGGCAGTGAGATAGAAAATTCTGAGAAAATCGTCAGTTATAACCGACAAATCGCGTTGCTACATAACAAACCAGTAGTGAACCCTACTTTTTATATAATTATCATATCATCATCATGTGCCATACCTGTTGACGTCGGCGATCATGTCCTTCCACAATCTTCTATGTATATATAGTGCATCGTATCAGTTCTGTTGTTGACTGTTTCAATTCACATATATTATATAATATCAACACCACCCTTTAAATATGATATTTAGGCATTGATGTATGTATGGGAATTAGTAAATAGGTATGTATGTATCGTCAGTCCACTCATTGCTTTTGACTTCCAAATGCTCATAGAGTCAGAGTCATTGAGTCTCCAAAAGTTTCATACCTTCACATATTATTTATACTCTTGTCGCTACTAACCATTTGGACTTGCGAAGCCTAAATTGTGGGTCCACCATGGATAACTATAATAATTAATGTATCAGAAAGACTGCAGCTACAGACTTCATACTCATACTAGAGTTCCATGTCATATAAGCTCCAGTTTGCTCCGCTATAAATTGTATTTTCTTTTTATGAACAATGATCGTCCGCCTAACTGCTTGCACGATTAAATTCAAGAATAATAATAAACATAACTTACCTGCAACCAATGAGTTATCTTTATCTCTGGGTATTGGTAGTCGTGAAAAACTTGTTGACCCTTCACCTTGCGCTTAAATACTCTTTCAGTTTCGACAGCGTCACTGTCCGCACAACAAAATTTAAACTCTGCCGTCATGGCGTAACTCCACACATTGAGATGCATCGGTTGCTGATATCAGTTGACAAGATATATGTCTCAATAGACAACCCAGGTTTCCTTGATTTGTCAGCGACCTGCCAACGTTGGTAATATGTGACCCACGGATGTCAGATGATGTAATGTTATAGTCAGATTTGACGGTAAATCTAATCACTACGGCTCGTGTTATATCATTAGGATTGTGTGTAGACCATCCAGTGTTTCATGTTGTCGGCCTAGCCTTCGATTACCCAGGGATTGTTGTTCTGTCTGCTGCGTTATCGGATAACCCCGCTCTGGAGGAAAAGCGCCTGACAGCAACAGAATTGGAAGCTGCCAACAACTCATAGTTGATGGCTTGCAACAGGATCGGTGAACAAGAACCTATGTAGGGTGATTCTAATAACAGACTAACCAGTGTAGTCAGGCCTAGCTAGTAGGAATCGAAGAGGGACGGCAATCCGAAACTCAAAATTATGGTGCTGAAGTCGGATATGTCGAGCTGAAAGGTGCAAATAAACCACAGCACAAGACATATACCCCCAGATAGCGATCTTTTAAGGACGGATGGCGAAAAGGGCTAACCATCCCTTAAGTGGTCATCGGATAAACGCCAGATAGAGAGATATGAAATACTGTGGCGCTTGATAGGACACACACTGCGGAAGCCAACGAGAGTATTACACAAAAGGCCCTTTTTGTGAAACCCAAGGCAAAAAAAAAAAGAAGAAACGAGGAAAAGACCAACCTATTCATGAAGACGACAGAAGTAGTGAAGGTGCAGCATTACACAAAATAAATGTATGTCTAGACAAACATTTTTTGCTATATAAAGATCTACATGAACATGGTCGAAATTTTTTTTTCTATATGAGAGTCTACATTTTTTTCCGGTCGGGGTGACCTCTCGTGATGTCTCGTCGTGTTGGGATGACCTCTCGGCGGGTTGACCTCTCCGCAAAGGGGGAATGGAGTGGGTGACAACTCATGAAAGGGGCAAGGATGAAATGTGATCGAAATCTTATAGTTATTCAAGGCGACTTTTAATATGTACCTAAAATTTCTTTCCATCTAATGATAACAACTTACTCAGTGCTTGTCCGTAACATTTACACATGCCTTGGTATGTACACGAAGGCGCGCTAATGAGTTTAGCAGGTACCTGCATTAGACCACAAGACAACTTTTAATATATTCCTAAAATTTCTTTGTAGCTAATGATAACATCTTACTCAGTGCTTGGCCAACTAGTAGCGACGGGCTCGCTAATGCATTTAACACGTGGAAGCATCAGCAGCATGAGATTTATTAATGTCCAAATTGACCGCTTGTCCATAACACGGCTACAGGCGCGTTAATGACTTTAACAGGTACCCCCGTCAAAGACCCTGTTTCTCTGTGAAATTTTTCGCTTGAGTAACTTAAACCAGCCTAGTCGTCTACATCAGCTGCGCTAATGAGTTTAACACCTGAACGGTAGAAAGATATTAAAGGATTTATTGCGCGCTTGCCCGTGAGACTGACCACAGGGCCATGCTAATGAGTTTATCAGCTGTCTAGTGTTGTGGCGTTGTTTAAGAGAGATGATAATTAATGCACTATGATATTATTTTAGTGTGCCTATTTCAGAGGTGTAACTTTCATGAGTAGTAGTATTTTATATTAGTGTTGTTTTTACAGGGGAACATTAGTAGTTTTCATGAGTAGTAGAGTTGGAAATTGGCCTGTACTAGAATTCCATCCTTCCCTCCATTGTAACTTGTAGTTGAAGTAGTTGTTGTAGTAGTGGAAGTTGTAGTGGTAGTAGTTGTAGTAGTAGTAGTGGAAGTTGTATTGGTAGTTGTAGTAGTAGTAATAGTAGTAGTGGAAGTAGTAGAAGTAGCAATAGTAGTAGTTGTTGTTGTAGTAGTTGTTGTAGTAGTTGTTGTAGGAGTAGTGGTAGTTGTAGTAGTAGTTGTTGTTGTTGTAGTAGTGGAAGTTGTAGTGGTAGTTGTAGTAGTAGTAGTAGTAGTAGTAGTAGTAGTAGTAGTAGTAGTAGTAGTGGAAGTAGTAGTCGCAATAGTTGTAGTAGAAGTAGCAATAGTAGTAGTTGTAGTAGTTGTTGTTGTAGTAGTTGTTGTAGTAGTTGTTGTTGTAGTAGTTGTTGTAGTAGTTTTGTAGTAGTAGTTGTTGTAGTAGTAGTGGAAGTTGTAGTGGTAGTAGTAGTTGTTGTAGTAGTGGAAGTTGTAGTGGTAGTTGTAGTAGTAGTAGTAGTAGTAGTGGAAGTAGTAGTAGCATTAGTTGTAGTAGTAGTTGTAATAGTAGTTGTTGTTGTAGTAGTTGTAGTAGTAGTAGTAGTAGTAGTAGTGGAAGTTGTAGTGGTAGTAGCAGTTGTAAATAGTAGTAGTAGTAGTTGTTGTTGTTGTTGTGGCAGTTGTAGTAGAATTAGTAGTTGTTGTAGTAGTAGTTGTTGCAGTAGTAGTAGTAGTAGTAGTTGTAGTAGTAGTTGTAGTAGTAGTGGAAGTTGTAGTGGTAGTAGTAGTTTTTGTAGCAATAGCAGTTGTAGTTGTAGTAGTAGTTGTTGTTGTTGTAGAATAACGTGACTTTCGTTTAGTAGAGTTATGACAGGCGAGTGGCGGTTATGACAGGGGCGTGACTTTTTAATGTGTAATAGAGATATGCCAGAGGCGTATAGTTATTTTTATTCATGGCAACTTTAATGTAGACCTAAAATTTCTTTGAAACTAATGGTAACATTAAACTTACTCAGTGCATGGCCAACTAATGTCCAAGATCGTGCTAGTGAGTTTAACAGCTGACCGGTAATGGAATTTCAGGGGCGTAATCTACTTGAGGGGTTCTGCGATTAACTTTGTTGGACTTTGTGACTAACCATTTTGCTGAATTGAACGGCTGAATGGAATTTATGTGGAAATACACACGAGTCTAGACCATCATCATCATCGAGTTTCAGCGACAAAACCAACTAGGTCGACAAGAAGTATTCCTAAAAAGCTTAAATGGCGAAATTAATGTAGAAAAACAGGAAAAGGCTAGGGACAAAAGTTTCGTGGGAAGACCAGTGGTAACATCATAACCATCAAAGGAAGAGATGACACTGCCTGGTATCGATCGATTTTAGTGAGTTTGAGTGATGTAAGGGTAGTCTGAATGACTACTCGAACCAGGGACTCTGATAGTGTCATAGATCTGGCTCTGGTGTCTTCTACCGTTGTAACGGTTTGGAAGTGACATGTACAAGGATTCCAAGGAAGTTTTCACTAGTGTGGTGGAATGTAGAAGATGAGGAAGCTTGTATTTTATTCCAAGGACTAGTCCTCACTGCAAGCGAGTATGCCCTGGCAAATCTTTCTGTCAGTACCCACAAATCGACAGTGGAGGAGACGAGGGTACCTGATGATAAGTGCCAATAAATAGCATCTATTGCACCACGAACGCATCGCAGACAAATGTCCCTGTGATTTTATTTTTATTATACTATTTTGTAAAGTTGAAGCACCTTGAACCTCCACACGTTCCTTAGCCGCTGTTGTAAATTGCATCATCAGCAACGTCATGTGCCATACTGGTTGACGTAGGCGAGCATGCCCTTTCACAATCTTTTATCTTCACTGCATCGTATCAGTTCTGCTGTGGACTGTTTTCCATGCTATGTCGTTGTAACAGTCACAGGTATCATGTCGTTGTATCAGACACGTATGTCATGTCATTGTATCAGACCCGTATGTCATGTCGTTGTATCAGACACGTATGTCATGTCGTTGTATCAGACACGTATGTCATGTCGTTGTATCAGACAAGTATGTCATGTCGTTGTAACAGTAGCAGGTGTCATGTCGTTGTACCACACAAAGGTGTAATTTCATTGTATCAGACACGTATGTCATGTCGTTGTAACAGTCACAGGTATCATGTCGTTGTATTAGACACGTGTGTCATGTCGTTGTAACACTCACAGTTGTCATGTCGTTGTATCAGATACGTATGTCATGTCGCTGTAACAGTCGCAGGTGTCATGTCGTTGTATCAGACACGTATGTCATGTTGTTGTAACAGTCACAGGTGTCATGTCGTTGTATCAAACACGTATCTCATGTCGTTGTATCAGACACGTATGTCATGTCGTTGTAACAGTCACAGGTATCATGTCGTTGTAACAGTCACAGGTATCATGTCGTTGTATCAGATACGTATGTAATGTCGCTGTAACAGTCGCAGGTGTCATGTCGTTGTATCAGACACGTGTGTCATGTCGTTGTAACACTCACAGGTGTCATTTCACTGTATCAGACACGTATGTCATGTCGTTGTATCAGACACGTATGTCATGTCGTTTTATCAGACACGTATGTCATGTCGTTGTATCAAACACGTATGTCATGTCGTTTTATCAGATACGTATGTCATGTCGTTGTAACACCCACAGGTGTCATTTCACTGTATCAGACACGTATGTCATGTCGTTGTATCAGACACGTATGTCATGTCGTTGTATCAGACACGTATGTCATGTCGTTGTAACACTCACAGGTGTCATTTCATTGTATCAGACACGTATGTCATGTCGTTGTAACACTCACAGGTATCATTTCATTGTATCAGACACGTATGTCATGTCGTTGTATCAGACACGTATGTCATGTCGTTGTATCAGACACGTATGTCATGTCGTTGTATCAGACACGCGTGTCATGTTGTTGTCTGAGACAGAGATCCCATGTGTCGGCTGGTGTGTCTTTTACCAGCTTTAAAAAAAAAATTTGTCTTATTTAAAAGGTGATTACTAGTTCTCTTTTCGTTTTTAGATGTTTTAAGACTTCATCATTTGTTTTCTTTTCTTTCCAACCAATTCTTCCTATTCTTCTACACATCCGGATTTCGAAGCCTTCAATTTTATATTCAATTATTGGCTACTGACCATACTTTGCTCCCATTGATCAAAGTCGATTCTATATTCAACCACTGAACTCTCTTCCTCCCTTCTATTGTCTCCATGTTGCTCTCTCTCTCTCTCTCTCTCTCTCTCTCTCTCTACCTCTCTACCTCTATAACCCTCCATTTTCTTTTGGAACTAGAATTGTGTGGGTTTTACCTCCTTTTCCCTTTCGAACTATCTTTCGATGTTTGGGGACTAAATTTATTGGTATAAGTGACCCCTCACCTAGATTACTTGACTTTTTCTGATACAACGACATGACATACGTGTCTGATACAACGACATGACATACGTGTCTGATACAATGAAATGACACCTGTGAGTGTTACAACGACATGACACACGTGTCTGATACAACGACATGATACCTGTGACTGTTACAACGACATGACATACGTGTCTGATACAACGACATGACATACGTGTCTGATACAACGACATGACACCTGTGACTGTTACAACGACATGACATACGTACCTGATACAACGACATGATACCTGTGATTGTTACAACGACTAAGGGTAGAAAGTATTTCAATGTAGGGTTTCTTAAAGAACAAGGAATTAAAGATATATTCGCAGTCACAATATCAACAAATACCAAGTCCTCCAACAACTAGAAAATACAATAAATATAGAAGATCATTGGAAACAGGTAAAAGATATATGGAAAGAGACATGCGAAGAAACACTAGGGAAAAGAGAACGCCAGAATAAGGCATGGATGACAGCAGAGGACCTGGATAAAATTAAAGAAAGAAAGAACAAGAAAGCAGACATAAATAAAAGCAAAACGAGAAGTAATAAAGCCAAGACACAGGATGCTTACACAGAGGTGAACAAAGAAGTGAGAAGATGCATTAAAAGGGATAAGAGGAAATATATAAATGAACTAGCTAAAGAAGCAGAATAAGCAGCAAATAAAGGGAATATGAAAAAAACTGTACAATGGCACAAAGAAATTAAGTGGAAAATACAAACAGATCAATGCCTTTATTAAAGATAAGAAAGGAAATCTGCTTAGTAATATAAAGGAACAAATGGAGAGATGGAAAGAGCACTTTGAAGAACTTTTGTATAGACCCGGCTCAAATAATCCTCCAGATATACTACCAGCAGAAGAAGAGTTATACGTTAACTGTGGAAAAACAAGAATAGAAGAAATAATGAAAGCCATCAAACTATTAAAAAATGGTAAAGCCACAGGACCAGATGAAATTCCTTCGGAAGCCATCAAAGCAGCTTTTAACACCCCTACCAAAACGCTACATAATCTGTTAGATAAAATTTGGGAGAGTGAAGAAATACCTAAAGACTGGAAAGAAGGTTATATGATCAAACAACCAAAGAAAGAAAGTTTACAGGAGTGCACAAATTATAGGGTAATTATGTTACTATCAGTGCCAGGAAAAATATTAAGCAGAATCATTCTGGAGAGACTACAAGAGGCCATAGAGAAAAATTTGAGAGATGAACAAGCAGGTTTTAAGAAGAACAGATCATGTGCTGATCAAATAACTACTCTACGTATAATAGTTGAACAAAGTTTACAACTAAAATCCCCATTTTATATTGGATTCGTAGCTTACGAAAAGGCATTTGATAGTTTAGACAGAAGTATGCTTTGGAAGTTGCCGAGTCATTACGGAATCCCCATAAAGTTTATTAACCTGATAAAAAAAATCTATTGAGGAACGAAATGTAGTGTGGTGCATGAAGGACAGCTTACAGAAACATTTGAAATAAGAACAGGAGTAAGGCAGGGATGCCTTCTGTCTCATTTCTCTTTCTACTGGCCATAGATTGGATTATGAAAATAACTCAAAACAACAGAAATGGAATCCAGTGGTCACTAACCAAACAACTTGATGATTTAGACTTTGCTGATGACATATCTCTCCTATCACACAGCCATTAACAGATGCAGGATAAAATTAGCATACTTGATGAGAGATCACAACAGCTAGGACTGAAGATTAATAGAGATAAGACCAACATTATGAGAATTAATACAGTTGGCAATAAAACTAGGAGAAATGCCTCTATTAGATGTGCAATCTTACATATATCTGGGTAGTAATATAGATAAAGAGGGAGGAACAGAAAATGATATCAAAATAAGGATATCAAAAGCAAGAGGAGCTTTCATTGAACTGGGAAACATATGGAAATCCAAAGAAATTTGGTTAAATACAAAAATAAAAAATTTCAACTCAAATGTTAAGACGGTCCTATTATATGGCTGTGAAACATGGACAACAACAAAATTGACAATCACGAAGATACAGACTTTCATTAATGGATGCTTACGGAGAATAAAAGGATGGAAATGGAAGGACAAAATCACTAACATAGAATTACGGAAATGTACCAGTCAAACACCAGTGGATAAAGAGATACAGCGAAGACGATTGCGCTGGATAGGACACACACTACGGAAGCCAACTGAGAGTATTACACAACAGGCCCTTTTTTGGAATCCCCAGGGGAAAAGACAAAGAGGAAGACCAAGGAATTCTTGGAGAAGACAGATCGAAGCAGAGATGAAGATGATGGGGAAGACATGAAATGATCTTAAAAGAATGGCAAAAAACTGAACGTCTTGGAAAGTGTTTGCTGAAGACCTATGCTCCACTGGGAGCTGAAAACGTAGAAGAAGAAGATTGTATTAATGGTAATGTGTTTAAAGTAGGTATGTTAAGCCTTGTTGAGTGTATTATTCCTTCGTTTTTCATATGTTTATCTTATTGGTTGTTTAAAAAGTAGATATTTTAAGTCTTGTGATTGTTATTCAATGTTATTAATGTGTTACACTGGATGGAAGCTAAAAATACGAAAGATGGTGGAACGCTAGGAGAGGGAAAGAGAGAGAGAGAGAGTAGGGAGGGTGGAATGGTATGAGAGAGGTCTAGGAGGGGCTAGGAGAGAGAGAGAGAAGTCTAGGAGAAGGAAGGCGAGATGATAGGCATAAATGGCGAGAATAATTAAGTGTTACAATAGGAGGGACGCTAAAAATATGAGAAAGTGAGGACGGAACGATGCGGGAGATGTAAAGGGAGACGAGGGAGAGTGGACTGAAAGATTCGACGTCTAAGAGAGGATAGGCGAGAGAGAGAGAGAGAGAGAGAGAGAGAGAGAGAGAGAGAGAGATAGGCATACATGGAGAGAATTAGTAAGTGTTAAAATGGAAGGAAATCTAGGAGGGAATAGGAGAGAGAGCAGAGTGAGAGAGATAAAGAGAAATCTAGGGGAGCGAAGGAGAGATAATGGGCTTAAGTGGAGTGAATGAGTAAGTGTTACAATGGAGGGAAGTCTATGGCGGCAGCTAAAAATACGATGGAGGGCGGAATGTTAGGAGAGAGAGGAGGGAGGATGAAATGGTAGGAGAGACGTCTAGAAGTGAGAGAGAAGTCTAGGAAGGGAAGGGGAGATAATGGGCTTAAATGGAGAGAATGAATAAGTGTTACAATAGACGGGAGTCTGGAAGGTTATAGGAGAGAGAGAGAGAGAGAGAGAGAGAGAGAAGTCTAGGAAGAAGGAGAGATTATATGTAAATGGAGAGAATGAGTAAGTGTTACAATGAAGGGAAGTCTATGAAGGAAGCTAAAATGCGGTCACACCTTACGGTCACCGAGACAACAATGTCACCTGGTCGCCTTATCAGCATTGATTTTGGTATAATCTACTAAACTATCGCTATCGATCCAGTACATCAAAACTACAATAGTCAGCACACACCAGACATAAACAGGTCACTTCGGGGATCACCGATACGCGAGGTAACCACCCCGACACGAGAGGTCACGGTCAAATCCGCCTGCGCCTTGAGTACATTAGGCGCATTTCGCGCCTACTATATATCTTTGTTAATTTATGAGTCAAATACGACTTAGATAAACCCTTGTATACTGGTTAACTCCCCCTGCCTCTCGAGTACATTAGGTGCTAAATGCGCCTATATATATATATATATATATATATATATATATATATATATATATCTTTTGTTGATTTATGGGTCAAATGCGATCAAATGGAGCACTGTATACTACTCTAGACACCCTACATACAGACATCAAGACACACTAGACAACCTACATACAACCATCAAGTCAAACTAGACAACCGGCATACAGCCATTAAGACACTAGACAACATACATACAGGCATCATGACGTACTAGACAACCTACACACGACCATCACGACACACTAGACAACTTACATACAACCATCAAGCCACACTAGACAACCGGCATACAGTCCTCATGCCACACTCGACAACCTACATACATCCTTCACGACACACTAGACAACCTGCATACAGCCATCATGACACACTAGACAATCTACGTTCAGACATCAGGACACACTAGACAACCGGTATACAGATTCCACGACACACTAGACGACATGCATACATCCCTCAAGACACACTGGACAACCTGCATATAGTCATCACGACACACTAGACAACCTGCATACAGACATCAAGACACACTAGACAACCGGCATACAGCCGTCATGCCACACTAGACACCCTGCATACATCCATCAAGACACACTAGACAACCTACATACATCCTTCACGACACACTAGACAACCTGCATACAGCCATCTTGACACACTATAGACTACCTACATACAGGCATCAAGACACACTAGACAACCACAACCGGCATACAACCATCATGACATACTAGACAACATACATACAGACATCACGACATACTAGATAACCAACATACAGCACTCATGACACACTCGACAACCTACATACAGCCATCATGCCACACTAGACAATCTACATAGAGACATCAAGACACACAAGATAACCTGTATACAGACATCACGACACACTAGACACCCTGTATACAGATATCACGACACACTAGAAAACCTGCATACACCCATCACGACACACTAGACAACCTGCATACAGACATCAAGACACACTAGACAACCGGCATACAGCCATCATGCCACACTAGACACCCTGCATACATCCATCAAGACACACTAGACAACCTACATACATCCTTCACGACACACTAGACAACCTGCATACAGCCATCATGACACACTAGACAACCTGCATACAGCCATGTTTAAAGTAGATATTTTAAGTCTTGTGGTTGCTATTCAATACTAAAGTGTTACACTGGGGGAAAGCTAAAAACACGAGGAAGGGCGGAACGCTAGGGGTGAGACAGAGAAGGAAGAGAGGGTGGAATGGTAGGCGAAAAGTCTAGGAGGGGATAGGAGAGAAGGAGATAGAGAGAGAGAGAGAGAGAGGAGAGAGAAGTCTAGGAGAAGGAAGGCAAGATGATAGGTATAAATGGAGAGAATGCGTGAATGTTACAATGGTGGGAAGCTACAAATACGAGAGAGGGTGGAACGCTAGGAAAGGGAAAGATAGAGGAGGGTGGATGAATGGAAGGTGAGACATTTAAGAGGGGATAGGAGAGAGAGAGAGAGAGTGAGAGAAAAGTCTAGGAGAAGGAAGGGGAGATGATAGGCATAAATGGAGAGAATGAGTAAGTGTTACAATGGAGTGAAGTCTAGGAGGGTATATGAAAGAGAGAGAGACAGAGAGAGAGAGAGAGACGAGTAAGATAGAGAAGTCTAGGGGTGGGCAGGAGAGATAATATGCTTAAATGGAGAGAATGAGTAAGTGTTACAATGGAGGGAAGTCTATGAGGGAAGCTAAAAAATACGATGGAGGGCGGAACGTTATGAGAGAGAGGGAGAGAGAGGATGGAATGGTAGAAGAGAAGTCTAGGAGAGAGAGAGAGAGAGAGAGAGAGAGAAGTCTAGGAGAAGGAATGGGAGATGATAGGGTTAAAAGGCGACAATGAGTAAGCGTTGTAATGGAGTGAAGTCTAGGAGGGAATAGGAGAGAGAGGGAGAACGAAGTCTGGGAAAGTGAAAGAGAAATGATAGGCGTAAATGGAGAGAATGAGTAAGTGTTACAATGGAGGGAATTCTATGAGAGAAGCTAAAAATACGAGGGAGGGCGGAACGCTAGGAGATGGAAAGAGAGAGAGGAGGGAGGGTGGCATGGATGGAGAGTAGTCTATGGGGAGATAGGAGAGAGAGAAAGAGATAGATGATTAGTACCAAACTGTTATTAGAAACTCTTCTTAACACTATTAATATAGCATAAAATGAAAACCGTTAAATCTACAAAAGCGAAAACTTTTTAACGTTGTTATCTCTGTACACCGGAATCAAATCAGGTAGAAGTGCCGTTTTCCATTTTTCTTTTACACTACAGAATTACAATTATTGGTAGGCACAGTGACCGTTGTATTTGTAATATTCATAATTAGCATTACAGGGTAATAACATAAGACGTAATTGACTTAAGTGAATAATAAAAAAAGAAAAAACAACAGCTGACGCTCTTCATGGTGTTAACTTTTATTGGCAGTTAATGAAACAAGCAAAGAGACAAGCAGACAATGCACAATTTATAATAAATGAATGGCTGTTTCCGTGCCTGCTTGGTCTTCGAAAATAAAACAATCACAGTCTACAGTTTTTTCTTTTAAAATTGTGCATCAAAGTAAAAGATATATCTTTATGTTTTTGATAATTAACTATTTAAGACTTTCAGAAATTACACGTAGTTAGTCCATATATGTTAAATAAATACTTCTATTTATTAATCTTACAGTTTATAATCCATTTTGTGATAAAACTGCTGGCATCCCGGCTGAATCTCGACGGTCTAGAAATGTCTGACGACGAGTTTATGTGTGGCGACGACGAAGATGAATATGATTTGGTATGTCATACTTTTATTGAATACACATTAAACATTATTGTTTCTGTAAAATAATACATATACTGCACAATTAAGTCTTGCTGCTTAATCTGTTATGTTATAAAATGTTCAATAACGGAACGACTGTCGAAGACACTAGATCAGAGATCACTATCATTATGATTGTCATCATCACTAGAC
Organism: Megaustenia siamemsis; assembly: GCA_032433765.1. NCBI lineage: Eukaryota > Metazoa > Mollusca > Gastropoda > Stylommatophora > Ariophantidae > Megaustenia > Megaustenia siamemsis. The sequence continues at coordinate 90,848,385 of JAVIAB010000092.1, forward strand.
ACTCAACTGACTACTTTACTTTACTGTTACTACTTAACTTTCGGTGGTATCGCCAGTATCGGTATCTTGACAAATCTTGATCAGTTTTGTTTCATTGATCTTGATGCAAGCACTCATTTAAGAGTCTCTGACCACTTCCTGCCTAGGTACTATTGGGTGTCTTGATCCAAGAGTCAGATAATTTAATTAAATAAGAATTAAGATCACCAGCTTCTTTTACTTTTGCTTTTGCCTGTCCAATCGTCAAAGCACATCAATTCATCAATTATTATTTATTATATGATAGCTAGCAGTTAGCAGAACATTTTTGTTGGAAAGACTTTTTTTATCATAACATTATCATAATGTAAAATTGTAAACTTGAAAGGAAGCGGAGTATGAGCAAACTGGCTAAATTTAAAAAAAGAACAAAAACAGAAGTGAAACAGACAACAGACTTCATTAGATAAAATCTAGATTAGGATTCCAGGCTAATTTTGAATGAATGGTAATCATAGAAGTAGAAGAGTATAAACTCTTTCTGGACTCTACTTTTGTTTTTATGTTTTCTGTAACTTTTGATTTAGACCAGAATGGACCAGATTAATTTTCAGTTAAAAAAATTCAGTAACATGTATTTTTTTCGTATTATAATTTCACACAATAATGTAATTAAATGTGGTACATGTTATACAATACATCACAGAAAAGGAAAATAGTTGAAGGAAATTCAAACTGAAAATAGCAATCTATCTATCTATCTATCTATCTATCTATTGACCTTTCGAGCCGTAACCGGCCCATAGGGCGTAGACCAAGATACACCTTCTCCTATATGAATTTTTGTTCTAGCAGTTTTCTTTTAAAGATATTTTATCAAATCTCGCCATCTGTCTCTGTTCTGTGCAAGCAGTTCTATCTCATTGAGGGAGCCGATTCCTGCTGCTCTTGCCTCTCTCATCAATGTTCTTCTCAGTGTCTCCCTGGGTCTTCCTCTTTTTCTTTTACCTGTTGTTTCCCATATGAGGGCTTGCTTTGCTATTCGATTATTATCTCTTCTCATCACATGTCCAACGTATGACCATCGTCTTTTCTTTATTACTGAAGATATTAGTGGTTGATTGGCGATTTCTCTAATTTCCTCGTTTGTTTTGAATTCGTTCCATTCTATACCAAGTATTTTCCTTAGACATTTATTTTCGAATGCGTTCAACTTTGTTTCTATATCTCTTGTTGTTTTCCAGCTTTCACACGCATACGTAAGGGTTGATAGTACATTTGATTTGAATAGCCTAAGTTTTGTGTTTGTGCTAATGAGTTTTGATTTCCACAACTTTTCAAGGCTTCTGAAAGACATTGCTGCTTTAGCCAGTCTGATTCTAATTTCTTTGCTCGTATCCCCTTCTCGATCAATGTGACTTCCAAGATAGATGAAGTGATCGATCTCTTCTACTGGTTTGTTTTCCATGTATATTTTGTCACTTGTTGGAATTAAACTTTTCATGACTTTAGTCTTTTCATGATTGACCTCAAGCCCAATTTTGCTGGCTATTGATGATAGTTCATTTGTGTTTTCCTGCATCGTTTTTATCTGATTGCTGATGAGAACTATGTCATCAGCAAAGTCCAGGTCCTCCAAATGGTCTCCTTGTATCCATTCGATGCCTTTATTACCAGTGCAGCATTTCTTCATTATGAAGTCCATAACAATTCCAAATAACAAGGGCGATAAAATACATCCTTGTTTAACCCCAGTTTCTATTGGGAAACATTCGCTCAGTCCTTCCTCTGTTCGAACTGCACATGTGTAACCATCATACATGTCTTTGATAATATTTATGATTTTTGATGGTAAGCCATATTGCTTCAGAATTTTCCACAAAGAATCTCTATGAATACTATCAAATGCTTTTTTGAAGTCGATGAAGTTAAGTACAAAAGGTTTTTGCTTTTCAATGTGTTCCTCCAATATAAGTCGTAGAGTGAAAATGTGGTCAAGACAGCTTCTCCCTTTTCTAAACCCAGCCTGTTCTTCACGCATTACTGTATCTATTGAATCCTTTATTCTATTTAGGATGATTTTACAGAATAATTTTGAGGCAACTGACAAAAGTGTCACGCCTCTCCAATTGTTACAATCTCTAAGATTGCCCTTTTTTGGGATCTTAACAATGATTCCTTTTTTCCATTTATGAGGCGTCTTCTCTGTTTTCCAAATGATGTTGAACATTTTTTGGAGATGTATTAAATTATGGCTATCAATTGCCTTGAGGATCTCAGCTGTTAACTTATCCTCTCCAGCAGCCTTGTTATTGGTCATTAGCTTTAAGGTGGTTTCTATTTCACTCAAGGTGAAGTCATCTAAATTTACATCTAATTCTGCTGCTGGTGTTTCAGCTTCAAAATCTATTAAACTGTGAGGTAGTGGACGGTTAAGAATTTCTTTGAAGTGTTCCGCCCAACGGGCTTTTATGTCTGCGCTTGTTGTTAGCATTAATCCAGATTTGTCTAGAATTGGTGTTCCACTGGATGTATAGGTGTTTGTCAGCATCTTTTGTACAGTATAAAGAGTTCTGCTGTCTCCTGTAATTGCAGCTGTCTCTGCTTTCTCTGCCAAGTTGTCTATATAAGCTCTTGTATCTCTTCTTGCCGAACTTTTCACTTTGTTGTCTAATTCTTTGTATGTTGCTTTTGCCAGAACCTTTCCAAGATCTGTCTTTACATTAGTCATGGCTCTCTTCGCTTCTCTTCTTTCTTTGATGTATTTCCATGTGGTGTCTGAGATCCAAGCTCGTTTTTCCATTTTCTTCAGTCCAGCACTTGCTTCTGCTGCTGTCATTAGTATTTTGCTCTGTGAGTCCCAAATAGCAATATATATATATTAATATCTGAAGGGAAAAATTTATTATTTTATTATAAACAGTATAAAAAAGTCAAAGACATTTTCAATTCGAAATATCATATTTCACGTACCTCTTATTCTCACAAGAGTAGAAGTGTGTTGGTATCCAATGTCCATTCTTCTCAAAATTTTACACAAACTAATCCAATATTTTTAAAAATACACTTTATTATTTTATGCATTTATGTCCACAAATAATGAAATTATGCACAAGAAATAGTAAACTACAAGGCAGTAGTGATGAGTAGTGTGTGTGCCCACTTTATGTCGGAAATAAACACACATTTACATACAAAATTCAACTAATCTATCTAGTTAACACATGAAATACTATATGGTAATTGAAATCAATAATTTTAAAGCTTCATCTTGATATCGAATATAAGTGTTGGTAAAAATATATAAATTGAATTGTTCATCATCATCATTGAGTGCCATCTCCGTAACGAAGGTTGGCTACCATTGTGCACAAGAAGCATGTTCAGGACACGAAAGACGAAAGTGGCTGACCACCATGAAAGAGATTGGAGCCTCATCATGTACTAGTCCAGAGAAAGCCATTGAATTGTTACTTTACTTTAAAATATTAAACCGTATTTGGTCCAAGCCGATGTGTTGTTTTTTGGTCCAAGCCGATGTGTTGGTTTTTGGTCCAGAAAAAGCTAACCCTAGATTATGATACCTTGCTAACCCTAGATTATGATACCTATCTGTGAGACAAGTTGCTATATGATGCTACTAAAATAGACTCTTTGTAATTTGGAGAAATAATATTTTCATTGAATTTTTGTTACAAATCTTTGCATTTATTCATGCAGAAATGTGGACATTGGATGCAGTAATCATTTGCTTGCTTAGACCCGATTTCTTGTTTGGAATTTGATTGCTAGTGCTATGTCTATCAACTCAGCGTTTTGTCCATTGAAATGTTGGCCCCCAGGCTAGTCAGTATGGTTGCTTTTATCTTTGCAGTCAGTCGTTGCCTATCCTGTGTTTACAAATGTTTGTTTTGTTTCTTGTTGACAGCAAAAGAGAATCTCACAGTCACAAGTTAAAAAAAAATGTTGTGGGTACTTTTGGCCAAATTTGTAATAAAAAAAGCACTTTTCATGATAGGTTTGTCTTACTAAGCGCGTGTAGTGTTTGAAAAAAAAAAAATTCCACCAGCAATGACTTGTCAGAGGTCATGGGTGGGAATAATTAGGAAGGTGTATGGCCGAAACAAAATTATTGTGTGGCAAACTATTGAATTCCAAGAATTGTTATTTTTGAGATCACCATTTTTTTGTACAAAGGTATCATAATCTAAGGTTAAGAATAAGGAATATACATATGAATGGACTGGCACCACAGGTATCTGAATATTAGAAAGAAAGTGAAAATACTAGCACAAGTTATTAGAGGAAGCATTAAGATGAATATCATTGGATTAAAATGGGCTGGAACAAAGAAACCATATGTTCACTTGGCTAAGAAGTGGAGTGGATATAATGAGGTGTGTGTGTAGACTGGTTAAATCTTGATGCCATGATGTTTTTTTTTCTTCTGGTTTAGTTGCTCAATCTGTAAAATATTCTATAGATATATCAGATAGCCACCAGTTTCTCCACGAATATTAAAGCTAACATTGCAAATGTATATAGGACTTAAAGCAATTGTTAATATGATATTTTTTTTTACATTTGATAAGGGGATCTTCTTCTACCTTTTAGCTCCCAGTGGAGCATAGGTCTTCAACAAACACTTTCCAAGTCGTTCTGTTTTTTGCAATTATTTTAAGATCATTCCATGTCTTCCCCATCATCTTCATCTCTGCTTCGATCTGTCTTCTCCAAGAATTCCTTGGTCTTCCTCTTTGTCTTTTCCCCTGGGGATTCCAAAAAAAGGGCCTGTTGTGTAATACTCTCAGTTGGCTTCCGTAGTGTATCCATCGCCATCGTCTTCGCTGTATATCTTTATCCACTGGTATTTGACCGGTACATTTCCATAATTCCACGTTAGTGACTTTGTCCTGTCATTTCCATCCCTTTATTCTGCGCAAGCATCCATTAATGAAAGTCTGTACCTTCGTGATTGTCAATTTTGTTATTCTCCATGTTTCACAGCCATATAATAGTCAATCAAATATCAAATTGATAAGGGGATGCTTAGTGAAAGACTTTAAGTTCAGCTTATAGAAACCGCAAAGTAAATGTTTGAGATTGTTTAAATCTTCCATTAGAATAACACCACACCAACTGTCTTTTGTGGAAAGCACTTGGGGTAACAGACGTGATACCATCAGAGAAATATAATGATGATCATTGATATGTTTGTTTGCTGGCCATCTTTGTCCACTTTTTAAAGATAAATTTGTATTGTTCTTTATGTCCCATTGCACAGCAGCCCTGTGATGTCCGGAATTTTTGGTTTAGAATATCAGATTTCTGCAGTTTTTTTTTAAATGATAATAACGGCAGTGCCATTAACAACACTTTTTAGTTAGCCTTAGTGGCATGTTTAGGGGATACATGAGTGACAAGATGAAAAAAAAAAAGACCATAAAAATGAGTTAGTTTAGGCCAAGTCTCTGAGCTACATACATGGCAAAACTTTAATTGTTTGCATAATTGGTGAGAATGTCTTGAGACACCATACAATGCAAGGCATATACAAAAAGAGAAGGTACATGACTTGATGCAGACCCTGAGTAAGAAGCAGTGACAGTGTCAAAGAAATTGTTCAACAGAATTAGATATCAGTGTATAAAGCTGTTAAAGAAGTGAAAGCTAGAGCATTATACCTTCTAACCTGCAAAATGGTAGAAAGTGAAGAAGAAACATGTAAGCTCTTACACTTGACTCAAACATGTCTGTCTATCATTTAGGTTATTGTATTTGACCAATAGCAACTTTGAAACGGTCATGTATAAATGTAATGCTAGTTAGAAAGAAAAAAATTAACAGGGTGCATCATTTTGTGTGATGTTTAATTATTAATCCTGTCGAGAATATATGCCATTTTGTTAAATATATTATTTCCTGTGTTAAAATTAGGTTTATTCGGAAGAAAGTAATTCTGAACCAGATGTTGATCTTGAAAATCAGTACTACAATTCTAAGTCTTTGAAAGAAGATGACCCTAAGGCAGCTCTTGAAAGTTTCCAAAAGGTAATTTTGCTAATTCCACCACCATAAACTGAACAAAGATATAAACACAAATCTCATTGTGTTATTGTAACTGTAACATGTGAGTTAAGCTGAAATAAATTTATGATTTTATATCAAAGTACACCTTAAAAATCAATTGTAATTTGCCCTCCTTGCATTTATCAAGACATTACGTGTGAAGGTTAATTCAGATTTATATCTGACAAATAGTTAAATGATGATAGTAATACATTTTGCTCTTATTAGTTTCTTTGTTTTGACATTGGCAATTTCTATGAAGGTCCTGGAGCTTGAGGGCAAAGAGAAAGGAGAGTGGGGATTTAAAGCATTGAAGCAAATGATCAAGATCAATTTTAGATTGGTGGGTACAATCTGTGATTTGCACTTTTTCATCTTTCAAGATTTGCATTAAAAATTTAGTACCTGGATATAAAAAAGGAAACTGTATATGGAGCTATAAGGTTGAAAGTGTTCTTGAATTTGTCTTTAAGAACATAATGCGTAAACAAGTAGCAAACATTATTATTGAGCTAAATTTAAAACATTTAACATAAACAGAGACAAAATCATCATTAGGCTTATTATATACAGTAGATTCACAACATAACAGAATTAAGATTTAGCAGATTTAAAAAAAAATGTTTTAATGAAGTATTTGGCTTCATCTAGGTAGAGAACAATTAATAGAACAGGGAATGAAAAGCAGTTCTGTCATTCTTCCTGTGCAATTTTTATTATGCCAATGTACATCCTATTTGAAAAGGATCAAAAGTGGACAGACCTTTCCTAAAATAAAATGTTTTGTTAAAGTCAAATGTAATGGTAATGAGCTGTAAGGTGTACATATAATTGTTAACAGTTCTACACAACACATCAAGTGCCCTTTTGAGGATGAAAGAATAAGAAAAGTAAAATATAAAAGTGTTAACATTAATATTGAGTTCAAGATGATATAGCCATTAGATATTAAATCAATTAAAAAACAATACCAAAAATACTAATGAAAAATAAAACAAAGTATGTTTTTGAAATTCGAAAATTTTTCATTAGTTAATTTACATTTTTTTTTTTTAAAAATCATTGAGTGGAAGTAAAGTTTTTATTTCTTTAAAAAAAAAGTATTTTTGTTTTAATGTTTTAAGTGACACGCATAAATTATTCAATTTACATGACAGCAATATTTTACTATTTGTGTTTTTCTAATTAACTCTTTCCGTACGGAAGTTTTTTTTTCGACACAACGGAAGAGATTTCAGAGACAAAATTGTTCATGGTTTTAAGAATCAATCTATATATTTATATTTATCTAACATATTATATATGAATATTTAGATAATTGAACAAGCTATTAGATTTCACAAATATCAAGATGATACAAGACATGAAAAAAGAATATGGTTTGATGGCGTTCACACTAATCAAATTGAGTGTGGCGCACTATGCGGCGAAACGTGCGCTGCCTAAATCGGCATGGCGCACAATGAGGCGAAATGTACGGAAAGAGTTAATCCTTTACTGCCTAGATAAGTTATTTTTAACAGATCAGAACATATATTTTAAGTCTGGTTCTGCCATCTTCAAAAGTTGTTGGTGGCATACATTATGTATCTATTCTTAAGAAATCACTATTGCATCACATGATCATGCATATTTCCATTTTCTGACATAGGTTTTTAACTTAACTTTTGATGTCAGTATAACTGTTATATAACAATAACATAATTTTTTTTTTTAATAAATAGATTAATTTTTTTAACTTAATGTATTTTTTTTATACCTACATCTACTGATTATTTAATGATAGAAGTGCTGTGCTAGACTGAAATGTGAACTGTGCTCTTGTTATCAATGACAGTATGGGTTCATTGAAGAAATGAACATCTTTGACTTTGAAAGAAAATTACTAAAGGGGAATGGCCTTTATTAACCCTAGATTACGATACGTATATGGGGACTCCCTTAAATAATACCATAGTAAAAATTACTGAAATTCTTAACCGTCCACTACCTCACAGTTTAATAGATTTTGAAGCTGAAACACCAGCAGCAGAATTAGATGTAAATTTAGATGACTTCACCTTGAGTGAAATAGAAACCACCTTAAAGCTAATGACCAATAACAAGGCTGCTGGAGAGGATAAGTTAACAGCTGAGATCCTCAAGGCAATTGATAGCCATAATTTAATACATCTCCAAAAAATGTTCAACATCATTTGGAAAACAGAGAAGACGCCTCATAAATGGAAAAAAGGAATCATTGTTAAGATCCCAAAAAAGGGCAATCTTAGAGATTGTAACAATTGGAGAGGCGTGACACTTTTGTCAGTTGCCTCAAAATTATTCTGTAAAATCATCCTAAATAGAATAAAGGATTCAATAGATACAGTAATGCGTGAAGAACAGGCTGGGTTTAGAAAAGGGAGAAGCTGTCTTGACCACATTTTCACTCTACGACTTATATTGGAGGAACACATTGAAAAGCAAAAACCTTTTGTACTTAACTTCATCGACTTCAAAAAAGCATTTGATAGTATTCATAGAGATTCTTTGTGGAAAATTCTGAAGCAATATGGCTTACCATCAAAAATCATAAATATTATCAAAGACATGTATGATGGTTACACATGTGCAGTTCGAACAGAGGAAGGACTGAGCGAATGTTTCCCAATAGAAACTGGGGTTAAACAAGGATGTATTTTATCGCCCTTGTTATTTGGAATTGTTATGGACTTCATAATGAAGAAATGCTGCACTGGTAATAAAGGCATCGAATGGATACAAGGAGACCATTTGGAGGACCTGGACTTTGCTGATGACATAGTTCTCATCAGCAATCAGATAAAAACGATGCAGGAAAACACAAATGAACTATCATCAATAGCCAGCAAAATTGGGCTTGAGGTCAATCATGAAAAGACTAAAGTCATGAAAAGTTTAATTCCAACAAGTGACAAAATATACATGGAAAACAAACCAGTAGAAGAGATCGATCACTTCATCTATCTTGGAAGTCACATTGATCGAGAAGGGGATACGAGCAAAGAAATTAGAATCAGACTGGCTAAAGCAGCAATGTCTTTCAGAAGCCTTGAAAAGTTGTGGAAATCAAAACTCATTAGCACAAACACAAAACTTAGGCTATTCAAATCAAATGTACTATCAACCCTTACGTATGCGTGTGAAAGCTGGAAAACAACAAGAGATATAGAAACAAAGTTGAACGCATTCGAAAATAAATGCCTAAGGAAAATACTTGGTATAGAATGGAACGAATTCAAAACAAACGAGGAAATTAGAGAAATCGCCAATCAACCACTAATATCTTCAGTAATAAAGAAAAGACGATGGTCATACGTTGGACATGTGATGAGAAGAGATAATAATCGAATAGCAAAGCAAGCCCTCATATGGGAAACAACAGGTAAAAGAAAAAGAGGAAGACCCAGGGAGACACTGAGAAGAACATTGATGAGAGAGGCAAGAGCAGCAGGAATCGGCTCCCTCAATGAGATAGAACTGCTTGCACAGAACAGAGACAGATGGCGAGATTTGATAAAATATCTTTAAAAGAAAACTGCTAGAACCAAAATTCATATAGGAGAAGGTGTATCTTGGTCTACGCCCTATGGGCCGGTTACGGCTCGAAAGGTCAATAGATAGAAAAATTACTACCACTTAAATGTACTTTAGGAACTCTAAAAATAGTATTTTCTTTGAACTTTTAATGCACAGCTGTGTTTACACTAGAAGAGACACAGAGACTCAGATTTCCTGGTTCAAGTTGATTTATGATAGGGGAAAATGACCACATGGATCGAATGTGTTACATACTATATGACTACATATTTATTCATGCGGCCGCCAAAAGTCATCAGTATGTTTGGCTACCTCATTGCGTTAATAACTGCATTTCCTAAGTCACAAAGGGTTGTATGACTGATGAAATTTCCCTGATAAGGAAAAATGACCAATTTATAGAAAATTGGTGAATTTATTTTTCTTTTATACGAGATCTCTATCTCACGCAATAAAACAAAAATCCAGCATCAATAGAAACAAATCCAACACTCATGGGTTGCCAGAGGTAGTTATTGGGAAGGTATACTGAGTGGTATACTTATCAAATTTTGAAGAATTTGTATTTTGATGCGGTAATTTTTACTACCCTACCATAATTTAAGGTTAAAATTGTTTTGTGTTTTTTTTAATCTGTTTTTTTTTTTATGCTTCAATATTATATTAATTTCTTCATTAAATACTTAAAATGACTGAGGTCTTATGAGTATGTTTAAATGCAGTGAGGTTGATTCTTCAGCATCATCTTTAATATGTTTAAAGAAAACATTGATCATTTCAAGGTTAGTGCTGTCTCACAGTGTGATACAGATTGGCACTTGTAATGATCATAGTTTTGTGGGTCTGTGTGTTTGTGCATGAAAGATGGTGATTTTATCTGGCTTTCCTGTTGTTTTTATTCATATATGTTGATGTTCTTTTTAATTAACAATTTATGCAGTTTTTTTAAAATTATACAGTATTAAGCTTATTTTTTTTATAGTAAACATCAAAATGTCTATTTTTAAAAGGGTAAATATGAGGAGATGATGTCAAGGTACAAGCTTCTACTTACATACATAAAATCAGCAGTCACAAGAAACTATTCAGAAAAGTCCATCAACTCAATTCTGGATTACATTTCAACATCTAAACAGGTGAGAGAGTAATTGGAGCATAATAAGGGGATGGTAGTTGTGGAGGAAGCAAAAGTTGTCTTCTAAGAACTAGCATGATGAAAACTCTAATTAGATGTGTAGGGAGCACTGTGAGTGCACATAAGTGTGTTACCAAAGGAACCAAACTCAGATTCCAAGTACTTTAGGTTCATTCTTGAGCAGCAGCAGCAGAAGTTAGCATTATCTTCATGTTCTTGGTCAGATGTTGGTTATTCAATCAGTTATTGCCATGTTTTGTGATGTCTCATACTGCAGTAACATAGCCTTTGTACTTTGCTAGGTTCATGACCATCATTCATATGATATCTTATGTCTGACCTACCCTGTATTACTGTCTTCACTTTTACCCATGTGGTTGCTTTTAATCTCCTATGCATTTGCCCTCTCTCATGTGGTTCACTGCATGTAATTTCTTGTTTTTGCTCTGTAGTCTTCTTTTGAGCTCATGCCCTCAAATGTCAAATGTCCATTGACATCACTGGTATCTTCCTGTTATAATTGTAAGCATTTCACATTTGTTGCATTAGTAGAGCTTTTCTTTGTGACAGTTTTTGATTAGCTGTAATGTTGTAATAATTTTCCTCAGTCTGGTTTAATGAAAAAATAGCATTCTTGATGTTTCCTCCTAAATTGCTCTCTATGATTTAGATCAGCATGAAAGTACTCATAGTATGTGGCTTTCATATTGGTTTAGTTTTGTGTTACTGAGAGGATCTGCCAGATGTTGCTTAGATTTACAAAAGCTACTGTGAATTTTTTCTTTCTTTTGTTAATGTACACACTGGATTTTTTCATCTATGCTTCTCAGGTATGGTAATGTATTTGCTGCTACTGTTTTGACAAGGGTAGAGTTTCATACATTTAGTGTCATAGATTTTAGCATTATGATTGCTTTCAGATCTATCTATCTATCTATTGACCTTTCGAGCCGTAACCGGCCCATAGGGCGTAGACCAAGATACACCTTCTCCTATATGAATTTTTGTTCTAGCAGTTTTCTTTTAAAGATATTTTATCAAATCTCGCCATCTGTCTCTGTTCTGTGCAAGCAGTTCTATCTCATTGAGGGAGCCGATTCCTGCTGCTCTTGCCTCTCTCATCAATGTTCTTCTCAGTGTCTCCCTGGGTCTTCCTCTTTTCTTTTACCTGTTGTTTCCCATATGAGGGCTTGCTTTGCTATTCGATTATTATCTCTTCTCATCACATGTCCAACGTATGACCATCGTCTTTTCTTTATTACTGAAGATATTAGTGGTTGATTGGCGATTTCTCTAATTTCCTCGTTTGTTTTGAATTCGTTCCATTCTATACCAAGTATTTTCCTTAGACATTTATTTTCGAATGCGTTCAACTTTGTTTCTATATCTCTTGTTGTTTTCCAGCTTTCACACGCATACGTAAGGGTTGATAGTACATTTGATTTGAATAGCCTAAGTTTTGTGTTTGTGCTAATGAGTTTTGATTTCCACAACTTTTCAAGGCTTCTGAAAGACATTGCTGCTTTAGCCAGTCTGATTCTAATTTCTTTGCTCGTATCCCCTTCTCGATCAATGTGACTTCCAAGATAGATGAAGTGATCGATCTCTTCTACTGGTTTGTTTTCCATGTATATTTTGTCACTTGTTGGAATTAAACTTTTCATGACTTTAGTCTTTTCATGATTGACCTCAAGCCCAATTTTGCTGGCTATTGATGATAGTTCATTTGTGTTTTCCTGCATCGTTTTTATCTGATTGCTGATGAGAACTATGTCATCAGCAAAGTCCAGGTCCTCCAAATGGTCTCCTTGTATCCATTCGATGCCTTTATTACCAGTGCAGCATTTCTTCATTATGAAGTCCATAACAATTCCAAATAACAAGGGCGATAAAATACATCCTTGTTTAACCCCAGTTTCTATTGGGAAACATTCGCTCAGTCCTTCCTCTGTTCGAACTGCACATGTGTAACCATCATACATGTCTTTGATAATATTTATGATTTTTGATGGTAAGCCATATTGCTTCAGAATTTTCCACAAAGAATCTCTATGAATACTATCAAATGCTTTTTTGAAGTCGATGAAGTTAAGTACAAAAGGTTTTTGCTTTTCAATGTGTTCCTCCAATATAAGTCGTAGAGTGAAAATGTGGTCAAGACAGCTTCTCCCTTTTCTAAACCCAGCCTGTTCTTCACGCATTACTGTATCTATTGAATCCTTTATTCTATTTAGGATGATTTTACAGAATAATTTTGAGGCAACTGACAAAAGTGTCACGCCTCTCCAATTGTTACAATCTCTAAGATTGCCCTTTTTTGGGATCTTAACAATGATTCCTTTTTTCCATTTATGAGGCGTCTTCTCTGTTTTCCAAATGATGTTGAACATTTTTTGGAGATGTATTAAATTATGGCTATCAATTGCCTTGAGGATCTCAGCTGTTAACTTATCCTCTCCAGCAGCCTTGTTATTGGTCATTAGCTTTAAGGTGGTTTCTATTTCACTCAAGGTGAAGTCAAGTTTCAGATAGTTGCGTATAAATAAGTTGCATTATTCAGCTGTCTAGGCAGCAGTTTTGTTCTTTCTTTTTTATATACATAACAAATATATGTCTAAGCATTTGTAGAAGTAAAGCACATGGAAATAATCATTGTGCTGGAGAAATTAAACATTGACAGCTAGGAAGTGAGAATCATAAAAAGATATTGACAACAAACAGCAGCCATAGGGACACAACAGGACAGTTACAATATATAAAACAAGGAATCAGACAAGGCTGTGTTCTGTTGCTGGGTTTGTTCTCACCTTACAGCGAATATATTATGAGATCAATAGTAGACAAAAAAAGAATTGAAGTCAACAGTCACAACATTAACAATCTGCAATAGGTGGATGACACAGTCTTAATATCAGAGACGGAAAATCAACTAAAAGAAATGCTAGACATAATAGTGACAGAAAGCAACAAGAAAGGTCTGAATCTGAAGTAAGAAAACAGAAGTAATGGTCATATTGAAGAAACAATCATCATCACCATGCAACATAAAAATGAATGGGACAAATCTAAAGCAAGTGCAGAGTGTGAAATACTTGGGCACAATAATATCATCAGATAGAAGAAGATCATCATAAAGTATCATGTCTGCTGATGTAGGTGATCATGTCTCTCCACAACTTTCAATCTTGACAGTTATATATTATTTCTGTTGTTGTCCTTCTGCCAAGCCATGGAAGAAGATAATCACAGAAATAAAAAGTAGAATAGCCCAGGACAAAATAGCATTTCAGAAAATAAAAAAAATTTGTGCAACAAGACTATATCAATAGAAGTGAAAAATAATTCAGAAGTGCTATATAGAGCCAATTCTTACCTATAGGTCATCTAGTTTCTTTCTGTTTCAAATCAGGTTTAGTCTTTTAAAATGGAACTATCTTGATTTGGAAATGGTATATACTCTTTGTATAGAAATTCAAAAGTCCAGGCATAAAGCTCTATAATCATAAAACTATGGCTGGCCCACACTGTTTATTTCTGTTTCAACCATTCACTGCCAGGTTGTCCTTCATTTATGTCTTATTTTTGCCTTCCTTTTGGTGTCAACTGCATAGTAGTTCGTGTGATTATTTCAGGGTGTTTTTAAACTTATGACATATACAACCTCATTATTTGCCTGATATCACTCTGTCTGCACCTCATCTTGGCTGTTTCTTTTCAGCAGCTTTTGTTGCTGATAATTCTATTGCTGCTGAAATAAATTTTTGTCATGACAATTCCTAGCCTTAAAATCCTTAATTAATTATCTATAGTGTAAAACAGTAACTCAGAATACTAGCAGTGTGATTACAAATAAAGAAGCAGACACTACTACTTTAATATGTAAGGATGTATTTGCTTATGTCCAAAATAAATAATGTTTCAGTAGTACTTTTTTTGCTGTTTTTTGTTTATGAATTCACATGATTATACTTATCCACTAACTGTAAAAAAAAACGTTGCAAAGAATAGAATTAAAACATGCATTGCAGCTTTGATAATAAGTAGCAACAAATGTTTTATTTATTACCCTTTTGTTTTGGTAGATGGAGTTATTACAAGACTTTTATGAAACAACGCTTGACGCCCTAAAGGAGGCCAAAAATGAGCGTTTGTGGTTCAAGACTAATACAAAATTAGGAAAATTGTATTATGACAGGGAAGATTATACTAGACTCCAACGCATACTGAAACAGTTACATCAGTCATGTCAGGTGAGAAAATAATCTTACAGTTAACATTGAATTATTACTTTAAAAATGTAAAAAAAATTTTTAATAATCCATATTTTAAAAAATGTAAGTAAATGTGAACACTTCTTGAAGATTTCTTTTTTCCTACACTTTGTGGGGCATGTCTGGTTTCAAAATTAAAAAAAAAATATTTGTAAATTAAAAACAAAAACATTTTTTCAGTGTGATGACCTGAGTTGATGACCATTTCAATTCTTACTTCACAGACAGATGATGGCACTGATGACTTGAAAAAAGGAACACAGCTGCTCGAGATTTATGCCTTAGAGATTCAGATGTATACAGCTCAGAAAAATAACAAAAAATTGAAGGTATGTCAGGTTTTACACGGTTTTCAATGTTTTTTTTTTCCTCCTGTGAAAATTTGATGTATGAAAATCTCTCATTTGATGCAATTTTTCATGTTGAATTATTTATTTCACAGGCACTTTATGAACAGTCTCTTTACATTAAGTCTGCAATTCCACACCCCCTCATAATGGGAGTTATTAGAGGTAAGAATTGAAAGATAATTGTTATTAATATTCAGTTTAGTCAACAGGTCATTCTCACTGGACAAGCACATAAAATATAAAAATATTCAGGTTGTTGCAATTTACTATTATATTGCTAAGAGACATAAGAAAAAGGTAAGTTGTGATACATTCTCTTTAGGTTGTTAAATGAAAGCATTCCTAATTATGGTTTTATTGGTTGAATTAATATAACATGCTGTTCATGCAGAAACTAACTAATGAAATTAAGCGTATATATATATATATATATCTAAAATTGAATTGATAGTTCATACCAGCTATAAAATAAGCTCTTAACCTGGCAAGTAACAAAGCCTTTTATGTGGAATTGATTCACTGTATTCCATCTCACTGTAACATTTTTTAAAATGCTGAACGAGGCTCAGAAATGGAAAAATGATGGAAGTAAACTATTTAAAGCAGGTACAAATATAACTGAGATATTTGTTAGTAGTAAGTACATGATTAAATGAAGTATAGAACACACGGATACCAGATAAACAGTTATACATACTATTATATCAAACAGCCACGATAGCTCAGCGGTTAGTGAACTGGACTACAAAGGACAAGGGGTAGGGTTCGATCCCAAACGACGGCTTCCGGGTTCACCCAGCCGTAAATGGGTGCTGGATTTTTTTCTGGGAAAGTAAAGCAGCACGGGTGTAATACCAACCACATTACCCCAAAAATCATTTGCCGAAGGTCTGTAAAATTTAGGGTCACTAACACCATATTCCCTAAACGCCGCCACTTGGCGTGACGGGGGTACTTCACTTTCTTTTTTCATTATATCAAACTATTATAAAAGAGCAAGTATTCAATATTCAGACTTTGCACAGGCCATCATTGGTTTAAGGACAGGACGCTTTGATCAGTGTGACTGTGAAACTTGTAAAATGTCTGCCAAATACCTGCTTCAGGTGTCCCCAGCATGTGTGCTCAACAGAGAAAGCTTATATCATCATCATCTGTATAGCATGTATTGTGAGACCATTATTTTGGGCTGACTAATGCTTTTTTTAAAAATTTATCAAAAGGTTGATATCCTAGAGTTTAAGTGGCAATAGAACTTTTTTCCTCATAGCAAAGAATTTACATTGGATTTCTAGTTGGAACATCTAAATATGTTTAATGTTAGTTGTTGCTATAAAAAGTAATAATCTTATGACACAAATAGCAATTTAAACATGTATGTTTATGACATATCATTTAAAAAAACTTTTTTTCAAATTTGTATGAGTATTAATTACTCTTAGGTTATATTCTGACCTATGGGAGCGAATCATGGACAGTAAACAAACAAATAAAAAGACGATTAGAGGCCACAGAGATGGGATTTCTCAGAAGAATGTTGAAAGTTCCTTGGACAGCTAAAAAGACCAACATGAAAAGGGAGCTCCTAAGAAACAGAAAGAAATTATCAACATTTTTCAGGCACATCATGAGAAGAGGAAAGTTGGAATACTTGGTTATAACAGGCAAAATGCAGGGAAAGAGAGATTGCGGATGACAAAGAAAGAAAATACTACATAGCTTGGTGTCATGGCATGGAAAACAGTCAACAATAGAATTGATATGATGCGCTGTGGATAGAATATTGTGGAAGGACATGATCACCTATGCCAGCTGGTATGGCTCCTGATGATGATGATTAATTACAATTAACAGACTCATTTCATAACAATTTTTCTCAGAGTGTGGCGGAAAAATGCACTTGCGAGAAGGAGAATATGAAAGAGCACATACTGATTTCTTTGAGGCTTTCAAAAATTATGATGAATCAGGCAGTCCAAGGTCAGTTCTTCCATCTTCTTTCTTTTTATTCTGTATAGACATCTTAATCATTTGCACCATTTATTATCTAAATGTATATTGATCAATGTTGCAGTAAATTTCTAGACTAATTTAAAGGTTAATTTTTATCTTACCATTATAGCCTCATTTTTACAGTGATTTTCTTCTTCGTCAGCGATCAGCTATTGCTGCACGTTTAGACCAGCATCAGTCATAACATGACGGTATATTTGGGGTCTTCACCAGTTCCCCATAACATTAACTTTGAACTTTGTCAGACTTAACAATGTTTAGAACAGTTAGTTGTCAGATTATCCTCATTGCACATTGTACAACTGTCCACAAGTGCTCACATCTGCTCCTCAGCAAATCCCACAGTGTCAAACAATAAACTGGCTCACAAATCCTCTCCCATTCTCCTTGTAGCTCTCCTAAATGAAGGCAAAATCCCTCTTGACTAACATAAAGATCCAGGAGTTGCATTAGGGCTGCAGATTCATGAACAGCATCAAAAACTTTGGTGTCTGACCCTTCTTTTTGAGCATATGGTTAGGGAAATATTTTTGTCAGTCATTATGACACATAATAGTATGCACAGTATTGTCAAAAATTAATAAATACACTAATCTTATGGTCTGTTGTTTGATGTGCGAGGGGGTTAATCCGACAACTAATTGTGTATTATATGTTTGGAATTGGAGTAAAAAACGATGTCCTAGCATCAGTGCGACAGGGATAATCTGATGACTAACTGTGTATTATATGTTCGGAATTGGAGTCAAAAACGATGTCCTAACATCATCAAGCGCTATACATTAAAAAAGATATGATGATCATCATTTTCAGGAGGATGTGAACTTCTGGTCAATATGGTGGATAGGCAGCAGGAACCATTGAAAGCTATGTATGAAAAGTGTTCCTTGTTGCAGTTTCCTCATATTCCAAGTCCGGCTTGCTGCAGGAGCTACTGAGTTAAGTGCTCTGCGCACACCGTGAGCTGTGTGTCTCAACCATTTTGATCATTTTTCGATATTCCCTTTGTTTACAATGAATGATGATATTGTATGACAAGGAACATTTGGCTGTGTTCACTTTCTGTGTGGTTTCGCCTTATGTCTTTTGGCATGTGCTGAGACTGCTATAATGGGGACTACAGTTACCTTTCTTTTTTTGGGAGATGAGTTAGTAATTCAGATGATTCCACTGACATGGGCAGTTATTATGGAATTATGGATTTTAATTTGTTTGCAGTGATACAGGGGCCTACTATAACCATATATATTATTTACTTTTAGTTTATTTAGTTTTTACAAACTGATCAATTAAAATGTTTGTTATTCTCAGGAGAACAACGTGTCTAAAGTATCTTGTGTTGGCAAACATGCTTATGAAGTCTGGTATAAATCCATTTGATTCTCAAGAAACAAAACCTTACAAAATGGATCCAGAGATATTGGCAATGACAAACCTTGTCAGGTAATTAGGAAAAAATCAAACATAACTCTGGTATTTAGAGCTAATTAATGTTCACATTGTCATCATCACCTTGAACTAGACATGGCAATCATTTATTCAACATTTACAGAATTAGTAAAACAAAAGTAGGTACTTTCATATTTGACACTATGCAACTTTTACATCTGGGTATTCCGTTCGACTATGAGAATTTTCTCTGTGCCACGGCATTTGAAAGCAGCATAATAGTGTGTTAATATTTTATTTGAACAGGATATCATGTGATTAAAAGGATATAAGAAGTGGTTTTTATTCAAGGAGAGGTTCATGCTTCATTCTAAAAATGGTGACCGTGAGAATTCCCGTCGGTTTTTTTTTTTTTAAATTCAATTTTTTTCTGCTTAGCTGCTCAATTTTCTTAATTTTGCTACTAATTAATTACAGAAATAAAATGAAATTAATATTTAGATTCAACATACATTTTTACGTAAGTGTGGTAAATTTCAAAAAATTTTTTTTTTTTAATTTTAATTTTTGTATTTAACCTAATTTCTTTGGATTTCCTTCCATATGTTTCCCAGTGCAATGAAAGCTCTTGCGTTTGATATCCTTATTTCGGTATCATTTTCTGTTCCTCCCTCTTTATCTATATTACTGCCCAGATATTTGTAAGATTGTACATTTAATAGAGGTAATTCTCCTAGTTTTATTTGGTTATTGCCAACTGTATTAATTCTCATAATGTTAGTCTTATCTCTGTTAATCTTCAGTTCTAACTGTTGTGATCTCTCATCAAGTATGTTCATTTTATCCTGCATCTGTTGATGGCTGTGTGATAGGAGAGCTATGTCATCAGCAAAGTCTAAATCATCAAGTTGTTTGGTCAGTGACCACTGGATCCCATTTTTTTTGTTTTGAGTTATTTTCATAATCCAAATCTATGGCCAGTAGAAAGAGAAATGGAGACAGAAGGCATCCCTGCTTTACTCCTGTTCTTATTTCAAATGCTTCTGTAATCTGTCCTTCATGCACCACACTACATTTCGTTCCTTCATACATTGTTTTTATCAGGTTAATAAACTTTATGGGAATTCCGTAATGACTCAGCAACTTCCAAAGCATACTTCTGTCTAAACCAGTGGTGGCCAACTTGAGGTTGCCCGAGGGCTGGATTAAAGCCAAGGCCAAGACCCGCGGGCCACACTTAAGAATATCGTCAAAAATGACAGTAGGGACCTATGCGATATAGTAATATATAAATAATGCTTGCACTTTGACTACATATTTGATTTGTAACAAATCCATTAATTATTCATTTTAAAATTACCTTTAATGTCTCAGTGCGACGATTGTGACTTGTCACAGCTTTCCACCAGAGATTTGAAGTCCACTTCCATTTTTGACGTGGCGATTCGGAGAGTATGGGACAATGTCGAATCGGTCATTCTGTTCCTGGTCTTAGATTTAATTAACTTCATGGAGAATGTTGTCTCGCAGAGATATGTGCTGCCGAATATAGAGCACATCTTTAGTACCCATTTTCTCAGACACGGGTAACGTTCATTTGGTAGCAATTTCCAGAAGTCAGCTCCTAATGCCTTTACAGTACTGAGGAAGGGGTCACACTGAAGGTCACACAACTCTAGTTGAAGATCTGATGGCTGGCACTCCACTGTGCATTTAATTGGGTTATTAAAAAGTTCCGTTTGCGGACGAAACATTTCAAAATCTTGAAATCGTCGATCAAATTCACAAATCAAATGTTCAATGTCAGCTGCGTACTTACTGAAGTTTGCACTTTCTATCTCTGACAACAACTGCTTACAACTTGAAAAATGGAACAGATCATTTTTTTGCAAAGAAAGTCTAAATAGATTCAGCTTCTTTTTAAAACCATCAACATATCCCATCAATTGAAAAATGGTTTGCTTTTCCCCTTGTAGCTGCAAATTCAATATGTTCAAATGTTGTGTGATGTCTGTGAGATATGCCAGATTATGAAGGAAATTAATGTCTTTGAGTGCATGTTGAAGATCAATGGAGCATGGTAAGTTCTCTCGCAGGAAGTCATAAATGTCATTCTTCAGTTCAAAAAATATTATTAAACATTTCCCTCGACTAAGCCATCTTACTTCTGTATAAAGCAGGAGATCACCGTAGCTAGAATCTACTTCCTCTAAAAATGATAAAAACTTCCTGTGATTTAAAGACTGGTGTCCTCCTCTTATCAAATTTGTTATTTTCACAACAGTAGCCATGGTGTCTTTTAGATTTATGGACTTTGCACAAAGGGCCTCTTGATGAATTATGCAATGCAATGTAGGTACGTTAATTTTGTTTTGCTTTAGAAGTCCAACAAAACCAGTATTTGAACCAATAAAAGCTTTGCAACCATCAGTACACACTGCAGACAACTTTCCAAAACCACCTACTTCATCTACGGCACTATGAACTGCAGAAAATATGTCTGTCCCTCTACAAGTGTCATGCAAAGAGCAAACTTTCAACAATTCTTCAATAACAGTAAAATCCTCCTGGATAACTTTAACAAAAATAAGAAGCTGGCAAGTGTCAGTGATGTCAGTACTTTCATCAATCGCGAGCGAAAAATATGAGCAGTTTTCAATACAAGATTTTAAACTTTGAGACAGTTGCAGACTGATGTCTTCTGTTCTTCTGGCTACAGTTTGTTTTGAAAGAGGCACAGATTCAAATTCTTTGGCTATTTTTTCTTGACCGAATGCCTTTGCCATTTGAATCGCACATTTCTTCACAAAATTTCCGTCAGTAAAGGGTTTTTTAGATTTTGCAAGCTCATAGGTAACTGTATATGATGCAATGATCGATGACTCTTTAATTTTATTGCCCTTTGTATACATACTTTGCTGTTGATTCAACTTTGTCTTCAGCTGTTCAACCAAAAGCTTCCTAGCTTCAATGCTATGTTTCTCATACATGTTTTGATGATGTGTGGCATAGTGCCGTTTTAAATTATATTCCTTCAAAACGGCTAACACTTGAACGCAAATTAAGCACTGAGGTTTACTATCCTTATTGAAGATGAACAAATAATCTAATTCCCATTCAGGTTTAAATATGCGATTTTCACAATCAACTTTTCTACGTTTTAACATGATTTAATACAAAATCTCACATTAAAGTTAAAAGTCACAGAATGTTGGTCCACTATCGAAAATAAGTCCAGATTTGACAGTTATACACAGACTTGTGTTTGACAATGAAATCAAAAGATTGTGACCAAATAAACACGTTGCAGTCATTTTATGGACAAGACAAGACGATGGGATCAAAGGGAATGAAGGCGAACAGTGAAACATTTTGAATGTAACTTCAAAGACAGAATTAGAGTTACGAAGTCCCCTCACCCCTGTCCCTCCCAACCTCATTAACCCCTTACCGCGAAATGAAAGAGCCACCACAAGTCCAGACGACAAATGTTGAGCCAAAGATCTGACGCTATCACCGCATTGACAATAAAGCAACTTTGCGGTACCAACTCGAAGCAAAGACTTTGAATATTGTCGGCACCATTAGTTGTGCAGTGTGTGTGTGTGTGCGTGCTATTTGAAATTATGTTGCCAATCTAGCTGTTGCGAGAAATTGACAGAGATTTTCAAATTGTGTATTCTTGAACGATAGAAGAGTTAACTCCGACACGGATTAAAACCAGGAGAAATCCGCTATTAGGGGTAAAAAATGAAGTAAGTCCGTGGAGCTTCGCGGGCCAAGAAAACTAGGCTGGCGGGCCGGATCGCGGGCCGCCATTTGGCCACCCCTGGTCTAAACTATCAAATGCCTTTTCATAATCTATGAATCCAATATAAAGTGGGGATTTTAGTTCTAAACTTTGTTCAACTATTATACTTTATATATTTTCATTAAACTATTTGTAGTAATTCACATATGGTATTTATTTTATTGTGTAACTTGTAATTAGTAGCTCTTTAAAATAGTTAGAATGCTCCCATTTCTAAGTTTTTTCATTATGTACTTTTCATTCTAATGTGTATTAATCTTTATATTTGATTTTGTAATCTTATATTCTTCATTCTGATATTTATTTATTTATGCAATTGTTTTCTCATATTTACAGTTATTTATAATAGCCATGTTACATTTCCTGTTTTTCTTATAAAGTGCCTATCAGAACAATGACATTAATGACTTTGAGAAAATATTGAAGACCAATAGACAGAACATCATGGAAGATCCTTTCATTAGGGAACATATTGAAGGTATGTCTCACATCTTCTTTGTATCAATTAATTTCCATTGATCACATAAACTGATACCATGCCTGCAAGCACAACAGGATGCACCCTGTACACAAAGTTCTAGCTGCTGCCATATCCATTTATGGACATTATGTAATAATTTATGACCTTTCTGTCAAAACTTTGGACTTGATCATAGTCTTAGGAATCTGTGGCCTGTTAGCATAAAATCTTTAGATAAAGAAAATGCTTCACATCAAGCAGAATATTAAGAGTCTCCTGTTATCAGTACTTTATATCAATCTGACAACAAAACTATTTTCTGTTTATTTGTCCTTCTTTGTTAAATGTTTCTGTTTATCCAAAATAACCATGAAAACTTATGTTTGTTTCTTTATGAATATAGTTTTTTTATTGTTGAGTAACTTTGAGATTTCATATGTGTTAAAGCATTCTGAATGTAGCACAAAAGGCTATTACTTTTTTGCCTAACCCATTATACCAGCAGTTCCAAGCCTCCTTTGTTACCTATGAATTTATTGAATGTTGGAGTTGACTATAGTCAGTAACATATATGCCATAATATTTTGCTGATTGCAAAATATTTCATGATTCAGAAGGCAGCAATGAGTTTGCTAGCGACTTCTTTGACTGTTACGAGAACAAAGAATGGTGTACGCAGAAGAAGATGAGAATGGTGTATACAGAAAAAAAATGAGAATGACATGTAAACTCAAGTTGATGGAACAAAGAAAGAGGAAGTAATCCTAATACAAAAGGCTTGATTCGAACTGGGGTCATGTGTCTGCTGTTGCTCAATTTAAAGTTGCTTGCTATATTGATTTTTAATATTGTAATGGATATATACTTGGTGTCTGGAATGCAATAAATACCTGGTGATTGTGCAACAGCATAAGGGTGAAAATTTTCAAAAAATTTTGTTCCTTGTGCACTTAATTTTGTTGTTGCATATTTTGAAAAGTAAACTGGGGGCTGGTTAGTCTCGAAGCAAGATGCCGGCCTCGAGACAGAGAGGTTGTGAGTTCAAATCCTGACTGAAACAGTAGAGATTTTAATTTATGATTTCACTCTGCGGCAACCACCCTTGGTCTCAGCAACAAGGCCCGGTTTAATTTACATCCCAGTCTCTGGGGGCTTCATCAGAGGCAAAAGCTAGCAAACATAATTTAAAAAAAAAAGAAGTAAATTTGTTTCAGAAATATATTTATTCTATGAACATGGCCACACAATAAAGTATGTTACAATTGTTTGCCCATTAAATTATTTGCTATTTTCTTAGTTGACTGATCATAACATAAGATGTAATTGTTTCATATCCTTACTGAGTAGATCAGACAGTCCTGGGTCCAAGAGAATACCATAAGTGCTGAAGTGAAGCGAGTCTGTTTAACTATATTGGTCTAAATTCCTTTGTCTTTTGGAAGATAATTTTCACTCTTATTTCTGCATCTTAAATGTAATGCAAGGATAATTCAGTGGGAAACATAAGTTGTATTAAACATTGTATGTGCAAATGATATTTGGTGTGCTAGGGTGGTGATCTTGATTTATAATAGTAATTGTGAGGGCATGCTGCTGCATGCTTAGTAACCCTGGAAACAGTCCAACAACATGGCGGCTCCTTACAACAATGCACCGAGCTAGAGCAGTGAAGTGTTGTGAGATGGCCATTACAGCTACCTGACTGTGTCTATTATGTGCTGCTCGCCATTTGTACATTTTTTTCAATATTACGTAGTTTTGTGTGTGCCAAGGCATGTCATTTTCACAGAACACAACGGGCTCACTGGAACAGTATGAACGATCGGGGTGGACACTTTTGGGTTGCTGGAACGGGGCTGAGCAGATATGGGAGTCCTCCATGTGCAGTGGAACCATTCCGGTCTAAAGTCAAAGTGCTGTGTGCAAGTGTGTGAATGGACTAAGAAGTTCATAAGAATGACATTACTAGTGTTGATCATTCTCCACACTCTGGCAATATTCATGGCAGTCACAGAAGATAACATTGCAGCCAAGAGAACATATTCCTGAATTTTGTGTGTTAATCCATTTTTCTCTGGCAGCCGTGTGCACAGGCGCCCCTCACAGCACAGGCAGATAACTCCGACTTCGGGGTACTCATATTTTTTCCATCAATCAGTAATTGATGTTTCAAGCCGGGTCTCGCTGCGGAGACCAGGGGTGGTTTCCACAGATAGAAATCATAAATAAAAATCCCAACTGGTTTAGCCGGTATTTGAACCCACAACCTCTGTCTCAGCAAGATGCCAGCCTCAAGACCAACCAGTTATGGAAACATGATATGGAAAAACTGGCACCTCACAGTCAAGATGGCATTACTATTGGATATTAGTGTTGGATCAAGGATGACTGGCTGGCTTAGAGTAAGACAGCCTCTGGACAAGAAGGTCCCAGGTTCACACCCTGCCACAGTATGCCAGGGCTTTCCTAACTGGCGGCTCTCACCGGCGACTGCTGACTAACTTGTTAACTCTGATCTTTGAACTTTGTGACTGCAGTGAAGATGGCTCATTCAGATCTGAGCCTTCTAATATAACAGCCTGCCGTGAAGGCTCGTCAAGACCTGAGCCTTCACGTGTTGGTTGTTCAGCGTTTGACCTCAACGCCTTGTTTACATTGCTTCCCAGGCACGTATGACCAGCCACGATCATACAGCACACTTGCCCTGGGCTTGAAGGGGTCAGACTTCTCCGGCTACCTTGAGACGATGAAGAGGAATCCCCCTACTGCAGTGGCCCATGTCATGTCGACTTTGCCCTCGTAAGTCGACATCCTTGGCAGGGTGATAGTTTCACTTAGTACTCTCGTCGGTTGTTGACATACCAGTGTTCGTCTTCACTAGGGACAGACAAATACAGCTAGCTCTCGAAGAAACATTAATGGAGCACCAGGTAAAAGCACACACCTGGGGTTTTATTCTCACAATGTCGACTTCACATTACATTCTCAATTACAATTACAATGGTAGTACAGCCGCCTTGCACACACAGCCTGCTCACTTGGCGGCTTCCCCTAGCTTATCTACCACCCTACACAGTTATCCTGCTGCTCTCTCATAACTCACTCTGGTTTCTTCCTAACTCCCTCAAAGTCATGGCTGTCAATGAATTCAGCCACGAGCACTCAACGCAGCCCTACTGCTACTCACGAATTTTGGGCGATCTGGGTTCCACGTACCCTCGCCTATATGGTTATCTCTTGAAGTGTCATACTCCGTATTGAGCCCTATCTTGACGACTAGGACCCCTGCGCGTCTGTCACGCTCAGCGCCCCCCTACACTCTGTGTCGCTGCCTACTTGTCCCTCTATCTTATCCTTCTTTCACCCCCGGCCTGAATCATGGCCTGTCTCTCCCCTCTTGTCACTGAATTGGTTGCATCTGCCACTATAGCACTACTACCTCATCTTCCCGCTTCTAATGCTAAGTATCTTAGTGAGACATTAAACTGTTCGTTGTACCACTTCACAACTACATTAGCTTTATGCTTCTCCTGAAGCTGAACTTAGTGAGACTACTCACGACTTGACATTACACTGTTCGTTGTGACTACCACACAACTACATTATCTTTATGCTTCTTGTGAAGCTGAACTTAGTGAGACTACTCACGACTTGACATTAAACTGTTTGTTGTGACTACCGCACAACTACATTATGTTTATGCTTCTCATGAAGCTGAACTTGAGACTACTCACGGCTTGACCTTAAACTGTCCATTTGTGACTACTGCACAACTACATTACCTTTATGCTTCTCCTGAAGCTGAACTTGGTGAACTACTCACAACTTGACATTAACTGTTTGTTGTACTACATCACAACTACATTATCTTTATGCTTCTCCTGAGCCGAAGTTAGGGAGCCGCGATAGCTCAGTGGTTAGTGAACTGGACTACCACGGACAAGGGGTAGGGTTCGACCCTAACCGACGGCTTCCGGGTTCACCCAGCCTTGAAATGGGTACCGGATTTTTTTCTGGGAAAGTAAAGCAGCACGGGCGTAATACTGACCACATAACCCCAAAAATCATGTGCTGAAGGTCTGTAAAATATAGGGTCACTAACACCATATTTCCCTATATGCCACTTGGCGTGACGGGGGTACTTTACTTACTGAGCTGAACTCAGTGAGCCTACTCACGGCTTGCTACTCTAAGGTTGGTGCTGTTAACTCTTACACTATCCTAACGTTACTCTACATATTTCTACGTACCATTGTTCCTGGATTCAGGTCTGTTTCCTGCCGTGTCCACATACCCAATAACTTACTGGATCACTCCTGGGTGACTAACTCTAACTAATTCCCGGTACCGGCTGCAACATAACTCCACAACTGTCCGGATAGAACCCTCGCTAACTCTCGAATGATCTACCAATCTATGCTTTGTCCCATCTTTTCCCTTTCCGGCCAATCACCTCCCTTGTTACAATTTCTGCCTCGTTCCTACATTCATTGCCCTACAATTCTCGTGATCCACCATGTGTTCACTTTCTTAACTTTCCATGTGAACCTCCTGATTGTTACTCACCTTCTTATCTCCCCTTGATTTCTTACTACCTCACTCCCCTTGTCTTACTCTTATTTAATCACTGCTACCTCCCTGCTTTAACAGGTGGTGGAAATTTTTCACTTCAAATCGTGGTGTATTTATGGGTTTACCCTTCCCTGGTCTCTGGATAGTGAAATCCAATGTCTATCTCTCTTGGATAATGATATGAAACAGGAGGTCCTATACACATTAAAGAATCCTTGTCTGTTAAAAGTCTACAAGAGTAGGCCAAAAATGGCAACTGCCTGAGTAAAAATTGTTAAGCAGATCTACACATACAGAAGACTGATGTGTAGGGCCAAATATTGCAGCTTTGCTGTAAACTAACAGCAGGCTGCATCGATGCCCAATTATAGTGAATAAAAAGAAGAGAGTGTTAGATCAGCTCATCCCATCTTTCATGGCAGGCTGAAGTTCTGTAAAGTATGCAAGATGGGTACTCTAGCTGCATCTGCACTACATCTGAAAGAATTTTTTTTTTCCCCGCATTATCTACATGTTTGTCAAGTGCTGGCATATAAGCATTGAATTAGAGTGAGGCTATGTTTAACAGTGATAATGTAATTATTTCAGTGTTTGCTTTAAACATTTTGTAAATGAAAAATAGCATGGTGTCATGATAAACAGTTAACAACAAAATTGATGCAATGCACTGAGAATAGATAATTGTGGAAAGACATGGTTGGCTATGCCAACTTGTGTGAGTTATGATGATGTAACAAAAAATATGATTTTCCACAGAACTCACCTTGTATTTTTGTATTTATCATACACTGATAAATGGTTATTTGTATGTTTCCTTGCAGATCTCTTGAGGAACATACGCACTCAAGTTCTTATCAAGCTTATCAAGCCTTACACACGTATACACATTCCTTTCATTTCAAAGGTATTTACTTAAATAAAATTGTTAATGATTTACATCTGTGTAATCATGTTTTATTTTATTAACTTGATATTTGTAAACTGTCAATAATATATAGTTCTTCTCTAGTGGGTTATATAAGTGTTTACAAGTCAAATATTTTCTTATTTACTGTTAAGTGTTGCAAGTTATTCACTCACTAGCTATGGCAGTTTGTAAAAAATAGGAACTTGGATTAGATCTGAAAGGAGTTGTGACTATTATATCTAATGGAAAGTAGCTGGGGACAAACTTTCTGTTTGCATTCAGTACTGCTATCTCTACTAGCTGAATGTTTTCAGTACAGATCATAAGCTGTCCATCACCACACTGTGAGCAGTATCATTTTTCCAATGAAGTGCAGTGTCATGGGTTCCATTTACATCTCATCAGAACTGAGATATGGTGGGTGAGGGGGAGGATGCTGTATCTCCTTAGGTTGTAAGATTTTGCACAGACTAAAACCTTTTTAAGCCTCATGAGACAAAAATAATATAGCACCGTTTTTAGAGACGTGCAAAATGCAATCAGCATCTCACATCATGGTGCAGGTGTTTATATATCCACTGTTTCCTTAACTATCATTTAGTGGATATTTCAAGCTCATCTCTGCATGTGCAGATATGTTATAGAATTGTCCAGTTAATTTATGAGGGGAAGTCAATAAATAAGTCACAAATGGCTGTAAAAAAAGCAACTAAATATGATAAGAACTTGAAAACTTTTTATTTTTGCACCTACATTATTCCTCTCTTTCTCAACATAATTTCCACCAACATTGATACACTTATCCCAAGATTTTATCTGTGATCCAATTACTGAGAGATAGAATTCTTTGGTCATTTTGTAAGCCAGAATTTTCCTTCGCATTCAACCTCTTCATCATTTATGAAACATCTCCTGCCATGGTGGGTTTTCAGATGGAAATCACTCTGGTTAAGTCGGGACTATAAGGTGGAAGTTCCCATCCAAGTTGGTGAATTTTCTCCTGGGTTCTCAGAGCTATATGTGGTCTGGCATTGTCATGATGGAGCAGTACTCTAGTTAGCAGTCTTGGACATTTTCTAACTGAATCACAAAATTTTCCAGCTCAACTGGATCACTTTGTGACTTATTTATTGACTTCCTCTTATACATTGGTGTTGCAATAATTATAACAGGAAGCATCAGAGATAGATGGTCATCAAAAACATAGCAACATGTTTTGAGCAGAATTCCTCAATAGAGATAAGTTAACAAGATAGCCTCCACCTTCACCCTAGATTATGATACCATCGTAAAAATTACTGTAACAAAATACAAATTATTAAACATTGGACAGTTTGCTGTGGTCAAACATTTCCCCCCTCTGTGTACCTTCCTAATTACTACTTCTGGTGACCCCTGAGTGTTAGATTTGTTGCTTTTGGTGTTGGATTTTTTTTTCCATTATGTGAGATATCTGTATAATACAAGAAAAATTAACCAATTTTAAAGAAATTTGTTGTTTTTTTCCCCCCATTTTATTATTGTGACCAGGGAAATTTCCTCAGTCATTGGCAGACATCAAACAGCTCTTTGTGACACAGGAAACACAGCAAATAACACTATGTGGTAGATAAACATACTGCCAGAGGCCGAATCAATAGATAATGTAAAACACTCGGTCCAAGCTGTAAAATTTTGTGTCATATCAACCTGAGTGAGGAAATCTGAGTCCCTGTGTCTCTCCTTTGGTAAACACTGCTGTGTATCAAAAGTTTGAATAAAATACTATTTTTAGAACTCCCTAAATTAAAATTAAAATTGAAAAGCTAACACAAAAAATTGAAGCCTCAAAAGATAGGTAGTCACAAACTGAAAGACAAGAATGTTAAGAGAAACTTCAATCTGGACCTCAGTAACCACTATCAGAGACAAACGGCCAAGACATGGCAGAAAGCCAAAAAGAATGGAAGAACACAACCTGAGCTCTTGAAGCGCCTGAAAGTAGAGGTTGACCAAAAAATGACACACTCTAAACTATGTGCTAAGCAGGCTAAGGATATCAAATGGGATGACTTCTGTAAAAAAGTGTGCTCAGAAAAATCGCTAGCCACATTCTGGCGCCTTCATCAGAGCATGAATGGCACAATACGACACAGAGGCATACCAGACTTTCAGAGCACAGGCCGGAAATGGCACAAATCTGATGAGAGCAAAGGGAAGGAAGGCCCTGCTTGCCTGCTACATTGAGCAGACGGACCAAAGAAATGAAGCTGTAAGAATGAGGATACGGGGATCGCTGTCAAAATTGTGTAAGGATGTAGTGCTGGAAGATCTCACAATCACAACCTATACCATTCGCACGACACTTAAAAGGTCACACGACACTGCTCCTGGTCCAGGTGGTGTTCGGTACGATGACATAGGCAATTTAGCTGACGACGACTTGACAAAACTGGCCAATGAGTTTAATGCCAGCATTCGCAGTGGCCAGATTAAGGAGGAGTGGCTACACAGCTACTTACTACCGCTACCAAAGCCAAACAAGGACCATTCTCAGATCAGTGCCTACAGAATCATCAAATGCAGAACACTGCAGGCAAGCTGCTGGAGAAAATAGTTGCCTGTGTCCTCACCTGTCACCTTGAACAGAAACACGCATTCCCACCCACACTCGGAGGTTATAGATATAACAAAGAGACATGGCTCAACGCTGCAGTATTTGCCTATGACGTCTTCGAAGGCTTCCACAGACGAGAGGAGACATGTGCTGCTGCTATAGATCTGGAGGATGCATACAACTGGGTACCTTTTGAATATCTCATGCATATGCTCCTCAAACTGGCGGTGCACCCCTTCCTCATTAGATAGATCGCCGCTGCACTGTTTCAGAGGAAGGTGATACTCAGATGTGAAAGTTGGTCTTCTGAGCCAACATCCATTTGTCCAGGGCTGCCACAAGGCTCACCATTGTCACCAGTTCTGTTTAACGTGTACACAATAACGATCACGGAACAACAGCTGGATGGGAGGGGAAGAACTATGACTTTTGCTGATGATATTCTGGTATATCGACAGGGAAGAGACAGACGGGGAATTGCCTCCACAATGCAAGACGAACTCGATTGCATTTCTTCCTGGTGTGGGGTTTCAGATGCCTTGGTTAATCCTAATAAATCATCAGTTTCATGGTTCTCCCTTAATAATCATATCGTTAATATGACCACATCGGTAGTACGAATGGGAGCTGATGAGGTGACCAGGGACAAGTTGATGACATACCTTGGAGTTAAGTTTGATTGCAGCCTGTGTGTTTTCGGGACCACGTGACCATGTGATAACAAAATCCCGCAAATGATTAGCCGCCTTGAAGGTCATGGCAGCTGCCAACATCAAGCAGGGGCTACTTACTCTTCTGTTCCAGGGATTAGTCCTTGCACCAATCGAGTATGTCCTGGCAATTCTTACTGTCAGTACACAGTACAACTCAAATTGATAGGCTGGAGAAAATACAAAACGAAGCCATGCGCATTATCTTGGGATGTACAAGGAACACTCCCTGTGTAGCAATGAGGTATCTTCTTGACTTTCCAACCATGGATGACAGAATCAAGATCTGGAGAGCACAAGCATACCTGAAGATTAGAACAGATAAAGAGCATGCATTGCACCACATGCTCAACACAGGGAAAGGTGCCAGGCTAAAAAGAGGCAAATCATGGGTGGGCCGAGCAGAAGATGTCATCAAACAGGTCTGTGGGCTTACCAATGTCAGCGTTGGTGAGGAGTGGATGCCAGTGCCTACATCATTCAAGGGGACTTTCTCATGTATTGTCACACTTGACAGGAAAAGTAGGGAACAGAACCTGGTCATGGTTAATGCTGAGGTCAACGGCCTCATCTGCGATAACACCGATGAGAAAGATGCAGTCATCTATACAGACGGATCTGTAAGACGACACCAAAGAAGTGCATGGGCATTTACAGCACGCTTGGCAGGCAGAATAGTCAAAGAAGACAGTGGTGCGTACATCATGACCACGAGTAGCATGACAATGGAGGTGATGGCAGTGACCAAGGCATTCAAATGGTTAGAGTCACAAGACTACACCCACGCATGTATATTGAGTGATTCGATGAGCATGATAAAAAAAAGTGGAGGCAGGCTCTGTACACATGCAATGGGTAGAGTCGTTGCAGAAATCCAAAATACGTAAGGTCACCTTTATCTATGTCCCTGGACATGCGGGAGTACGGGGAAATGAAAGAGTGGACAGGTTGGCTAGCTGCGCTGTCGTTGAGGACGGGCAACCAATGGATCGGGCGGACATCATCATTGCCCTCCGAGATGTGGGAAGAGCACAGAACTTCGACAAACACAGATCCACGTCACTTCTTCGGATGATGGAAATGGGGGTTAAGATGGGCACAGCCAGAAATGAGAAACTTAGTGGCCGTGTAAGAAGACTTATCAACCAACATAGAACTGGAGTCGTCAGTCGCTGGACACTGAGGGAATTGCTGAGGAGGAGATCTGAGCACTTATGGACATGTTCGGAGTGTAATGATGATGACCCGCAAATAACTCAATAACCACTATGCTGTGCTTGGTGAACTAGATGAGAAGACCATAGATGAAATTTGGGAATTCCACGTGAACAGAATCAAAGATGCAGTAGACACTGTTATGCGTGAAGAACAAGCATGATGTAGAATAGGAAGAATCTGTCTTCATCATATTTTCACCCTATTATTAAAAAAACATCTGGAAAAGTACAGACCACTCACTCTAAATTTCATTGATTTCAAAAAGGCCTCTGACAGCATACATAAAGACACATCGTGGAACATCTTCTTCTTCTACCTTTTTAGCTCCCAATGGAGCATAGGTCTTCAACAAATACTTTCCAAGTCATTCTGTTTTTTGCCATTCTTTTAAGATCATTCCATGTCTTCCCCATCATCTTCATCTCTGCTTCTATCTGTCTTCTCCAAGAATTCCTTGGTCTTCCTCTTTGTCTTTTCCCCTGGAGATTCCAAAAAAGGACCTGTTGTGTAATACTCTCAGTTGGCTTCCGTAGTGTGTGTCCTATCCAGCGCCATCGTCTTCGCTGTATCTCTTTATCCACTGGTATTTGACTGGTACATTTCTATGTTAGTGATTTTGTCCTAGCCATTTGCATCCTTTTATTCTGCGTAAGCATCCATTAATGAAAGTCTGTATCTTCGTGAATGTCAGTTTTGTTGTTCTCCATGTTTCACAGCCATATAATAGGACCAACTTAACATTTGAGTTGAGAAAATTTTTATTTTTGTATTTAACCTAATTTCTTTGGATTTCCATGTTTCCCAGTGCAATGAAAGCTCCTCTTGCTTTTGATATCCTTATTTTGGAATAATTTTCTGTTCCTCCCTCTTTATCTATATTACTGCCCAGATATATGTAAGATTATACATATAGTAGAGGTATTTCTCCTAGTTTTATTTGGTTATTGCCAACTGTATTAATTCTCATTATGTTGGTCTTATCTCTATTAATCTTCAGTCCTAGCTGTTGTGATCTCTCATCAAGTATGCTCATTTTATCCTGCATCTGTTGATAGGAGAGCTATGTCATCAGCAAAGTCTAAATCATCAAGTTGTTTGGTCAGTGACCACTGGATCCCATTTTTTTTTGTTTTGAGTTATTTTTATAATCCAATCTATGGCCAGTAGAAAAAGAAATGGCGACAGAAGGCATCCCTGCCTTACTCCTGTTCTTATTTCAAATGCTTCTGTAAGCTGTCCTTCATGCACCACACTAGATTTTGTTCCTTCATACATTGTTTTTATCAGGTTAATAAACTTTATGGGGATTCCGTAATGACTCAGCAACTTCCAAAGCATTTTTCTGTCTAAACTATCAAATGCCTTTTCGTAATCTATAAATCCAATATAAAGTGGGGATTTTAGTTCTAAACTTTGTTCAACTATTATACATAGAGTGGTTATTCCTTCGGAAGCCATCAAAGCAGATATTAACACCTCTACCAAGATGTTACATAATCTATTAGATAAAATTTGGGAGAGGGAAGAAATACCTAAAGACTGGAAAGAAGGTTATACGATCAAACTACCAAAGAAAGGAAGTTTACGGGAGTGCACAAATTATAGGGGAATTATACTGCTATTAGTGCCAGGAAAAATATTAAGCAGAATCATTCTGGAGAGACTAAAATAGGCTATAGAGAAACATTTGAGAGATGAATAAGCAGGTTTTAGGAAGAACAGATCATTGTGGAACATACTCAGACAATATGGAATGCTACCAAAAATTATTAACATCATCAAAGATCTGTTTGACGTCTTCTCATGTGCAGTTCGCACAGAGGCAGGATTGAGTGAATGGTTCCACATTGATACT
The DNA here is from genome assembly GCA_032433765.1 of Megaustenia siamemsis. NCBI lineage: Eukaryota > Metazoa > Mollusca > Gastropoda > Stylommatophora > Ariophantidae > Megaustenia > Megaustenia siamemsis. The sequence continues at coordinate 90,883,278 of JAVIAB010000092.1, forward strand.
GGAGTGAAACAATGATGTATTTTATCTTCCTTGTTATTTGGAATTACTATCATCATGCGAAGAGTGCGAAACAAAATCAGTCCAGAAATTAGTGTTGAACAGTGTGGTTTTGATAGAGATAAAGGAACAAGCAATGCCATTTATATCATAAGATCTTTAGTAGAAAGAACCATAAAGGTGAAAACAGATCTATACCTATGTTTCATAGATTACACCAAGGCATTTGATAAAGTAAAGCACCAAGAAATAATCAAAATTTTAGAAAGCATAAAAGTAGACAGCAAAGATCTAAGAATAATAAAGAACATGTACTGGCAACAAACAACAGCCATTAGAACTGGAAACCAATTGGGAATGTTTCAACAAATAAAACAGGGTGTTAGACAAGGTTGTGTGCTGTCACCAGATTTGTTTAACATTTATAGTGAGATTATTTTAAGATCCATAAGGGGCGTGCCTGGAATAACAATTGGAGGTCATAATATAAATAATCTAAGGTATGCTGATGATACAGTTTTAATCGCTAAGAGTGAAAATGAGTTACAAGAAATGTTGGACATTATAGTGAAGGAAAGCAAAATTAAAGGACTCAGCTTTAATATAAAAAAGACAGAGGTAATAGTAACAACAACGAAAAAGACATCACCTCAGTGCAAAATAAAGACAAGTGCAACAATATTAAAACAGGTAAATGAATTTAAATACTTGGGAACTTTGTTAACTTCAGACGGAAGATGTACAAAAGAGGTGAGATGCAGAATGGCTCAGGCAAAAGCAGCTTTCCAAAAAAGGAGGAAAATACTATGCAGTCCATTTTTGACAATAGAAACAAGAAAAAGAGTTCTTGAATGTTATATAGAGCCAGTCTTAACATATGGATGCGAATCATGGACAATAGGACAACAAACAAGAAAATCACTGGAGTTTGTAGAAATGTGGTTTTACAGAAGAATGTTGAATTTACAATATTAGGAAGAGACAATCATCATTTTTTGGCCATGTAATGAGAAGAGAACAACTGGAATATATTGTAACAACTGGAAAAATTGAGGGACGAAGAGATAGAGGGAAGCAAAGAGAAAAAATAACAGACAGCTTAAGACAATGGCTTGGCAGAAGGTCAACAACAGAAATGATAAATAGCTGCTGAGATAGAAAATTGTGGAGAGACATGATCACCTACGCCAGTAGGCGCGGTACTTGATGGATGATGATCGACACTTGGATCTCAGTTGGAGAACCTTGACTTTGCAGATGACATAGCTCTTATCAATAGCAATATAAACATGCTGGAGAAAACAAATACCATGTCATCAATGGCTAGGAAAATTGGACTTGAGATCAATAAAGAAAAGACAAAAGTAATGAAAAATCAATTTCGCACAGAAGACAAAATATACCTTAAAGGAAAAGCAGTAGAAGTAGATCACTTTGTATATCTTGGAAGCTGCATAGATCAAGAAGGAGACACAAAGAAAGAAATTAGAATTGGAACAGCAATGACTTTCAGAAACCTTGATAACATATGGAAATCAAAATTACTAAGCACAGAAACAAAGCTCAGGATTTTGAAATGAAATGTATTATCCACCCTTACTTATGCAAACGAGAGCTGGAAAACAACTAAAGAAATAGAAAATAAACTGGATACATATGAAAACAAAAGCCTGAGGAAAATATTTTGTATACCATGGAGTGAGCTCAAGACTAGTATTGAAATAAGAGAAATGTCAGTTTCCAAAAATATCAACTGTAATCAAAAGAAGGTGGTCATATGTTGACCATGTGATGAGAAGCAACAAGAGAATAAAAAGGCAAGCCTTCAAATGGGTACCAGAGGGTAAAAGAAAAAGAGACAGACCTAGAGAAACACTAAAAGAACACTGAGGCGAGAAGCAGCAAGGCAAAATACAATGCAGGTTCTATGCAAGATCTGATACTTGAAAACAAAGATAGTCGAACGCAGGAGGCTAGAATTTCTGCCACATGTGCCGTCTTGGGCTCGAAGGGACAATAAATATAGATATTTTAATTCCATATATGTTTGCAATGTCACTCATATACTTCATACCCATTTAACTTCACTTAGCAACTTGCAGAGGAAACACAAAGGATTTAGTTTGTTAATTTGAATAGCACCTTTCCTCTCTTGTCTGTTGTGTACATACCATCTGAAGTTAAAATCATTCCCAGGTTTTTTTTATATTAATTATGCTTAATTAATTAATGATTGATGATAGGAAAATATTATTGGATGTTAAAAATCCTTTGCCCCAATTTTTACTTTCCAGAATATAACAAAGGTTGGACTTTGTGCAAAATCATACTATCAGACCTAAGGGATATAATAATATACATTATAATAATATACATTATAATAATATTAAATCATTTGAAATGTAACAATCTGATATGTCTGTTGAAATATATTACAAGCAAGAATGTTTCAAATGGTAAGTTTATGACTCTTTTATTTTGTTTAATTTTGTTAGGAGCTGAATATTGATGCTGTTGAGGTAGAAAACCTGCTTGTTTCATGCATCTTGGACAAGTGAGTTACATTATGTGTTCATGTGACATTTGTCAAAAAAATATTCTGTTTTATTTGCTCCATATAGTATTTGCATTATACCCATAATTTTTTTTAAGTAAAGGTAAAAGGTAAAGTATGAGACTTGAATCGGCATCTTAGCACGCAAGTACCCATATGTGCTCGGCCGCCTATCTTAGCACGTGAGTTTCCACCCATATGTGCTCGGCCACCTATCCAGAAATGTTCGGAAATTTCTGGATAGTGTCGCCTCAAGCATCGAAAGTCAGATGCAAGGCAACATTCCTCACCTTCCCAGGGTAATACCCTGGTACCCATTTATGCCAACGGCTGGGTCGACCATGGGGGTATTTTTTTTTTTTCAACCACGAGTACAATTCACACTGCTCCCAGCGGGAATCGAACACAGGTTGTCCGAATGTCAGTAGCCCGGTCGGGTGGTTTTCCCAACTTGGCTGGCTACCGAGGCCCCCTTTATCTTTTTTTTTTTAAGTTTAAGGAATGAGTGCATTTGTGTGCTGTATCAATAATGGATGTGTTGGATGAAAAGGGACAAATATTGTGGGCTATCAAAAACTAATGAACACCCACTATCTGGTGAACGCTAAGAAGAAGAAGAAGAATGAATATATTTCTTTTTCATATCATTTTTAATCAGAATTTTCTATAATCACCTGGAAATAGTAATCTATCAACCTTCAGTGAATATTTTACTAATTCACGTAAGAGAACGTGTCCATCAGAATTGCCTATATCTTACTGATGACAATTCTAATGAATTAATGCTATGGTGTGTTGTGCTTTATGACATTAGAACAGGGTAGATTGTCTAATGTAATCTTGAACTTTTTTGTACATTTTTTTCATTCTTCATCTCTCACACCCCCAAATTTTCACTTTCCTGTCCTTTGTGGACAACCTGGTTCTTATTTATAGCAATGTGATCAAGATACTATAAATAAACAAATGCCCTGTCATCAATGACTAGACAAATAGGACTTGAAATCAACCAAGAAAAGACAAAAGTAATGAAAAATCAAATGTGCTCAGAATAAAAAATATACCTGGAAGGAGACGCTTTTGGAAGAGCTTGATTACTCTGTGTATTTTGGAAGCTGCATAGATCAAGAAGGGGACACAAAGAAAGAAATTAGAATCATAACAGTGAAGGCAGCAATGACTTTCAGAAACCTTGATAATATGTGGAAATCAAAATTACTTAGTGCAAAAACAAAGTTCAGATTTTTCAAGTCAAATGTATTATCCACCTTTACTTATGCGTGTGAGAGTTGAAAAATGGCTAAAGAAATATAAAATAAATGCAATTGAAAACAAATGGCTCAGAGAAATACTTTGTATACCACAGAATGAATTCAAGAGTAGTGCAGAAATAAGAGAAATGACAAAGCATCTTAAAATATAAACTATAATCAAGAGAAGGTGGTGGATTCGGCCATGTGATGAGAAGAGACAAAAGAATCTCAAAGCAGGTCCTCAAATGGGAACCAGGTGGTTAAAAAAAATGTATAAAAACATTTAAAAAAAGAACACTAAGGCGAGAGGCAACAACAGCAGATATCAGCTCCCTCGCCAAGATTGGGCAACTCACCCAGACCAGTGATGTGTGGCGATATACAATGCAGTTCTGTGCAAGGTCTAACACTTGATAACAAAGATCATGGACGCAGAGATTCTAGAATTTCAGCCCTAAGTGCCGTCTTTGGCTTGAAAGGACAATAGATAGATTCGATGAACTTACGGGACCTGGCTGGATGGATGGGATGGGACAGACAATTGGGTTGATAGATGGATAGGATCACTCTCCCAACTACTCCTCATTATTGTCTGACCTCAAAGCATGTCACATGGGCAAATGCATTGTGTTGTAGTTTATTGCAAATGGTTATACCTCTACCCAACACATTTATCAGTGTGGATTTTTTTGGAGAACTGGTTTGCTTTCACTCTACGATTGCAGCTTACTTGGCCAGACTAATTAATTAGCTTGTAGAGCCATCATTAAGAAATGGGTTAGGATCCTTATCAGCTGTGAATTACTGTCTATTTTTAGCCAAGGTGATGTCTGACACTACAAGAAATGATAGACATAATAATAAAAGAAAGCAACAAGAATGGCCTCAGTCTGAATAGTAAGAAAACAGAAGTAATGGTTATATAAAAAAAAACAATCATCACCATCATAAAAATAAATAGAACTAATCTGAAACAAGTGCAGAGTGTGAAATATTTGGACACATTAATAACTTTGGATGGAAGATGCACCACAGAAATAAAAAGCATAATAGCTCAGGCCAAAATAGCATTTCAGAAAATGAAAAATATCTTATGCAACAAATATATGTCAATAGAAGTGAGAAAGAGAGTTCATCGGTGCTATATAGAACCAATTCTGACCTATGGAAGTGAATCATGGACAGTAGACAAACAAATAAAAGTCAACAACAGAACTGATATGATGCACTGTAGATAGAAGATTGTGGAAGGACATGATCACCTACGCCAGCCAGTATGGCACATGATAATGATGTCTGACAGGTTGTAACAAAATTACTCCATGATATGCAAACAGTGGGCATATACTCAAAAGATCTACTAAAATCTAACTTTTTAGCCATGACTAAAGAAGTCAGAATTGTGAAGACCATTGAACTATAAGCCCTTGAGTAATGTGACCAAAATATTACTAAAAATCATCATGATAACTGTAAGGAACAAAATAAAACCAGAATTGAGAAACAGAGTAGATTTGTAGAAGGAAAAGATACTAATGCCACAGTATTTATCCTGAGAACACTGATAGGAGGAGCTATAGAGGCAAAGAAAGATCTAGATTATGTGTTCAATAGATTACATAAAAGCATTTTGCAGGAGTCTTCTTCTTCTTCTATCCTTCCTCTGTTGCTGTTGGCGTTAAAGCAGAAATAATAGATATGCTGGAACAACTAAACATCAATGGCAAAGATCGATAATCTTAAGAAACATGTACTGACAACAAACAGCAGCTATAAAAAATGGCAACCAAACAGGACAGTTCCAATATACAAAACAAGGAGTCAGACAAGGTTGTGTTTTGTCACCAGATTTGTTTTCACTTTACAGTGAAAATGTTATGCGATCCTTAGTAGACAAAAAATGTAATTAAATGGTCATGACATAAAACAATCTGTAGATGACACAGTCATGGGGAGAACATAACAGAAATGGGGAGAATGAACTACAAGAAATGATAGACATAATAGTTTGAGAAGGCAACAAGATAGGTCTCAGTCTAAACAGTAAGAAAACAGAATAAATGGTCATATTGAAGAAACAACCATCCCATCATGCAGCATAAAGGTAAGTGGGACAAGTCTAAAACAAATGCAAAAATTAGAATATTTGGACACAATAATATTAGACAGAAGATGCTCCATCAAAGCAAAATGCAGAGTAGCAGATACTAAATTAGCTTGAATAACACCATGTGATACAATAGAAGTGAGAAAAATCTATGCTATATGGAATCAATTCTGGTCTATAAAAGTGAATCATGGACAGTAGACAAACAAATGAAAAGATGATGCCAACATAAAAGGAGAGCTCCTAAAAAATCAGAAAGAAACAATTGACATTTTTTGGGAAAGTAATGAGAAGAAACAAATGTACTATAAACCCTTACGTATGCGTGTGAAAGCTGGAAAACAACAAGAGATATAGAAACAAAGTTGAACGCATTCGAAAATAAATGTCTAAGGAAAATACTTGGTATAGAATGGAACGAATTCAAAACAAACGAGGAAATTAGAGAAATCGCCAATCAACCACTAATATCTTCAGTAATAAAGAAAAGACGATGGTCATACGTTGGACATGTGATGAGAAGAGATAATAATCGAATAGCAAAGCAAGCTCTCATATGGGAAACAACAGGTAAAAGAAAAAGAGGAAGACCCAGGGAGACACTGAGAAGAACATTGATGAGAGAGGCAAGAGCAGCAGGAATCGGCTCCCTCAATGAGATAGAACTGCTTGCACAGAACAGAGACAGATGGTGAGATTTGATAAAATATCTTTAAAAGAAAATTGCTAGAACAAAAAATTCATATAGGAGAAGGTGTATCTTGGTCTACGCCCTATGGGCCGGTTACGGCTCGAAAGGTCAAAAGATAGATAGATAGAATGAGAAGAAAGAAAAAAAGCTGTTTACAACACTGGCAAAATACAAGAAAAAAGGGATCTTGGAGACCTAAGAGAGATGCTAGATAGCTTGTTATTGGGGCATAGCTTGTTATTGGCGCATGGTAGACAGTCAACAACATAATTAATATGATGCACTAAGGACAGAGAATTGAGGAAGGACATGATTGCCTAGCCAACCAGTAGGGCATATGATGATGTATGCCTTCTTTGCCCTTTTTCTATCTCTTTCAAGTGTAGACAAATACAGTATATACAGACCAAACTCTGAAACAAATTTTAGTAAATATTTTTTTTTTTACTTATAAAAGCTGTTTTTTAAATGCAGTTTTTAAATTACTAGTAGTTACTGTCTTTACTTTTCTTAACAGCACAGTCAATGGGCGAATAGATCAAGTTAATCAAGTGCTGGAACTTGACCGTGAATCAATGGGAACTGCACGCTACAATGCCCTGGACAAATGGACAACACAACTCCAAAGCCTGCACCAAGCTGTAATCAGCAAGATAGCATAGTTAAAAGTGTAAGCAAAGCAGAAAAGAAATACAGAAAACAAATCATATAATTCAAGAATATGTTTGTACGATTTCAGATGAGTTACAGTTTGCAAATTAGTAATCTTTGTTGTGATAATGCTTTCACTTTTTATTTTTTTTATTTTATGTGGAGATAGAAACTGTTATGTGGCATAAACACATTCTTCATGACTGTTTCCTGTTATTGGGTTCATAGATCTGGTACAAGAACGTTCAGATGGTTATTACTTTCAGAAAGATATCATACTTTCTAGAAGTCAAATGTGAATATGAAGCATTAAACTTGGAATATCTCACATTTAGAAGCACTTTCATGCAAGTGTTTCTTCCCATAAAGATGGACATATTTATTTGTTTGTTTTGAATCTAAAATATTCCATTTTCTCAGTACCTGAACTCACCTTTACTTATTTATTTAAAAAAAAATATGATCATTACCACATATTGTCAATAATGTAAAACTTTATTTACACTTTCTCATCACAGTAAAAAATGAAGCCTGTCAACTTAAGTCTATAAAACATGCAATTGTTGCTTCTAAAAGAGTGTTACAGGGATGGTTCTAGACCATTTGTAAAAGTGTTCATTTGCACATCTCAATAATGCAAATATATAAATGAAATCACCATATTGCTAGTATGTTTGTGTGCACTGCAGCTAAACTTTGAGCTAAAGTTTGAAAAATGTTACCACAGAGTGCAGATACTGTAATCATACTTCTTTACCACACATACTTAAATAAAAAACAATTCTGGTTTGTAAATTTGTTTTTGTTTTTTTTACCATCAGTTTTTATGTCTTTCGCTTTTGACACATTTCCCTAGACACCTTATAGAACAAGTTTCTCAGTAAGCACTCTTGCCTTTCCACTGTGCTGTTGTACTGGACTCCAAAAAATTAGGACAACACTCAGATGTTACAAAGGTAACGAAGGGGGGGGGGGGGGGGGTTGAACACAGCAAAATATCAAATTTTACACCAGGGGTGGTTGCTGCAGAGAGAAATCACAAAAATCCTGGCTGCACCAATTGGTTGTGAACCCACAACCCCTCTGTCTCGGGCCGGTGTCTTGCCTCAAGACCAACCAGTCCCCTAAATGGCATTAGATGATTTATAATGATCTTTATAATGCTCATTTATTGATTTAGTTGCTAGGTTGTTTTATTTTTATAGAAACGTTAAAACATGTTGATTTTTGTTATAAATAAATGAAAGTTACAATAAGTTACTTATTATGCCATTTATGTTGGGACGTGCTGTTGTTGTCCATATTTTTTCCAACCAAGACCATCACATTTATGGAGGTATGCCTACATCATTCCAGTCATTCTATTTCCAAGAAAAATGTTTCTGAGGCCCATTTTGAGAGGTTGGGTGAATACCCCAAAGCTATGAGATAATTAAAGTGCTGCTTTTCCTACACTACTCACCATCAATGAGATGACTAGAAACAGTTGTATTTCCACAACATCACATGGACCACTCTTCACCATCAATGAGATGACTAGAAACAGTTGCATTTCCACATCATCACACGGACCACTCTTCACCATCAATGAGATGACTAGAAACAGCTGCATTTCCGCATCATCACACGGACCACTCTTCACCATTAATGAGATGACTAGAAACAGCTGCATTTCCACATCATCACACGGACCACTCTTCACCATTAATGAGATGACTAGAAACAGCTGCATTTCCACATCATCACACGGCCCACTCTTCACCATTAATGAGATGACTAGAAACAGCTGCATTTCCACAACATCACATGGACCACTCTTCACCATCAATGAGATGACTAGAAACAGCTGCATTTCCACAACATCACATGGACCACTCTTCACCATCAATGAGATGACTAGAAACAGTTGTATTTCCACATCATCACATGGACCACTCTTCACCATCAATGAGATGACTAGAAACAGTTGTATTTCCACATCATCACACGGACCACTCTTCACCATTAATGAGATGACTAGAAACAGTTGTATTTCCACAACATCACATGGACCACTCTTCACCATCAATGAGATGACTAAAAACAGTTGTATTTCCACAACATCACACGGACCACGCTTCACCATCAAAAAGATAAATAGAAACTTTATTTCCTCAGCATCATGCTTCATTACTTTTTACAATCTTCTGCAACAATTGCTCCTCTTCATAATATGCCTGTAACAAAAAGTTCAGATGCCCTGTGTTGTACATTACAGCAAGCTGCATTACATGTGCCTTTCAACCAAACACATTCATCATCAATGTGGTATTTTTTGGTATCAGATTCCCTTCCTACACATTTAGCCAGACTAGCCAGTCTTCTACCAGAGCAACTACACGGAGATGGAGCTGTGACCGTCCCTTCCTCCTTTCTTAAATGTGCTCAATCGTTAAGTGTAAACTATCAATCTTGTTACTTCGCGTTGTGTTCTAGTTCGTCTGTTGGGTTGGAATATATCACACACCTGTCTTCATAAAATTGACTTCACACACAAATCTCTTGTACATAAGAATAGAAATACTCTATTTACATAGTCCACCCAACAATGGTTCTCAATACAACATCCTGGCGGCGTGGATCACTGCTCGGGTATCAAAGTAAAGCTAAGGAGGTAACTGGAACCTCCTAACTATTCACAATTAATCTCATGGCTCTCTCTCATCACACACTGAATCAATTATCTCTGTCCACATTCCTTGAACAGTGTACAGAGCTTAACAACCAACATAATGTCCACGTCATAAACCCATCTCATAGAACATATCATTACAGACATTTCCTCACTGTCACTCCACAGTATGATAACAGAACATCCATTTTTCTAAACTAAGGATCCAGTCTCACTTGTTCCTTTAAACTACATTCACTTCTCCTTAAGCGAAATGTCCCCACTCTGGTTGTTTTACACACGGCTAGCTAATATGGGCAATCACTCTGTTATTACTAAAATAGATTCACATCTCAAATAACTTAGATTACAGGTCATCTCTTACTTCTTCTATGAATCTCTCTGAAAACTTCATCCTACACTCTTATAACTAAAAAGAGCGTTTGCCCTGTTACTACTAAAATGGAACCACACCCTAACGGCACAGACCAGCTTCCTACCTCCTTAGCTTATATGTGATCTCTTACTGTTTTCTATCTGCGCAATCCTTTAAATATCTCATGTCTCAACCAATGGAAATCTCCCTACATCATTCCCCCAGCCAATGAAATCACTTCCCTCTTTTACTTCTACGTACTTTTTGTATCTCCCAATCCCCCTTGATATTCCTGAGAACTATCTGCATCTCAGCTCTACTCACCTGTCACTCTGAACACCTGACCACTCTCCCCAACTTGCTCATCCCAATCTTCATGTGAGACCCTGAACTCATCACTATCGCGTGTGTCTCACTTTCTCTTAGCACACCATGATTATCTCCACCTATTTACAACCTCACACTCCCTCTTACAGAGCTTGGTCAGCTGTTGCTTTCATTCTGATATGAGTAATTATCTGTGAGTCACTTTCAGCCTGGGTGCTATCCCTAATTTGCATTCTATCTTAGAAAAATAGTTTTAGAAAAAACACACACACATAATGTCCTAATAATTTGCTTTACTTTCAGCTTCTCAAACTTCACTCTACCTTCTGTGCTTACAACCAGTACTCTGAATACAACTTGCTCTTTTTCCTTCCAAAAATGTATATTTATTTCATCTACAGAAATAAAAGTACTGTTTTGCTTCTAGTAAATACATGATGAGAAAAACACTGACCTAGAATTTACCTCATAATGTATGAGATAATGTAACAACTGAAAGGAATAATTTATTTAATTTTGTAAAATTAACATTGATAAAAAGTTGTCATTCACAACCAATATGTCTTCTACCTTTCAACTTCCTGTTGAGCTTAGGGCTTCAACAAACACTTTACAAGGCATTCTGTTTCTTGTCATTGCATGTTTTTCCCATCATCCTCATCTCTGCTTCTGTCTTCTCCAAGAATATTTTGGTCTTCCTCTTTGTCTTTTTCTTCTGGGATTTCAGGGTTTGCTGTATAATACTCTCAGTTGGCTTCTGTAATGTGCGTCCTATCCAGCACTTTCGTCTTCGCTGTATCTTTTTATCCACTGGATTTGAGTGGTACTTTCCATAATTCTATATTAGTGATTTTGTCCTGCCATTTCCATCCTTTTATTCTGTGCAAGCATCCATTAATGAAGGTCTGTATCTTCATGATTGTCATTTTTGTTCTCCATGTTTCACAGCCATATAATAAGACTGACTTAACATTGGAGTTCAAAATTTTTCTAAAACAGCCAATATGTGCACCTGAATAAATAATGTTCCAGTGAACAAAAAGAAATACAAAAAGCACAAATCATATATCAAAATAATTGTAGTACCCTCACTTGATATTTTCAGATTTCAGATATAACCATTGAATAAAACATAATAAATGCAGGAAAAACAGAAGTAACAACAATTGTAGAAGAAAAGCAAAATTATTGGTCTTTGTTAAAAACAAGAAAACGAAATATTTTAAATATGTAGAAAAATATGAACTGAAGATGTTTAGTCTAAAACAGAACCAATGTAATAAAGCAAATAATTAAGAGAAATATAAAAATGTTGATACAGTCTCAAATATGCATATTAACAGCAAATAACAATAATAAAATAACAAATAGGATTTTTCAGAATACAATCAAAGGCTAATGAAAGCAAACCTGAATAAAATGCTGGCTGAAATCGGATGCACTGGGCCACTAGTGCAGAACACAGTGCAATGTTTTAACAAGTAATATAACTTCCAGAGAGTAGTCATTCAGTGGATACCATCACACTGTAATATACATGGGAACGAACACACAGACAAATTAGCTAAAGAGGGAGGGAGATTACCACAAGAGAACCATCTCAGTTATGATGAAGTCAAATCCATCCTCAAAGGTCAGTTCCATGAAAAATGGAAATGAGAACACCCAAAGCATAACAAGAGTGACGGATACCACCAACTATCAAGGAGGGATCAAGTCATCATACTTCGCCTACGCACTAGCCACAATAGATTGAGAAATCACATGTTCACCAAATTCAAAATAGGTACAACCAGCCTTTGCCACTGTACACTGGACAATAAGACTACAAAACATGTTCTACAGGATTGCCCCCAGTACACAGACCTGAGAAGAGCAATGTGGTCCACGCCCACCTCCCTGGAAGAGAAACTATATGGGGCAATTGAATCACTTAAACTGACTTCATAAGAGTCTGGAATCCTACTCTGATTGAGACTTGATCGCAGACAGAGAGAGAGAGAGATAAAATGAATAGATGGAAACAAGTTATCAATATATCTTGATCGCAGAGAGAGAGAGAGAATACTGAATTTAACAAGGATTGAATGTGCAAAATCGCACATATTTCTATTTGTGCAAAATTTATGGATTATATTGTTTGTTTGCATACGCCAGCTTTATTTCTCTAGCGAAGCCCTGAGGGACTACATTTTTTCATGAATATCTATCTTTTGTCCACCTGGAGCCATGTGTTCAAGTGTCCCTCACTACACAGGCAGATATTCTCTGATTTAAGAGACACTAATTTTTTGTCATTGAGAATTTAGACATTTTTGGGTACATTTTTCCCATCAATTTTGTCTGGTCAGTTGTCATGGCTTACTCTTTGATTGCTAACTGCCAACGGTTCTTTAATATGGGAAGAAAGCACACAGGACCTCCTATGTTTTGCCATTATTTGTGAGGGCTAGACGTATCGTATTAACCAGAAACCTGGGTAAAGCCATGAAGAAACCACCGATTTGGAGTGAAAAATTACCACTGCCTGAGAGGCTGAAGACTTTCCTCTAGACCACCATGTCCCAAATCTTTGGATTATAAATTCTAGATGCACATTTATATGTACCAATCCCTTGCCCATGAAAGTCTAGACGCACATTTATATGTACCAATCCCTTGCCCATGAAAGTCTAGACGCACATTTATATGTACCAATCCCTTGCCCATGAAAGTCTAGACACACATTTATATGTACCAATCCCTTGCCCATGAAAGTCTAGACGCACATTTATATGTACCAATCCCTTGCCCATGAAAGTCTAGATGCACATTTATATGTACCAACCCCTTGCCCATGCAGGCTAATCAATGAAGAGACTATAAACCTCAATTTCCTTGCAGGTTTCAAGTTAACAGGAACATGTATAAGAAGTCTTCATTAACTTTCCCAACTGAAGACGGAATGTGGTTAGCCTGATCAGTGAGGTATCCAGAAATGGAAATACACAATCTACCTACAGTTAACAAATAGGATATTTATTTAGACCATCTGCCACTGACTTGAATCAGAGAGGAGGTTCATTTTTCTGTGTGATATGAAGGAAAGTAAAGCAATATGTAATAATAAAACAAATTCAGGAATGAAATTATTAGAAGTTCAGATGTTACACTAATTCTGAGTTACATTCAGAAAGTACCAATTAATTAGTTTTGACACACAAACATCATGCAACATGATGTAAGAGGTAAAGCAAGACCTGTCAAATATAAATTAATAAAATTTCACAAACAAATTCTTTTTTGCTTTCCTCATATGCCTCATAACATTGAGAGAAGATAGTTTACAATTTTAAGCTCTTTGGTTGGTCTCTTTGCTCTTATGTTTGTCTTTAATATTTCATCACTTGTTTTCATGGTGAGCTCTCTGATCTAGTATTCTTGTGACATTTGTTGATGGCTCATTGTATCTTCCTATGAAACTGAAATGCAAATGTAGAAGGAAAGGAAAAAAAACTAATATATTTCAGTTGTTCCTTTCTTAAAACATGACCAAAAAAGTGATGATGGTTTCTTTCTGATGCTGGAAATAAACTTTCTAGGAATACTGTAGATAAAATACAATACTGAATCAGTATAAATATTGTTGAGAGTACTCGCATTAGATACTAAAATGTAAACCTAAAGATGAAATAATAATATCATTGCTTTCAAAAGAAAATAGATACTTTGAAATGTCTAAAGAAATATCTTTTTTAATGACAGCTAATTTTGTAAAATTACACAATTATACATAGCAATTTTTTCTAAACTTTTAGTTTCAAAAGATTTTCTATTTTAGAAATGTCACTAGTGTTGAGATGAAGTAGTTCGTGAAAATGCAGCAGTGCTAAACTGCTTTTATGCTGTTTTTAAAATTTTAAATAAATTTTGTTCAAGTATAATGGTCTTTATAAAATTCACTGAAAAAATTTGCTAGTTTTGGACAAAAATTGAATGAATGAAGTTTATATTATTAAAGTTACAAAAACAGACACAAACTGTTTTGACTTACAAGCTAATAAACAAAAAATATTTCCAAAATACATTTGTAATAAGAAAGATGCACTATTTTAAGTGCCAACATCAAATAATAAAGCACTAAGCTTGACTTTCTGACTGTTCTTTATGCCCATTAAGCCAATCTCTGATAATTTTGTTGACTTGACCAGGGGTATCCATCTGAACAAAGTGGCCAGCTTCATTGATTTGCTTGACTGTGATGTTAGGGTTTTTTAAACTTTCTACCATATCAGGAATGGCAGAATTGAGAGCAATGTCCTGGCTGCCCCATATTAGAAGAACAGGAATTGTATAGTTCATGTCATATAGTGTACTTTTGTCACGTCTCCTTAGTGCTGCTCGGTAGTAGTTGATTGGTGGAGTTAAAGCACCTATAAGGATAGTAAACAGTGTTGCAACATTAAGACTATCCATATATCATATGATATTGTTAATCATGTCTCATATCTTTATGTGTGTATGTGTTTAGTCATATCTTAGTGTGTATCTGTGTTAGTCGTGTGTCATATCTTTGTGTGTGCATGTTTGGGTTAGTGCTATCTCATATCTTTGTGTGCATGTTTATGTTAGTCATATCTCATATCTTTGTGTGTGCACGTCTGTGTCTGTCACATCTCATATCCTTGTGTGTGCATGGTTATGTTAGTCACACCTCATATCTTGTGTGTGCATGTCTATGTTGGTTATATCTCATATCTTTGTGTGCATGTCTATGTTAGGCATGTGTCATATCTTTGTGTGTGCATGTCTATGTCAGTCATATCTCATATCTTTATGTGCATGTTTATGTTAGTCATGTGTCATATATCTTGATGTGTGTCAGTGTTAGTCATGCCCCATATCACTGTGTGCATGTCTATGTTAGTCACATCTCATATCTTTATGTGCATGTTTATGTTAGTCATGAGTCATATATCTTGATGTGTGTCAGTGTTAGTCATGCCCCATATCACTGTGTGCATGTCTGTGTTAGTCACCTCTAGTGACTCGGGCAGATGGTGCTCGTAAACCTGGGAGGGCCGACCATCTAAGGGCAGAATCCCCCTACAGAAAAGATCATCTGCTGCTGCCTTGCAGGAAGATTGGGGACAATCAAAGGCTAAGGAATGCAAACCTGAATAAAATGCTGGCTGAAATCGGATGCACTGGGCCACTGGCGCAGAACACAGTGCAACGTTTTAACGAATGTTCAATCAGAGTGGATCTGGCGGACTCTAATTGTGATGTTCTGTCTGTGGGGGCGATCAACACACTTAACCTGACAGCTGACTTCATGTGAGAGTCTGGAATCCTACTCTGATTGAGTCCTGATCGCAGAGAGAGAGAGAGAGATATGATATAATTTATTGGCAGTGCTATTGTACCATCTATCTATCTATTATCCTCTCGACCATAAACTGTTATGCCCTATTGACTATTTATCTTGTGACCAACAGACATGTAAATGGCCATTGTTCCTATGCCACCATTTTCAGATCAGTGTTGTCGTCTTTCATGTTTATATTATTTGTTCCTTTAGAATACTTCTTTCCTTGAATATTTGTTTTGTACAAGGCTGTTGCCAAAACATTGTAGTTTGTCTCGTCTTGCTACTAGTTTAGCTGTTTGATGCCATTGTATGTTTATTCTGCATGTTCTCTGAAGCTCTACTCACAGCCCCACATATTTTCTATATTTTATATTTGTGCTTATCTACCATAACTCTTAGCCTCAAAGGAGGTGGGTGGATTGAAGGGTAAAAACCTGTTATCAGTGGATGCAGGTTTCAATCATGGTTAGGTCACACATTTTTTTAATTGGAGGTGAAATAAAAACTATAACCACCTCATGGTGGGGACATGTGGCCATTATTCTGCAGTCCTATCTATAAATTCGCTTGTAGATTCTAGAAATTGAATAAATGCTATAATGGTAGGCTCACTACTATTGTTTCTTTACTACAGTGAGTAAACAAGAATGATGGTAAACTTGGCAAAATAAATGACAAAATTGGTAACATGAAGGATAGAATAAACAATAACTCCAGTATGGATAACAATAGCAGCAAAATGCTGAGGTAACAAGAATCTAAGATAAGTCAACAAAAATCTACAGATTAATCAATTTAGACAATTATAAAATTAATCATCACCACCAGAGAATACTCCCATTCCAGAGAGACTTAACACTTTAAAAAAAAAAAATAGGAAAAAATAGACCTAGAAAATGATTAATTTATCAAATAGTAGACATCACGAAGGAGACCATCTCATTAATGATGTTGATGCTTGCTATTTTTGCCTCTCTTGATCGTTTTCTTTCTCATTTTTTTTTCTAAGAAAGAAAGACAGCGCTGGTTGCACAAAAAAAATGTCAATGGTAGAAAAATATGGACACCAACACCATATTTCCTATACGCATTACTCAAGGCATGATGGGGTTTAATTAATTAAATAAACAATGGGAGAGTCTATAAAATGATTACCTGGTCGACTAAATGAGTACTTGTATGCACGTAATTCCTCCTGAGACAAATGGTTTTGCATAGCTCCTGAAAAAGCCTTTCCCTTTGATCGTGGCTCAGCAAAAAGGGAATCTATGGTGTCAAAGTTTTTGTGTTGACAGTATAGCTCTGGCAGGAATGGCAGCTGGAAAAAAAATATGTACCTGTGAAGAAAAAAAAGTTGAGCATAGTCACTGTGTTTATCTTAATGTCAATATTGTGAAAGAATGAAGCTTTAGTTGGAGCATATGTTGCATTCTTTACCATAATTTACAGAGCAACAAAAACAACATTTTAATAAAACTCCAGCTGAGGCAATAGCACTCCATACAAACCCTCAACATACAAGTGGTCATAAAGTCCAAAAATTGCCATTCTTTGTGATGCAGGGTCAGTCATATAAGCGATGTCAAGCCTGAAATAGAACAGGGAATAAAGAACAACATATGTTCGCTGTCAGGAAAGACAGAACTAGTCCTGCGGATGATAACCAGCACACTGTGGCATCTCTGGAAATGAGAAAACAGGTGGGAGCCTTCAAACAGTCCAACCCAACCCAAGAGCCTCAAAGAAATAAAGATAATCCTGAAACAAGTTAGGAATACAGAATGGAGAGTATGGAATATATGAGCCAGAACATGACATCTTAAATAGAATCAATCAGCAGATCAATATACTCATACTCAGAACACAGAACCTTGTGCCCTCAGTACACCACACCTGCACAAGATAGGACTCAATGACTATGCAACTGTGCTGGATCCAGGCAAACTCCAGAGCATGTCCAACAGGACTGCACTCTACACTCTCCAACACCCTAAGAACACAAATATGGTCCAGAGAAAAACACCCTGCATGACTAGTTATGAGGAAATGGCGGAAACCTAAATTGCACTATGTTGTTTGTAACCCATGCTAGTCTAAACGTTTAAACCCATAGAAATAGCTGATCGCTCGCTGAAGAAGAGAAATAAATCTCGGGGTCCTTTCTCTCACATTCTGATATCAGTTATGATTTAAAGAGTCAATCTCAATGCAGTCAGGACAGGCATATCAAATGCTGCTACATGCAAGGTATGAATGCTGCTACACGCAAGGTACGAGTGCTGATACACGCAAGGTACAAATGCTGCTACATGCAAGGTGCGGATGTTGATACTGACAGTTGCTGTTTCTCACAAAGTTCTGATTGACCCTTTTGGTCACTCCGACCTTATTATAACAAAGTTCATTTCTGCGTCTCATTTTCTCAGAAATGCTTTCTCATCAATTTTCCAATAAGTGGTCATGGTGTAGCTTCAATACTTCTATATGTTTAAATTCATAGTTTCCATTACAATTTTTCTTGAAGTAAGAATGACAGCTTTTTAATTTCCATGGACTTCTACCACGACAGTAGAAACACACAAGTTGATGAAGGTCTGAAGTCTCTAGCCTATCCTTTTTTGATGCAAATACCTATTTTAGATCGTATGTATCATGTGCTGAGATTTTGACACAATCATGGCTGCTTGGAGGTTGTCTACTTTTGTTATCATGATGGAAGCATCTACATGTGAGCTCTGCTATTCTCAATGATGACTTCACATTTTATTTTAGTACAAAATCCTGCTGTCTGCCCACTTCCAGAAACATACCAATTATGTAAACCAGACCTTCACCATCATGCATCACCACAAAATGTGATCTGAAAGTGTTCTCTCTTTTTTTTTTAATGGTAGAACAATGCTGCAGCTTTCATTCTTCACTTTTATTTTAGAGTAACCCCTTTGGCACTGTCAAAATGTGCTAAATTTTGGAGAGTGGACTTTGTGACTCATTCAGTTCTGAAAATAGGTAATAGAAATTTACTGTAGGAAGGTAGGACAGCCTGACATGTGCTGACCACACTGGCAGCATAAAGTGCCAGTATATAGTATTTACTATATACTGATGAGGAAGTAATAAAGAAAAGACGATGGTCATATGTTGGACATGTGATGAGAAGAGATAATAACTGAATAGCAAAGCAATCCCTCATATGGGAAACAACAGGTAAGAGGAAAAGAGGAAGACCCAGAGAAACACTGAGAAGAACATTGATGAGAGAGGCAAGAGCAGCAAGCTGCTTGCACAGAACAGAGACAAATGGCGAGATTTGATAAAATATCTTTAAAAGAATTGAAAACTGCTAGAACAAAGATTCAGATAAGAGAAGGAGTATCTTGGTCTACGCCCTATGGGCCGGCTACGGCTCGAAAGGTCAGTAGAAGAATAGAATAGATGAGGAAGCAAAATTGATTGATGATGAGGAAGCCAAACTTCGGGCCAACTTAGTTCGCAGTATACAACAATGCTACAAGCGCAATGCTTATCAATGAAAACAAAGGAATGGCTCAGAACAACAGTTGGAGTTGATAAGGCTTCTTACACTCTCCTATTTGAAAAGATTTAAACATTCTTGGCTCAAAAATCAGGCTGACGTAGTTATATTAGTTTTTCTAAATGCTTGCAAAACATGGGCTAATACAGAAGAAAACACAAGCTATGGAAATGAAATGTTTATTATAAAATTTTGGGCATTTAGAAATAAAACTTAGAAATTAAAAAAGTTTGCCAAAGGATACAACAAGCAATCAAAGACATGATCATTTTTTGACTGTCATGAAGAAACACAAAATGAAATAGTTTTGTCACATATCTCAATTGTCTGGCCTTCAAAGACCATTCTGCAAAGGAACTGAAAATAGCGAGAAATTGATGTAGGCAGAGAAACAGATGGGAAGATAACATCAAAGAATGGATAGGTCTCAACTTTACAGATATGCAAACAAAGACTGAAGATACATAGTAATGGAGAATGGCAACAAAGATTATCAGTAGTGCCACGACTCCAAGAGTTATGGGATGAAGAAGAAGATTAAATATTGCTACTTATATTTCTGTTATAGAAAAAAGTCTCACTGTGCCAGCATTATATCTGCTCAGTCATAATGTGCATTTGTGTAAGGCCTGGGTGGTATTGAGTTTGATTAATCGTGGTTTGGCAGAGAGTGCCACAACGGCCTACAGAGCTGCTGGGGTCATAAGGGAATTCATAAAAAAAGTTTCATAACCTTAGAACTCCATCATCAACACTGACAATGCAGTATCCTGCAGACAGCGTATCAGTTGGAGTTTTGTGACATACCGATATGGCAGAGCAGTAGCTAGTGAATCTGGCAAATGTAGCATTATTGTGTCCAGCATGAGAATGGAGATTGAAGCAGACACATCTGCGATAACATGGTTGGTTGCACAGAATGTGGATAACAAAGTCTTGAGAACAGACTCACAAAGTATGCTGCAGAAGATTGACAGTCTCTGCAGTTGGAGTGGATGCAACTCTTGTATGCTCTAAAGTGAGCATGTTAACCTGGGGATAATGTTAAGGATACACAGATGTGCACCACAATGAAATGGCCGATAAACTTCTGAAAGCTCTGGCATTGAGTGTAGCCTAACTCTGGACAAAGAGGACATCACCACGTTTGTTCTTCATTCCTTAAAAAAAGAGGATGGGTGGGACAATGATGTATACATTGAGAGATTGATGAGTCTAAAGGTGGAAGAGGGGTCTGGTCGATCTGGAGTGCTTAGTGGGAAAAGCAGATGTATGTACAATTAACATCTTTCTGAACAGTCAGTCTGTACATGGTTCGAGAAGTTCTGTGACGGATATTGGAGTGGATATGGGAATGCCCTGACTGCAGTGAAACTAATTCCATGAATAGAGTAGAATACTTCAGAGTAGCTCTCTTGAGAGCCAAATTCAAACAGGGACAAGCTGGACAATAATGATGTTGGGAACCTGCATCAAAAACATTTTAAAAAACACAGGAAAAGAATTTGTTTGAATATTTCATAAGAAAGGAGTCTAACCAGCTACCAACACACACATGCAACATATGACTTTAGTAAAACTAAAGTCATGAGACTTCAGAGCTTGTGTAATCGCCAGAAGAGTTGTGCCTCATATTTCAAATTTAATTCATTCTAAGAGGCAGATTGAATTCTGAATTAAAGTCTGAATCAATTTTTCCCCACTGGAAAGTGAATGTATTCATCCCCAGAACCTAAACAATACTCGTTTTGATAAATAGCAAAAGCACATTATTTCAGATGAAGATAAATAGCAATTAAATGCCTTAAATAATGCATTAAAACATGAAAACAATAAACAAAAAACAGCAAATACTATACAATAAAACAGAAAGTGTATTTACTGTAATTTATTGAGGAGTGGTGATATAGTGTGTGGTTGGTGGAGAGGAAAAAAAAGTTTACTGTTTGGAAGTGTAGTCTCCTTCCTTAAAAACACCACTGTACTTCTGGTGTTTGTAAGGAATGAGACTACACTCTGTGTACACACTGGTGGCCTCTCTAGCACTATAGGTTGCAGATTTTGGTTCACTTTCCTTCTTATCTAGATCCACTGCACAAGTACAGCTCTCATGCTTTACAAAAAGCTCATTTTTAAACTTTATTTGCCATAACCATCAACTTAGTCTTCATTGCTTTCATGCTTCTTGGATGACATAGTTAATAATGGTGTCATATAGAGCCAATTCTGACCTATAGAAGCAAATCATGGACAGCAGACAAACAAATGAAAAGACGATTAGAGGCCACAGAGATGAGATTTCTCAGAAGAATGTTGAGAGTTCCCTGGTCAGCTAAAAAGACCAACAAGGAAATGCTCAAATGGCCCAACACAAAAAGGAAGCTTTTAAAAAAACATCATAAAGAAACATTTTTCAGGAACATTATGAAAAGAGAAAAGTTGGAATATTTCGTTACAACAGGCAAAATACAGGGAAAGAGACAGACAATGTCACAGATGACAAAAAGAGAAGATATTAGATAGCTTGGTGTAGTTGCATGGAAAACAGTCAACCAGAGAATTAATACAAAGCACTAGGGACAGAAAATTGTGGGAGGACATGATCATCTACACCGACTGGTATGGAAGATGATGATGATTATCATCATTGAGTGCTGTCTCCGCATTGAAGGTTGGCTACCATGGAGCGCCATTCCACTCTGTCTCTTGCTTTGATGGTGCAGGTTGTCATAGGCTAACTTGTCCATCTTTTGATGTTACTCATCCACGTTAGTCGTGGTCTACCTCTGCCTCTTTTACCTTGTATTTTCCAATCCAAGATTACTTTTAGTAGGCTATTGTGTCTTTTAACATGCCCCAAAAATCGCATTTGTCTTGTTTGAACTGTATTTAGTAGTTCTCTTTCCATTTTTAATTGTTTTAAGACTTCATCGTTATTTTTATTTTCTTTCCATCCAATTCTACCTATTGTTCTACATATCCACATTTCAAAGGCTTCAAATTTTCTGTTCTATTTTCTTGTCTAATGTCCATGTTTCTGTACCATACAGGAATGTTGAGAAGATATAACATTTTACTATTCTTAGTTTTAGCTCTGGTGTTATTTGTTTTGATACGACATTAAACTTACTTTTACCCATTCATATTCTTTTGTTTATTTCAGTTTAACATTTTCCATCACTGGTTATAGTATGTCCAAGGTAGTTGTAGATCTGAACTGTCTCCAGGTCTATTCCTTCTATTTTGATACCCACTTGTAGGTTTTGAGTATTTTCATTGTTTATGATCATAGTGTTAGTCTATTTGATATTCATATCTAATTCTTTTTGCTTGTCATGTTTATTTCATTAAGTAATAGTTGTAGATCTATTATTTTCTGCTAGTAATACAGTATCATCAGCATATCTTAGGTTATTGATTATCTTTCCATTAATGATGATGATAGTTAATAAATAGTGTTGTGGTTATATGTGACCAAATACATCCAAAATATATCTAAATAGGACCTACAAAAAAAAATAAATTGGAGGGAAAATACTGAAAATATATGAACATAATGCAAGAGATGTCTTGAGCACAAAATAGATTGCATTAACAGATTCTACCTTTCTCACATAAGCAGTTTGAATACAGGAGCATCGTTCAAATTCTGAATCAAATTTCTCTAAAATTTAGCATTCAAACTCTGGATCTTTCGAAGTTAAGGTTTTTCAAAATATGAGATTCCACTGTTATCTCAGGAAATCCTACAATGGCGGGGGCTAAAAACTGCCAGTGCAACACTTTTCTCAGGACAGAAAACTTCTATCTATCTATTGACCTTTTGAGCCGTAGCCGGCCCATAGGGCGTAGACCAAGATACTCCTTCTCTTATCTACATTTTTTTTGTTCTAGGAGTTTTCAATTATTTTAAAGATATTTTATCAAATCTCGCCATTTGTCTCTGTTCTGTGCAAGCAGCTCTAACAGAAAATTTGCAGCTCCATAATTATCTCATAGCATAGGTGGATATAATGGCCGCTCCGACGAAACATGCACAGGTCGCGAGCGAGATGGACAGATACGATCTAGATATTTTAGGATTAAGCGAAATGCGCTGGCTTGGAACAGGTAGGAGATCTATTGATAATAAAATAGTAGTTTTTTCTGGAAGGGAAGATGGAAAACACCGTGAAGGAGTAGGCATAATGATGACAGACAAAGCTGCAAGAAGTTTATTAGAATGGGAACCGGTAAATAGCCGTCTGATACGAACACGATACAAAACAAAACATGGAAGACTTTCAATTATTCAATGTTATGCGCCTACTAACGAAGCTGATGATGAAGTTAAGGACGTTTTTTATAACCAACTGCAACAACTTATAAACAAAATACCAAAACACGATCTTTTAATTGTAATGGGAGACTTCAACGCCAAAGTAGGACAAGATAATGCAGGAGTGGAACATGTGATGGGGAGAGAAGGCTGTAATACAACAAGTCAGAATGGAGAAAGATTAATAGAATTATGTTTAATAGAAAATTTAGTTATAGGTGGGACATTATTTCCACACAAAAATATTCACAAAACAACATGGATATCTCCTGATGATAGAACCTCCAATCAAATTGACCACCTATGTATTAAACAACAATTCAGATCATCATTAATAGATGTAAGAGCATACAGAGGTGCTGATGTTAATAGTGACCACAACCTGTGCATTGGGAAAATAAGATTAAAATTTAGAAACCAACAGAAGAGGTCAATTACACATAAAATTGATAGTCATAAACTGAAAGATGAAGCCATAAAGGAAAAGTTTAACATAGAGCTAAGTAATTGTTATTCAGCACTCGGTGAAATAGACTTAGATATCAATGAAATGTGGGACTCACAGAGCAAAATACTAATGACAGCAGCAGAAGCAAGTGCCGGACTGAAGAAAATGGAAAAACGAGCTTGGATCTCAGACACCACATGGAAATACATCAAAGAAAGAAGAGAAGCAAAGAGAGCCGTGACTAATGTAAAGACAGATCTTGGAAAGGTTCTGGCAAAAGCAACATACAAAGAATTAGACAACAAAGTGAAAAGTTCGGCAAGAAGAGATACAAGAGCTTATATAGACAACTTGGCAGAGAAAGCAGAGACAGCTGCAATTACAGGAGACAGCAGAACTCTCTATACAGTACAAAAGATGCTGACAAACACCTATACATCCAGTGGAACACCAATTCTAGACAAATCTGGATTAATGCTAACAACAAGCGCAGACATAAAAGCCCGTTGGGCAGAACACTTCAAAGAAATTCTTAACCGTCCACTACCTCACAGTTTAATAGATTTTGAAGCTGAAACACCAGCAGCAGAATTAGATGTAAATTTAGATGACTTCACCTTGAGTGAAATAGAAACCACCTTAAAGCTAATGACCAATAACAAGGCTGCTGGAGAGGATAAGTTAACAGCTGAGATCCTCAAGGCAATTGATAGCCATAATTTAATACATCTCCAAAAAATGTTCAACATCATTTGGAAAACAGAGAAGACGCCTCATAAATGGAAAAAAGGAATCATTGTTAAGATCCCAAAAAAGGGCAATCTTAGAGATTGTAACAACTGGAGAGGCGTGACACTTTTGTCAGTTGCCTCAAAGTTATTCTGTAAAATCATCCTAAATAGAATAAAGGATTCAATAGATACAGTAATGCGTGAAGAACAGGCTGGGTTTAGAAAAGGGAGAAGCTGTCTTGACCACATTTTCACTCTACGACTTATATTGGAGGAACATATTGAAAAGCAAAAACCTTTTGTACTTAACTTCATCGACTTCAAAAAAGCATTTGATAGTATTCATAGAGATTCTTTGTGGAAAATTCTGAAGCAATATGGTTTACCATCAAAAATCATAAATATTATCAAAGACATGTATGATGGTTACACATGTGCAGTTCGAACAGAGGAAGGACTGAGCGAATGTTTCCCAATAGAAACTGGGGTTAAACAAGGATGTATTTTATCGCCCTTGTTATTTGGAATTGTTATGGACTTCATAATGAAGAAATGCTGCACTGGTAATAAAGGCATCGAATGGATACAAGGAGACCATTTGGAGGACCTCGACTTTGCTGATGACATAGTTCTCATCAGCAGTCAGATAAAAACGATGCAGGAAAACACAAATGAACTATCATCAATAGCCAGCAAAATTGGGCTTGAGGTCAATCATGAAAAGACTAAAGTCATGAAAAGTTTAATTCCAACAAGTGACAAAATATACATGGAAAACAAACCAGTAGAAGAGATCGATCACTTTATCTATCTTGGAAGTCACATTGATCGAGAAGGGGATACGAGCAAAGAAATTAGAATCAGACTGGCTAAAGCAGCAATGTCTTTCAGAAGCCTTGAAAAGTTGTGGAAATCAAAACTCATTAGCACAAACACAAAACTTAGGCTATTCAAATCAAATGTACTATCAACCCTTACGTATGCGTGTGAAAGCTGGAAAGCAACAAGAGATATAGAAACAAAGTTGAACGCATTCGAAAATAAATGTCTAAGGAAAATACTTGGTGTAGAATGGAACGAATTCAAAACAAACGAGGAAATTAGAGAAATCGCCAATCAACCACTAATATCTTCAGTAATAAAGAAAAGACGATGGTCATACGTTGGACATGTGATGAGAAGAGATAATAATCGAATAGCGAAGCAAGCCCTCATATGGGAAACAACAGGTAAAAGAAAAAGAGGAAGACCCAGGGAGACACTGAGAAGAACATTGATGAGAGAGGCAAGAGCAGCAGGAATCGGCTCCCTCAATGAGATAGAACTGCTTGCACAGAACAGAGACAGATGGCGAGATTTAATAAAATATCTTTAAAAGAAAACTGCTAGAACAAAAATTCATATAGGAGAAGGTGTATCTTGGTCTACGCCCTATGGGCCGGTTACGGCTCGAAAGGTCAATAGATAGGTGGATATAATGAGATATGCTGAAAAAGTAACATTTGTCCATAGTGAAATTAGTTTTAACTTCTAAAATGTATGTCACAAGATCATAATAGTGATTATTATTTTAAAAAACCTGAAAATGAAAATACATTCATGAAAATGTAAAATTGTCACAAGTGAGCATACCATGACATTTTAAATTGTGTCCTGTTTGAAACAAGCAGTTTTTGAAAAATTGGAGATGGTGGAGCGTTCATGATAATGAGTTTGTCCACCAACTCAGGATACAGTCTACCAAATGACCAGGCAACCGCACCTCCCCAGTCATGAGCTACAAGTATGCAGCTTTTGTAACCTGGGAATAAAACAACTAGTAGAATTAATGTGACACACATCTCAGGCACACAAATTTCAGCTCTGTTCTCTTATTTCTTAAAGTGTTAAATGTTTCTTAAGGTGAAATGTTTTTGCTGTTTGCATCAGACATTGTTAAAATGTGGCATTTGATAATTTGTTGATCCATCTTTTAGGAAGTCTTACTCTTTAGTTGCTGCATCTGATTGTCAATATTTGTTGCTTGATGCTGTTTACTGCTGTTTGTGCTGATAATCATTTAATGTCTTTATTCTTAGATGAAAATTTAAAATTGATAGACCTGCTCTTCTACCATCTTCATTCTTGGTATTATTGTCTTTTTTTTCCATTCAAAATTCTTCTTAAGCATGTAATTTCAGTAGTTATGATCATTCTTTTGTATTTCACTGTTAATGTACATGCTTGAAATGAATAGCACATTGTTGGCAGAAAGAATGTGTTATTTACAGTTTTTTCTTGTATAAATAAACATATGTTGCCACAGTTCTTTCTTTCTCATTGTTGTTCATTTCCTATAGTTTTGTTTGCTTTTCTTTTCACATTTCAGCTTCATTTTTCTCATCCAGTGACTAAGTGCTTGAAATTGTCATACAAACTTAAATTTCATGTATGTTGTTTGTCAAGACCTTTCATCATCATCATCATCATCGAGACCTTTATAAATATGTAAATGGTTGAATCTCATACAAAGTTAGCTTTCAAATTTACTTGTCAAGATCTTTATAATATGTAAAACAGCAGCAATAGAAACCAATCGGTCGTGAAAGATTATTGATTTAGTGTCCTTGTAGATTTTTTTTTTTTTTAAGAAAACAGTAACATTAGTCCTATAACATAAAGGACACAGGAATGAGAAATATTTACAAACATCTTGGTGCAGAAAAATTCTTGAAAGTAAGGCCATTGTGCTTTTTTGCTAGTACAGTAGAATATTTAGGTTATACTGAGATCCCCAGGATCATCAAAATATTGTCGTTATAACCATATCTCGTCTATATATCCAATTTATGTTTAATAATAGGGAAACGTTCTGTGTAAACTTTAGAAACAGTCTGAGTAGTTATTTCCCATGCAAAAAGTTTAACAATCATTGTAAAATGCCAACATAATGTTGTTTCTGTCCTTCAGGGTTGTATGTAGTGTGCTTGAGGAATTATAAAAATATTGTTCTTATAACCATATCTCATTATATCCAAGTTATGCTTGATAATAGGGGAATATACTATGTACACTTTAGAAACAGATTGAGCAGTTATGTCCCCTGCAAATAAAATAATGTAACCACTTGTAAATGCCAACATAATATTGTTTCTGTCCATCAAGATTGTATGTAGTGTGCTTCAGGAAATATCATGTTATCTGCACATTTCTGTTTTTGATTTTAACTTTTTGTCCATTTTCTCTATCAACATCACTTTCGTTTCAAGTGACATGCCCTTGTGTTTCTTGCCAGTGCTGGAAGCTATCCTGATAATAAATTTAATGACTTGCAAAGAGATCTGAACAAGTATTTAGTGAATTCTATGTGTGCCATTACGCAGCCTTTATGATGAAAACCTATTGGCCACTGGCATATCCAATAAAAAATCACAGACATTTCTCCAACCGCAGCCACAACTTGTTCTGTATGATTTGTTTCCCCGAACCATACCATGAGACATCTGCTGCCATATGCAAATAGGCCTTACTAGTCATGCTAATGCCATGGAGTCACACAATTTACACAGATAAGCAAAGTACAAACTGCTAACAGTATTTTTGGCTAGGCAAATTTCACAAAATGCATTATAACCAATTTACAGGCTTGGTAATAGCATTATAAAAGATTATTAACAAATTTAGGATTTTAAAAAAATGTAGGGATTTTAAAAATTGGTGTTATACATATATTCTTGTTATAATTCCCTAACTGTGAGCCAGGCAGCGGCAAATATTCAAAGGAGGCAACAGACTTCTTTAATATTTTATCAGAATACATAACACAATCACATTCCAGCTCAATTAGTTAAATGTCAATATACAACCAGTCACTGTATTTCATTCAGCCATGATATAGCCCAAGTAAGTGGAGCCATTATAATAGATAGGCTTCAGAATCTATGGAAATCAAACCTACTTCAAATGTACAATGTGTATCAACATGGCAATGTGTATGAAAATTATAGGTAGTCCATTTCAAAAATGGATTCCTGCTAGCCATAACAACAGTGGTTTAACTAATTAGATTCTCTTTATTGTAATGTATACAAGTTTAGGCTGGACAGGAGGCAAACAAAACTAACCTCTCCGATAAATCACAGCTCTGCATCTTCATATTAAAAAACTTGAAAAAAAAACTGTAACATATGTTAGTTAACAGCAAAACCATGTTTTTTTTTAATAACTTACAATGCAAATAACTAAGATATCAATCATGATGCTAATTAAATTTATGATAATTTAGGGCAATGAATGAAGAAACTACTTTAATTAGCATAAATTGCCGTAATCTTTTTGTTGCAAATTATCAAGTTAAAGGTCAACATAGAAGTTTGAACGGAAGTAAACAGCATGTGATTTGCTGAAAGGAATGGATGTGACAGATGATTCCAGATGATATTTTTCAAAAATTGGATATTCCTTTTTCACACACAATGAAATGACGTGGAGAGAAGAATTAGCTTGCAGCCAAAACATGTAAATCTTGGTGGTATGATCAACACAAATGGTTATCTGGCAGCATAATGAAGGAAACCCTATTTTGTTGGCACTGCAAAGAAAAAGAGTTGACTAGTAAAATTGCTGAACAAGCAATAGCCTAAAGAGGCTAATGTAAGTATACAAGTAGTCTATGTAATTTCTTATATAATGCAACCACTTATCACATCCTGGTCTCTTTAAGTTTCAAACCAACTGTCTGCTGCTGGAGCCAGGTATACATTTTTTTAATTGGGTCAACCTAGGTGTGTCCTTACTAGAGAGAACACTCTACCTACATGTCACACACCCACACTACAATACCATGTATATCATTAAATAAAATCTTCCCTTATATTTGCTCCCTAAGAGACCTTTGACCTATCTTGAAAATATATTAGAAAGGAGTACTGAAATTCATTGTCACCTGGTCATATTGACAATTGGTATTGAGTTATTTTGGCTGCAGTAATGCTGGCGATTGGACAGTAAAATGGAGAGAAGGGTTAAATGTGTGCTGACAGCTTAACATTTTAAAAGGCTTCCTTTAAAAATCCGTCAGTTGGGATCGAACCCTACCCCTACATACAACAATATTCCAAACTATTAAACAATGTCTAATGAAATATATGTAAATAGCTGAATTATATACAAACCCAATGCAGGTATAATTTCCTTAATATCTGATATCAACATCGTCATGGTATATGCATCTATTCCGTTTGGTTTATCAGAATCACCATATCCTCTTTGGTCTATTGCTACAACTCTGATGATGAATAAAAAGAACAACTAAAATGACACAATTCCTATAATTTTATGGTCCAATTAAAAAAAAAATTGTTACAGAGTACATTCAGAATTAATAGGCTTCTGTGAGTGTTTGGAATAGTACATTTTCTAATACTAGATCAGTTTATCATAGAAAATAAAGTGAACTGCATTAATTTGTTCCAGAATTCAGAAGTTACTTTTTTAGTAATAATTTTATATATATATATATATATATATATATATATATATATATATATATATATATATATATATATATAAATTAAATATTTTAAAGTCAGAATGTTCATTAAATAAACTTGCAAAGCATAACTTGTACAAGCAAAGAAATCATCCATAAGCCCTGTAACAACATTAATAATGAAATACTTAAAGAAATGAAAATTTAAATGTTAAGTATATTTATATAAATCAAAACAACTGAAATGGAATCCAGTGGTCACTGACCAAGCAACTTAATGATTTAGACTTTGCTGATGACATAGCTCTCCTATCACACAGCCATCAACAGATGCAGGATAAAATGAGCATTCTTGATGAGAGATCACAACAGCTAGGACTGAAAATTAATAGAGATAAGACCAACATTATGAGAATTAATGCAGTTGGCAATAACCAAATAAAATTAGGAGAAATACCTCTACTAGACGTACAATCTTACATACATCTGGGCAGTAATATAGATAAAGAGGGAGGAACAGAAAATGATACCAAAATAAGGATATCAAAAGCAAGAGGAGTTTTTGTTGCACTGGGAAACATATGGAAGTTCAAAGAAATTAGGTTAAATACAAAAAATAAAAATTTTCAACTCCAATGTTAAGAAGTAGTCCTATTATATGGCTGTAGAACATGGAGAACAACAAAATTGACAATCATGAAGATACAGACTTTCATTAATGGATGCTTACGCAGAATAAAAGGATGGAAATGGCAGGACAAAATCACCAACATAGAATTATGGATATGTACCAGTCAAATACCAGTGGATAAAGAGATACAGCAAAGACAATGGCACTGGATAGGACACACACTGCGGAAGCCAACTGAGAGTATTACACAACAGACCCTTTTTTTGAATCCTCAGGGGAAAAGACAAAGAGGAAGACCAAGAAATTCTTGGAGAAGACAGACAGACGCAGAGATGAAGATGATAGGGAAGACATGGAATGATCTTAAAAGAATGGCAAGAAACAGAACGACTTGGAAAGTGTTTTTTGAAGACCTATGCTCCACAGGGAGCTGCAAGGTAGAAGAAGAAGAAGACATTAGTAATGTTTTTTATCTATAGAATGCATGTCCTTGACATATCCCAAGTAAAACATCTCATGCTTAACATTATAGAAGCAACCATTCTTACAGGACCAGGATAAAGATAATATATCATCAGACTCACATTCAGTTGGGATGAGCAATAATTATTTTTTTACTTTTACTTACTTATTTTTTACGCTTCATATGTGTATATTTTTTCTTAGTGAAACTTAGGGTTGATTCAAAACATATGGAGAACGGACACCTTCAAGTTTATATATATATATTTCTAGATTTTTTTTCAAAATATTGGCTTCAAAGAATTCAGGTGCATTTGAATACATAGAATCTGTTATACTATTGTAAATTTGCTTTGCCTTAATCTTAAATATATTTTATGATTTAATATCTTAAAAAGAGTAAAACAAATTTTATTAACAAAGCTATGCAAGCTCAATCTGAACTGATGACTCCAAAGCATACCTATAACTTTTCTGGAACTCTCTGATCTGGTGCCTCCATGAGTACCAAAATTCAGGGAATCCATGAACAAATAGCATAAGAGGTTTCTCCTTTGGTCCACTTGCCACATAGTGTATACTAATATCCTGAGAAGTAAATTTATGTTGTAAATGTTTTTCAATAACAAAACTAGATGTGAAATTTCATGATAATGTACTAATGGACTTCTTGGTCAATCTTAACAAACTGTTTTCTTAGAAAATATATGAACAAAAAAAAAGTAAAATTATGAATTAATTTGTTGTTGTTATGGAAACAGAAGATTGTGAGATGACCCCTTTTGGACCAATACCATGCATTCAATGCAATATTCTCTGCAGATATTTCTGGGTTCCTTGGTAGTTCTGTACAAGGATGGATTTATTTAATTACGCTAATGTTTTAATGATGTATGTACCATAGATAAGATACTGAAAGAAACCATGTTAAAAAGTAACTAAAAGTGAGGGATTTTAAAACATTATTATTGCTAATGATATGCTAATGATCTGTCTGTCTGTGAGGACTGTCTGTGTTCCAAAAGAAGACAAGCTCTGCTAGATGCAGCGTCATATTGCTCTGCATTGTTTTTACCATCATGTAACAATATCCCTTTTTTTTCTATACTAATTTCTTTTATATTTTTCATATTGACAACTCCACTATATAAAAAAAGAAAGTAAAGAGCCCCATCACACCAAGTGGCATATAGGGAATATGCTGTTAGTGATCATAATTTTTACAGACCTTCAGCACATGAATTTTGGGGTAATGTGGTTGGTATTATGCCCGTGCTGCTTTACTTTCCCAGAAAAAATCCAGCATCCATTAAAGGCTGGAAGCTGTCAATCAGGATCGAACCCAACCTCTTGTTCTTTGTAGTCCAGTTCACTAACCACTGAGCTATCGCAGCTCCAACTTCACTATAGCACTGATTATTTTAATCTATGCTAATCTCATATCGTCGATATAAACTACAACAATACCTAATTATGGATAATGTTAACTGAATTTCTGTATCAAAAATTGACTCTATATACTGTATTTATCAATGTGTTGTGTGTATTAAAAACAATGCTGACAACAAATGAAGTCACCTCAAGGTATAGATAATCATGTCTTCCCAGTAATGGATCGTCAAGACAAGAGGGCCTTGGTGTTGGTTGCCACCGAAAAACTCTACCAAAACCAAATGTGAATACTTCAAGCAGAATCTGGTAGAGAATTTTAACTCCATAAATTGTTGCTGCGACCCACACGATGACACTTTGAAGCACAGATTTCATTTTGTTAATTCCTTTATATTTGTTAATATCTCTGAGATGGGAATATACAACAAAGTAATGATCATGAAAATAATATATTGGTGTATCAGTAAAACATAACAGATATGGAATGTTTTATCAAATTAGTTATACAGACTTCTGTACTGCTAGTGTTATCATTATTACATATTTTCAGACTGCATGCGTCATCATCATGTGCCTTACCAGTTGGATCATGTCCTTCCACAATTTTCTATCCAGTATGCATCATATCAATTCTGTTGTTGACTATTGTCTGTGCCATGGCACCAAGATATCTAATATCTTCTCTCTTTGTTGTTTACAATCGCTCTTTCTCTGTATTTTGCCATTTGTAACAAAATATTCCAACATTTCTTTTCTCATGATGTGCCAGAGAAATGATTATTTCTTTCTGATGTTTTATAGGAGCTTTCTTTTTGTGTGGCATTATCAAAAATTTCCTCATTGGCCTTTTTGGCTGTTTGGGGAACTTTCAATATTCTTCTGAGAAATAAATGTCTGCATAAAGCAGGATAAATGTTGCAGTCAGTCTATATCATGAATAAACAATACTTTATTGTTTTGATTCTTACTTATGATTTCGATATTTCTTTTGAAACTTGTACCAAAAATATATATAATGCAACTTTTAAAAGTATAAGTGTTTAAGTTTGTTATTGTGATAATAACTATACAAATTAATTTAATTTGTTTTTAAGTGAGCTTGTTGTATACAAACAAATATTATGAGATCAATAGTAGATAAAAAAAACAAAGGAATTGAAGTCAACGTTCACAACATAAACAATTTGGGACATGCAGATGACACAGTCAGAGACAGTGAATGAACTACAAGAAATGATAGATACAATAATAAAAGAAAGCAACAAGAAAGGTCTCAGTCAGAATAGTAAGAAAACAGAACTAATGATATCAAAGAAACAATCTTCTCATGTTGCATACAAATAAACAGGATAAATCTGAAACAAGTGCAACATGTGCACATGCTTGGGCACAATGATAAAATCAGATGGAAGATGCACCTCAGAAATAAAAAGCAGAAAAACTCAGACCAAAATAGCATTTCAGAAAAAAAAAAAACCATCTTTTGAAATCAGTCTATGTCAATAGAAGTGAGAAAGATAGTTCATCGGTATTATATAGAGCCAATTCTGACCTATGGAAGTGGATCATGGACAGTAGACAAGCAAATGAAAAAACAATTAGAGCTCACAGAGATGGGATTTCTCAGAAGAATGTTGAAAGTTCCCTGGGCAGCTAAAAAGACCAATGAGGTCATTCTCAAATAGGGCAACACAAAAAGGGAGCACCTAAAAAACTTCAGAAAGAAACAATCAATTTTTGGGCACATCATAAGAGAAAAGTAGGAATACTTGGTTACAACTGGAAAAAAATATAGAGAAAGAGAGATCACAGATGACAAAGAGAGAAGATACTAGATTAATTGGTGTCATGGCATGGAAGACAGTCAACAACAGAATTGATACAATGCTCTGTAGATAGAAGATTGTGGAAGGACATGATCGCCTATGCCAACCGGTATGGCACATGTTGATGATACCATTTTTGGGGAGTAATGATGGTATAGAGAGAGATTAAATTAAAATTTGTTAGTGATTTATACAAAGAACGAAATTGATTTTTAATTTTTTTTTATATATGCAAAGAATAATTTATGTTACTTTCGTACAAAGATAAGTCGTTGGGGGAAACAAATGTAGGCCTATTATAATTAAATATTTCTATAATTTCTCTACTTAGATAAAAGTTAATGAAAATAAAAAGTTTAATTTTGAAATGGTTCTATAATCGGAAATCATCATCATGTACCGTACCGGATGGCATAGGCGATCATGTCCCTCCACAATCTTCTATCTACAGTGCATCGTATGAGTTCTATTGTTTTGTTGACTGTTTTCCATGCCATGACACCAAGCTATCCAGTATTTTCTCTCTTTGTCGTCCGCGATCTCTCTTTCCTTTTATTTTGCCAGTTGTAACCAAGTATTAAGTTGTAACCAAGTAGACCAAGACTAACATGGACGAGTAACATCAAAAGATGGACAAGTCAATCTATGACAACCTGCACCATCAAAGCAAGAAACAGAGTAGAATGGCGATCCATGGTAGCCAACCTTCGTTGCGGAGAAGGCACGCGATGATGATGATAACCAAGTATTCCAACTTTCCTCTTCTCATAATGTGCCCAAAAAATGTTGATTGCTTCTTTCTGATGTTTTTTAAGAGCTCCCTTTATACAAAGAACGTAATTGATTTTTTAATTTTTTAACACAGCCTTATACAATTTATGAGCAAATGTTCCTCACTTATTTCTGGTTTTATTTTGTTCCTTACACGTCTCATGATGATTCTTAGTAATATTTTAGTCACATGGCTCATAAATTGTATAAGGCTGTGTTAAAACATAATTGTTTAATTCTGTTCTTTCATCATCATAGAGTTGACTGATATATTCTGTCCATCTTTCCATTGTCTTCTCCTATCCCATTATTATATTTCCTTCCTTTGACTTTTACACATTCTGAAACTTTGACTTCTTTCCTCCTGTTAATTCATTTAACTGGTTGTGCATAAATTTTGAGTTTAATCGGAAATACAAATATTTTAAAATTGTTATTTATTTACAACCAACATAATTAAAATTATTAAAATAGCAAGAGAATCTCGTGAGATTAAAAGAAAATAATATGTACCTTAATTAATTATAAATACAGCTGCAGAAACGGTAAGAATTTAAAACAAAAAAGAAATTCGATTTAAATAATAACGTTATAAATGTATACAATAATGAATAATGCAAGTAAATTCATTTACTCATCTAGGCAGAGCGGACATTCGTGAGCCCGGCACCTGATGATGATTCAACGGAGCATTGTATTTTTTGCCTTCATTCAAGTGACACAAACATCTAACATCGTTGCTATAAGCTAACGTCACTCACCTACACCATAGCACATGATAACGATTACACAGGAACAGCAGAACCGAGTGTGTTCGGTCAACTTTGATGTTATGGTTAATAATGCTTTATATCACTTCAATTGACTGTAGTGGGGGCTAAGTTAGAACTTTGTCCCCAATAAAGAATGAATGAATGACACTTGAGTATACACTACTAGTACTACAATATTAAGTCAATTATAACTTAAACTAGTATTACCACAAGTTATATTAATAAATATTGTGCATATGATGAAAGTAAAGTACCTGTGCTTTCGATTATCTTAAAGAGATAATACAACCTTCTTCTGATACAGTAGAATGTGAAAAGAAAATATAAAACGCAGGCTAGGGGCATACGTTGCTACATTACACACACCACACACAAAATGATCAACCTATCTATAGGTGTCTCAGTGTCTGCGTCAGCCTGTCTAATCAAGTTAAAACACAACCCACCTTATCTCTATGGTAGACTAGTCGAGCACGTCCAAGATTTCTTCTGAAAAAAAATATAGCAAATATAAAAATCTTTACTTTTGGGGGAAAATTGGAGGCAAGACAAATGACACAGAAGCATACATATTTGAGGTGGGGGAAGGGGAGGTTATTTAACAAATAGGCAGACAGCAAAATTGAGATCTTGTCTTTACGTTATTGTTCTTTCATACATGCAAACTGTTAGTATTAAATAATTATGTATCCATTAAAAGTGTCAAATGAATACTCACAGACAATGCAGTACATATCATAAGATCTTTAGTAGGAAGTGCAATAGTGGTGAAAACAGATCTATACCTATATTTCATAGATTATACCAAAGCACTTGACAAAGTAAAGCACCAAGAAATAGTCACAATTTTAGAAGGCATAAACGTAGACAGCAGAGACCTAAGAATAACAAAGAACATGTAATCGCAACAAACAGCGGCCATAAGAGCTGGGAATCAATTGGGAATGTTTACACAAATAAAACAGGGTGTTAGGCAAGGTTGTGTGCTGTCACCAGATTTGTTTAGTATGTATAGTGAGATTATTTTAAAATCCATAAGGGACATGCCTGTGATAACAATTGGAGGTCATACAATAAATAACCTCAGATATGCTGATGGTATAGTCGTAATCGTTAAGAGTGAAAATGAGTTACAAGAAATGTTAGACATTATAGTGAAGGAAAGCAAAAATTAAGGACTCAGTCTCAATAGCAAAAAGAAAGAAGTAATGGTAGCAACAAAGAAAAAGACATCACCGCAATGCACAATAAAGACAGGTGGAACAATATTAAAACAGGTAAATGAATTATAATATTTGGAAGTATTGTTAACCTCCGATGGTAGATGTACAAGAGGAGATGCAGAATAGCTCAGGAAAGTTCAGCTTTAAAAAAAAAATGAAGATACTGTGCAATCCATTTTTACAATAGAAACCAAAAAAAAAAAAAAAGTTCTTAAACGTTATGTAGAGCCAGTCTTAACGTATGGATGTGGATTATTGATAATAAAACAAAAGACAAGAAAATCACTGGAGTCTGTAGAGATGTGGTTTTACAGAAGAATGTTGAGAATACCATGGACAGCTAAGAAGAGTAACGGAAACGTTCTGAAAGAGGCCAAAGCAAAAATACAGCTAATTTTCAATAATAGGAAGAAATAATCATCATTTGTTTTTTGTCATGTAATGAGACGTGAACAACAGGAATATTTTATGACAACTGAGAAAATTGAAGGACGAAGAGATAGAAGGAAGCAAAGCGAAAAGATACCAGACAGCTTGAGAATTTTCAAAAAAAGATCAAGAACAGAAATGATAAATAACTGTCGAGATCGAAAGTTGTGGAGAGACATGATCACCAACGCCAGCAGGCATGGTACTTGATGATGATAATTTGCATTCACAAATGATTGTAATATATATATATATATATATATATATATATATATATATATATATATATATAATCAGTTGCGTATTCTCTATGCTGCCACAGCTACCGCCGGTAGCATGAACATATTAACGAAATACAAAAGGAAATGATAATTTATTATGTTTTTTTCATAACTAAATTACAAATTTTCGAATATTTTATTATACATTTCGTAGGCCAATATGATTTATTTGCTTTGATTTGCATTTATTAAAGAAAGATTTTCCTATGGCCACTATAACGTTTGTGAATGAAACCGAAAATATTATAAGGTGGTACATGAAACCGCTAATAAGCAGCGGTACAATTCTCTTCTCTCCGATGTAGTATTAATGACCTTGACATTAAAAAAAATTCCAGTCAAAATAATACGGCAAGAGCTACCTATACAAAATGCGGTTTCATGGGTTATTTTTAGCTCTAGCCAATGAGAAGCGTCACAAAGTGAAAGTGAAACTATGTCTGCTTACCGGAACTTCCTAACCTATTTATAACTACGTTATGCACATCAGCATCTGTAGAACGAACTTTTTCTGCTCTCAAGAGAATCAAATCTTATTGTCGCTCAACTCAGACACAAGAACGCTCATCTGGTTTGACAATAATGTCCATTGAGAAATCATTCCTTCAGAAATTTAGAAACCAACCCAACAGTACTTTCAATGAGTAATTCATCGAGACATTTTCGTCCCAAACAAGACGGATAGATTTTACATATAAATAAGTAAGTAATTTAAAATGTAGTGATGACATTAGCAAATATTACTTCATGTTGGCCTACTGAATATAATATATGTGTTTATTTATT
This sequence comes from Megaustenia siamemsis, assembly GCA_032433765.1. Taxonomy (NCBI): domain Eukaryota; kingdom Metazoa; phylum Mollusca; class Gastropoda; order Stylommatophora; family Ariophantidae; genus Megaustenia; species Megaustenia siamemsis. The sequence goes on from JAVIAB010000092.1 coordinate 90,922,310, forward strand.
ATGTCAGCGGTAGCCCAGACCCCAAAACCAAAAAAACGTCACTGGCTTTATACATATATGTATATCGCGTTAGTGATGGAGAATGGAAGACAGATTGGCATGAAAGAGAGAGGGGTGAGGCAGAAAAAGGGAGTGGAGGTGATTTCAACAAAAAATTATAAATAGAAAGCTTACCGGTTTAATGAGAGGGTTGTGTCTGAATTTCACCCACAATGTTATCGCTGTTACGTGGTATTTGACTAACAACAACGCGTAGTATGTTTTCTACATTTTTGTCAGCTAATTAATTTCTTACTGTTGTGTTACTTTTTATTTATGTACTTATTGTTTTAATCTCAGGGAATGGAATGTATAGTACATTTAAAATCAAGCACAAGGGCCGGTCAAAAGAGTGGCGGGCTAATTCTGGGACCGTGGCCGTAGGTTGCCTACTTCTGCAATACAGTATATCCCATAGACAACAACTGGTGTACCCGAATGGAAAAAAAAAACAAGATATTTTGTGTTTTTATTTACAGTAAACGTATAAAAGTTTGTCAAATTGTGTTTGTTACAGGAACTTCGAGCATAATGAAGACAGACGCCGCACAAATGTTTTGGAAAAGAAGTGCTAGCAATGCTGTGTAGATCTAACGTGACCACCAAAACACAAGTGCTTTGGAAGAGAACTGCTAGCAAGATTGTATGTCTATCGAGAACATCAAAACACAATGTTCTTTTAAAGAACAGTGCCAGCAAGATTGTGTAGATCTAACGAGAACATCAAAACATAAGTGCTTTAAAAGAAAAGTGCTAACAAGGCTGTATAGATCTAACGAGAACATCAAAACACAAGTGCTTTAAAAGAGAAGTGCTAGCAAGGCTGTGTAGATCTAACGAGAACATCAAAACATAAGTGCTTTAATTGAAAGAAAAATGCTAGCAAGGCTGTATAGATCTAACGAGAACATCAAAACACAAGTGCTTTAATTGAAAGAAAAGTGCTAGCAAGGCTGTGTAGATCTAACTAGAACATCAAAACACAAGTGCTTTAATTGAAAGAAAAGTGCTAGCAAGGCTGTGTAGATCTAACGAGAATATCAAAACACAAGTGCTTTAATTAAAAGAAAAGTGCTAGCAAGGCTGTGTAGATCTAACGAGAATATCAAAACACAAGTGCTTTAATTGAAAGAAAAGTACTAGCAAGGCTGTGTAGATCTAACGAGATTATCAAAACACAAGTGCTTTAATTGAAAGAGAAGTGCTAGCAAGGCTGTATAGATCTAACGAGAATATCAAAACGTTCAAGGAGGTCCTCAAACTCAAGCCTTAAAGGGGGATGTACTCATTGAAAAAAAGGAGTGCCCCGTGAGCAAGATGCATGAGGTTGCTCTATGGGATTTGGTGTTCGACCTTAGGGAAAAAAAAAAAAAAACAGCTACAAGTGCACTATAAAACAGTAGAGACGAGGATGTAAGCTGTTGATGGTTTGCCTTTACCATGGATATGCAACTGACCAGCAGCCCTCACAACAGTATCGTCCACATGGAGAGAATGCTTGGTGCCTTTTTCAGCAGGCTGTAGCTCGGCACCCATAGTCCACACATGACAAACTGGTGCACATCCATCTCAAATGTACGAAATTGCACGTGCGCCTCAAGCCTATTTATGACAGGCTACTTAACAAATGTGCAGGCAAGTCACAAAACATCATTGAAGTTGTACTTAATCTCATTTTAAGTCGGTGAACAAAACTTCGTTTCGCGCCGCCCGGTGGATTTTGTTGCTCAGATAGTCCAATACTTAAGTTCTGGTCCAATTGCGGCTCAGAATACAGTCAGCTTCTTTGGTTTTACCAAAAGCTTAAATATGAAGTATTGAAGCAATAGACAGACAGACGGACAAATAGATAGATAGATAAATAGATGGATGGATTGACAATTTTACAGTAGTAAAAAAAAAAGTAAAGTACCCCGTCACGCAAAGTCGCGTATAGGGAATATGGTGTTAGTGACCATAAATTTTACAGGCCTTCAGCACATGATTTTTGGGGTAATGTGGTCGGTATTACGCCCGCCGTTTTACTTTCCCAGAAAAAATTCCGGTACCCATTAAAGGCTGGGTGAATCTTTAAGTGTGCCCGTCCTCTAAAATTTGTCTCCCTTTTCTATTTCGCCGTGCATACCGCGCACGATTTAAGGTTTCCCATCAACCATCTGCTCAAATACACGAAACTATGAATATTTGAATTTTCATACGTTACAAATGGGTCAATAAAAAGATTTTGTTTACACTACAAAGGATTCTAAAGATTCACAATTTTTCCTGTTCCTCATCAGCATCATCATGTCCTCTACCTTTTGGCGTAGGCGATCATATCCTTTCACAAGACACAGGGCTTTAAAGATGGTGGAACGCAGTTCATGTTCTCTCGACCGTTGCAGGATTTGCAATTGGGGGCTGATTAATTTCAGCTCTCCATTGCAGTTTTCTACGTTAAAGTCAACCTGAAATTCCACTTAACAGATGCGCCGATCATTCGGAGTCGTACACATGACAATATCCCACTTTAGCAGGTCAAGTGTTGTGAATGCGACCTTTCTCCGTTTTTGGAATTGACATGCGGTTTACGTCATCATATTGAGTGCTGTTCAAAGACCGTCGCTTTATACAATGTTATATTTATTTTTCCACGATTATTCATCCAACTTTACAACGGCCACGCAACATATTATATAAGGAACGGTATAACATAATTTGAGACTGTGCTAAGGCAAAACTTAGAAGAGAAAAGACTCATGAAAAAGGATGGAAAACCTTGTGGATCAGTGGGCCTGACTTGTTCATTCTGTGGCCTGTGTGTTTGTCAAACATTGATAGAATTAGCCACGAGAGAAGCTGTTCGACAAAAACAAAACTTCAAAACAATACACACCAGCCTCTATTAGACTGTCTGACAAGACGAAAAGGGTCATACATATATAAATAAAAGGAAGGGGATACAAGTTAATCAATTAGAATCAGAATAGCTCAAGCAGCAATGTCCTTCAAAAGCCTTAAGATGAGAAAATTTGGAAATCAAAACTCATCAGCGCAAAAACAAAACTTAGACTATTCAAATCAAACGTACTATCAACCCTTACATATGCATACGAGAGCTGGAAAACAACAAAAGATATAGAAATAAAGTTGAATGCATTCGAAAATAAATGTATAAAAAAATATTTGGTGGAACGTATAAAAAAAAAAAAACGAGCAAATTAGAGAAATCGCCAATCAACCACTAGTATCAAGAAAAGACAAAGGACATATGTTGGATATGTGATGAGAAAAAATCATAACCGAATAACAAAGAAAGCCCTCAAGTGGGAAACAACAGGTGGAAGAAAAAAGGCCCACCTAGAGAGACACTGAGAAGAACATTGATCAGAGAGGCAAAGGCAGCAGGAATCTGCTTCCTCAATGAGATTAAGTAGCTCGCTCAGAACAGAGTCAAATTTCGGGATTTTATAAATGATTTTTGCAAGGATTGAAACTGCTAGAAAGAAATTTTAGAAAGAGAGAAAGAGAATCTGGATCTATGCCCTATGGGCCGGCCACGGCTCGAAAGGTCTCTCTCTCTCTCTCTCTCTCTCTCTCTCTCTATATATATATATATATATATATATATATATATATATATATATATATATATATATATATATATATATATATCAGTGGCGTATACTGGTTTTGGGGTCTGGGCTACCGTTGACATAATAAATAAAAACATACACTATATTCAGTAGGCTAACATAAAGTAATATTCCAAGTCCGGCTTGTTGCAGGAGCTACTAAGTTAAGTGCTCTGTTCACACCGTGAGCTGTGTGTCTCATCCGCTTTGATCATGTTTCCATATTCCAATTGTGTACGATGAATGATGATATCGTATGACAAGGAACAGTTGGCTGTGTTCACTTTCTGCGCGGTTTCGCCTATGTCTTGTGGCGTGTGTTGAGACTGCTATGATGGGGACTACAGTTACCTTTCTTTGTTTGGGAGATGAGATATTAATTCGGGTGATTACGCTGGCACGGGCGGTTGAGCAATTATGGATTTTAATTCGTTTCCAGTGATACATGGGCCTTCCATAACCAAATCACCAAAGTAATATTTTCTAATGACATCACTACATTTTAAATTACTTACTTTTTATATGTTAATTATATCCGTCTTGTATGGGACGAAAATGTCTTGTTGACTTTGTCATTGAAAGTACTGTTGGGTTGATTTCTAAGTTTCTGAGGGAATGATTTCTCAATGGACATTAAAGCCAAACCAGATAATCGTGCTTGTATCTGAGTTGAGTGACAATAAAATTTGATTCTCTTGAGAGCAGAAAAAGTTCTTTCTACAGATGTTGATGCGCATATCGTAGTTATAAATAGCTAAGGAAGTTACGATAATCAGACATAGTTTCATTTTTACTTTTAACGCTTCTAATTGGCTAGAGCTAAAAATAACCCATGAAACCGCATTCCTCTAGCGATAGCACCCGCTATATTATTTTGACTGGAATTTTTTAAATATCAAGGTCGTTAATACTAGGTCCGGATAGAGGAAAAATGTACCGCTAGCTACTAGAGGTTTCAATGTAGAGTTGTTTCGGTTACATTCACAAACGTTATAGTGGCCAAGGGAAACCTTTCTTTAATAAATGAAAATCAAAGCAAATAAATCATATTGGCCTACGAAATGTGTAATAGAATATTCGAAAAGTTGTAAAATAATTATTTAAAAATATAATAAATTATCATTGTCACCTTATGTGTCGTTATCTCCCCTCATTTATTTATGTCACCTTATGTGTCGTTGTCTCCCCTCATTTATTTATGTCACCTTATGTGTCGTTATCTCCCCTCATTTATTTATGTCACCTTATGTGTCGTCCTCTCCCCTCATTTATTTATGTCACCTTATGTGTCGTTATCTCCCCTCATTTATTTATGTCACCTTATGTGTCGTCCTCTCCCCTCATTTATTTAGGTCACCTTATGTGTCGTTATCTCCCCTTATTTATTTATGTCACCTTATTTGTCGTCCTCTCCCCTCATTTATTTATGTCACCTTATGTGTCGTCCTCTCCCCTCATTTATTTATGTCACCTTATGTGTTGTCCTTTCCCTCTTTTTATGTCACCTTATGTGTCGTCCTCTCCCCTCATTTATTTATGTCACCTTATGTGTCGTTATCTCCCCTCATTTATTTATGTCACCTTATGTGTCGTCCTCTCCCCTCATTTATTTATGTCACCTTATGTGTCGTCCTCTCCCCTCATTTATTTATGTCACCTTATGTGTCGTCCTCTTCCCTCATTTATTTATGTCACCTTATGTGTCGTCCTCTCCCCTCATTTATTTATGTCACCTTATGTGTCGTCCTCTCCCCTCATTTATTTATGCCACCTTATGTGTCGTCCTCTCCCCTCATTTATTTATGTCACCTTATGTATCACCTGCCCTCTTTTATTTATGTCACCGTATGTATCACCTGCCCTCTTTTATTTATGTCACCGTATGTATCACCTGCCCTCTTTTATTTATGTCACCGTATGTATCACCTGCCCTCTTTTATTTATGTCACCGTATGTATCACCTGCCCTCTTTTATTTATGTCACCGTATGTATCACCTGCCCTCTTTTATTTATGTCACCTTATGTGTTGTCCTTTCCCTCTTTTTTATATCATCTTATGTGTCACCTTATCCCCTCTCTTATTTATGTCACCTTATGTGTTGTCCTCTCCCCTCTTGTATTTATGTCACTTTATATGTCAAAACTAGCGATTGTGACAACAAAGTAGAAGAAATATGTGTAATGAGTTATTAAGTTATTTGTGGGTCATAATCATTGCACTAATATATATGTGTATTGAGATCTGGTAAAAAAAAGCTTAACGACATATAATAACAACATACGACATATCGATCAAAACATTATACGAGGAAAACAAGATGTGATCAATCATACTATGTAGGATTACTATACGTCCTTATTTTACTGGATACATCATTAATCGGATGAAATTACTGTCCACAATTAATTTCCAAAATATACATAGGGGTCCGGAAACTGGTGATGAGGAAATAAATTCTTTTTTAATTTTTTTTTGGCTTGACCAGGACAGAGCTAATTCTCTCAATAAAGTTTGCTATTGTAGTTTTTTGTGTGCATTTTTGTATGCATTAGGAAAACAACACATACGATTGTATTTTACAGCTTTCGCAAAAAATACAAAAAATACAAAACAACTAAACTAAAACCTTTATATTTATCAGTATACAAGGACACTAAACAAATACATGATCACATAGATTCACATGGGTAACGTAGCCAGTGGAAAGTAGTAGCAGCAGTTAAGAGTGAATAGTGACAGAACATACAATTCATATAATCAGAGAGATGCCTTGAATTAAAAAAAATATTCTAATTACCCATGTATATCTACGTTATCATGTGTTTGACTAGTGTTCTTGTTTGTTCTAGTATCCAGTCATATAGGTAAAAGTATTGATTATGAGGTACCTAATAAGAAAGTTTGATACGTTGCGCCCATATGGTATTGACACAACAAACCTTAGATGTTGATTAGAAAATAACCGATCTAAAACGATTGCTAATGTAGGACCCTTGTGGTGTTGACACAACAAACCTTAGATGTTGATTAGAAAATAACCGATCTAAAACGATTGCTAATGTAGGACCCTTGTGGTGTTGACACAACAAACCTTAGATGTTGATTAGAAAATAACCGATCTAAAACGATTGCTAATGTAGGACCCTTGTGGTGTTGACACAACAAACCTTAGATGTTGATTAGAAAATAACCGATCTAAAACGATTGCTAATGTAGGACCCTTGTGGCGTTGACACAACACACCTTAAATGTTGATTAGGACAGTATTGTATACAAAAGTTCGCATTTATTCTTTCAGGGGATTCAATAATTACAGGGAGAGAACAACGAAGAAGGGTCAACATTGTTAAGTTTGGATGGACTCACTGTTTAAGAGGGCCGTGGGAAGCGTTGGTGGATCAGCAGAAAAAAATTGTTTTGAAAGAAAGGCATGATTTTTTGTAGAAGATTTTCAATGAAAAATTATTTTTTGTTTTTAGAGAGGTCTAGTGAGATCTGGACTAGGAGTATACAGATTTCATAGGGCAAAAAGATATCGGTTACAAGTTATTTTATCATGTATGGGATTTTATATTAGTCAAAGAAGTTGTGCTAATTTTTATTTAAAAAAAAAAAAACAAACCTGGAGAGTATCATACCACCGGCAGTTGCCTTAGACGTAAATAAAATTGTTCATACTACTATATAGTTTTATAGATTCATAGATGGCCATAGCCAACATTTATGTGTCATTAGAGCCTTTTCTTTGCCAGCAAGTTATCCAGATGTGTTTGTGGCGTGTAACTAGAGAGCTATGTAAATAACCTTTGAATCAAGACAGCGTCTTCCAGTCTGTGCATGAAGTGTTGAGGACAAATGTTGCTTTGGACATTTGGAGCTGCAATTTCTCTCGTTTGTTAATTATTCACTTTGCGCTAGTCATTGTCACAGTTTATTGAAGGTTTAGTAGTCGAAACATTTTGTAATTTTGTTTTGTTATGAAGCCACAACATAGGCTAACAATTACATATGCGTGACAACCCCCCGCCTCCCTTTCTCATTTGCACTTTTTGTCCTGTTTAACAGCTGCTTCGGACTATAGTATATATCTATGCTTAGTTATATATGCATTTACGCCTCTTAGTGCTCGCAGCACACGCACATAGTCCCTGCTGTACTCTGCACGTCGTCTTGTTGATATTTACATTATTCCTATAATTTTCTACTAATAAGTAATATAATCAATATTGTCTCTTGCACTATCCCATGTACTTAATCTTATACAAGGTACATTATAACGTTGCTATAAATAAAGAATTCCGAATAAAATAATAAGGCGTGCGGTAAATGTGTTGTAAAAACAATAATAAAATATAGTCAGCCAATGCACACCCATACTATATTTTTTTATAATACCAGACTCGTACATACCAATCGAATTAATAATAATGTTCACTCGCGATGGTCTTACAGGGGTTTAAAAATAGCGTAACAGAAGGCATACAAAATGGCACATGCTGCGTGTCAGCTTTCGGAACTACGAGACAAAATACAAGGAACACTATAATAGAGACGTGAGTGTAATTTAAGGGCAGGCTCGGATTACCAGAAACTGTCCTGTAATGTCCGTGAGGCCTCTGCTAACGACAATTTTGTGAAACTAAAAAAATAACCACCTGTATATTTTCTATGAACCATGTGTATATTTAGCTTTAAATCACTTATAACTCTCTTTATGAACCACTTACATATCTCTCTAAAAACAACTTTCACATTTCTTTATGAATCACTTGTGTGTGTGTGTGTGTGTGTGTGTGTATATATATATATATATATATATATATATATATATATATACCATAGCAACTACTTGCATATTTCTATGCATTATATATCTCTATAAACCACTTGTTTTTATCTCCAAGAACATACATTTATCTATGAACCATCTCTTGAATATCACATTAAATATCTCGACGAACTACTTGATGTATGTTGACGAACTGTTTATACGAACCGAAATGCCTATAATCATATTTCTCTCAATGATTCACTTAGATATCACCTGTGTAACTACTTAGATTCCTCTAGATAAACTACATAGGTAGCTCTCGCTGAACAAATGAAACAGATTTTAGAACGGAATGTCTTTACTGCAGGTGGGGCTTTCCCATATATGTTCAGCCATCGTTCCAGAAATCAACAAAGTGTTCATACTGATAGTTCATACATTCTTCTATTGAATGTGTTGCGTTCTGTAAAAATTGCGCTTTTTTACGTTAATACTGTTCTAATGAACGTGCTGCATTCTGTATAAATGGCGCGCAACTAAAAGAAATGTACACTTCCGGGTCGCCGTAACGACATTCACGGGCAGCATATTGGCCATGCGCCTCTCACCAATTTCTTTAATAGACTTCATGATCAGTGAGCGTATTCTAAGAATCACTGTCCCAACAAATAAAGTCAGACCTCCACTTCCGTGAAACACTCGATCCGACCGCAGTCCTGCTGATGGCAAATTTGCAGTCGAACACAGATCACACGTCCCGTCCTAGGGCAAAGCTGGGACCTTGGACCGTTCCATTGCACTCCACGGCCAGTCGCTTGCAGCACTATCTCAGCGCGTAGGCGCCAAAACTATGTTGATTTTGTGGTCATGTGAATGTGACCGGACTGCCGCTGCCTACACAAGCAATAATCCCAACCAGAAAGGATCACTTGCAACAACATTGCAGATAAACAAAATGCCAATAATCCCAACCAGAAAGGATCACTTACTACAACATTGCTGATAAACAAAATTCCCAATAATCCCAACCAGAAAGGATCCCTTACAACAACATTGCTGATAAACAAAATGCCAATAATCCCAACCAGAAAGGATCACTTACAACAACATTGCTGATAAACAAAATGCCAATAATCCCAACCAGAAAGGATCACTTACAACAACATTGCTGATAAACAAAATTCCCAATAATCCCAACCAGAAAGGATCACTTACAACAACATTGCAGATAAACAAAATGCCAACAGTCCTCAACCTGATTCGACCAGGCGGCCATCTTGGCTTCCGCATCAGTCGGAAGTCAAATTTGACATTTCTCGTTCAGCTGCAGCTATTTATCTACCCTTGTTGAGCCACTACTGAGATACATGCCGTAGATGCTTAGACATCTCTCGTTGAATCAATTAGATATTCTTAATGAACTACTCTTATATATATTATGGATGCTCTTAGACATCGTTCCTTAAACCGTTTAGGTATTTCATAGATTGCGTTCTGTACAATTTTGTTTCCAGCGTTGAATCAACGAAGTCTTCATAAATGAAATGTCATTTATAGGCACATAATTCAGAACATGCCGAAAAGGGCATGGAGTCGTCACACCCCCCCCCCCCCCCCCATGCCATAAAATTGGTTTCTGAAGTAGGAGGTTTGATCTTAAATAAACTCTCCAGCAAAAGAGTTTAGTAGTAGTGCAAGTCTTAATTCGAGCATCCATAGACATGTTCGAAGTGCAATGATAATAACTCACAAATAACTCAAAGGCTCAAAGCGTTAATTGAAGTCACGCTTCAACGTTCATCATGCCATTTGAGTTGAGGAGTTATTGAGTTATTTGCGGGTCGTCATCATTGCACTCCGAACATGTCCATAGGTGCTCAGATCCCCTCCTCAGCAATTCCCGCAGTGTCCAGCGACTGACGACTCCAGTTCTATGTTGGTTGATAAGTCTTCTTACACGGCCACCAAGTTTCTCATTTCTGGCTGTGCCCATCTTAACTCCCATTTCCATCATCCGAAGAAGTAACGTGGATCTGTGTTTGTCGAAGTCCTGTGCTCTTCCCACATCTCGGAGGGCATTCATGATGTCCGCCCGATCCATTGGTTGCCCATCCTCAACGACAGCGCAGCTAGCCAACCTGTCCGCTCTCTCATTTCCCCGTACTCCCGCATGTCCAGGAACATAGACAAAGGTGACCTTACGTATTTTGGATTTCTGCAACGACTCTACCCATTGCATGCGTACAGAGCCCGCCTCCACTTTCTTTATCAAGCTCATCGAATCACTCAGTATACATGCGTGGGTGTAGTCTTGTGACTAGCCATTTGAATGCCTTGGTCACTGCCATCGCCTCCATTGTCATGCTACTCGTGGTCATGACGTATGCACCACTGTCTTCCTTGACTATTCTGCCTGCCGAGCGTGCTGTAAATGCCCATGCACTTCTTTGGTGTCGTCTTACAGATCCGTCTGTATAGATGACTGCATCTTTCTCATCGGTGTTATCGCAGATGAGACCGTTGACCTTAGCATTAACCACGACCGGGTTCTGGACAGTGAGACTGAGTAAGTGCACGCGAGTCTAGACCATCCACAGCATCGACGTTCAGCGACCAGAGTTGAGGATATGGCCGCAAACATGGGAGAGCAGATTTTGAATTAAATTTCTTCTTCTTCCTCTGTGATCATTCAAGACTACGACTCCGGACTCCATGAAAGCAACTGTCTGTTTAAGTAATTCGGTAGCTATTGACTTGGTGATCTCTTCCTGGTTATTCAGCCTCAAGAACACACCTCCTCCTCCATTTCTGGTGGCGATTGTAGCAGAGCCATCAGTGTATATGTGTGACTAGGAGTCATGTGGGTAGTTGTCGTTTATGTGTTTTTCTGCTATATGCTTTCTCTGTGTGTCTGTTTGAGTGTCTTTTTCGTGATTCCTATTATGTCTTCCTGCATTGAATTGAAAGATTATGTCCGTTGTTTTTTTGGTCAAAGTTGATGAGTCACGAATTTTCTCTTGTTCTTTGATGCTTATTGTCATAAATTATATTAATTCAAGTGACACCATATACCGTAAAAAAATATAGCTGCAAAAGCTTCACAAATATGGGCAAGTAAAAAAAGAAGAGGGTGGGAGTAAATCCCCCATCCAGGAAAGATAAGGGTTCTCTGTCTAAGAGATATATGACACAACCTAGAGAAAATAGCAAGGTGTCTGAGTCGATTACTCGCCTTTTGTCCACCAGGAAATTCTCCAAAATTGGCGCCTGGAATGTATGTACTCAAAATGAGCAAGAAAAAACTCCACAAGTATCAGCAAAAATGTAGCGAAGGGGTGGCTATAATGTTATCAAGGGAAGCACAGACAGCAATGATATATTGGGAAACAGTAGGGCCAAAACTAATAAGAGCAAAATTTATAACAGCAAAAATAGTAAAAAAGCAGATATTCAATGCTATGGACCAACCAATGATAAGGAAGATTTAGGTAAAGATTAATTCTATAACCATTACAATGTCAGATAGACAGATAACAAGCCAAAGAATATTATAATCATGATGGGGATCTAAATACAATGTAAACGTAGGAACATAAACCAAGGCTTTACAGAGATTGTAGGAAAACATGGATTTGGAGAAACAAATGAGAGCGTAGAGATATTCATGAACTTTTATGTTTTTAATCAAATGACCCAAGAAGGAATAATATTCCAACATAAAAGAATATATAAAGCTAAATGGGTGCCACCAGATCATAGAACAGAGAACCAGATTGATCACAAATGTATTAATACAAATTTTAAGTCATATTTACATAATGTAAAAATATATAGAGGAGCAGATGTGACTTCAGATCATCACCTTCTGTTAGCAAAACTAAAACTGAAAAGATAAACTCGAACACATAACGGTTGACATGTATTTCAGTGTAGAGTTTCTTAAAGATCAACAAGTAAAAGAGAATTTTTTAGTTTTCAGTTCCACATTATTTCTCTTTGCTTACGATTTTATATCTCTACACTTCATCTATCCTCCAACATGTGACACACCTCTTTCTCATTTCACTATCATCCCATCTCTCATCCCTCTGTCCACCTCTCCCTAACTTCACTATTCGACATGTAGCTATAGATATCTGTGCCTCACTGTTTGTTATCTTTGTCCCCACCTTCTGAAGAAGGCAGCAGGCTGAAACAAACGTCAGTATTTTGTTGTGTTCCTTTTTTGTAAAGCTGTCACCATACCTTGGAGTGTATACCACACCCCACAACTGGCTCCTTGCTACCAGCTTTATTGCAGCACTGCAATTAGTTGCCTGTTCCCCACAGGAAACTAACGCAGAGATGAACAAAGAAGTGAGAAGATGCATTAAAGGGGATAAGAGGAAATATATAGATGAACTAGCTAAAGAGGCAGAGGAGGCTGGAAGCAAAGAAAATATGAAAGAACTGTATAACAGCACAAAGAAGTTAAGTGGAACATGTAAACAGATTAATGTCTTTATTAAAGAGATGAAAAGCTTGCTGCTTAAAAAAATTATAAAAAAAAGAACAGATGAAAAGATGGGAAGAGCATTTTGGAACTTTTGAACAGACCGGCCCCAAGTAATCCTGCAGTTATTCTACCAACAGGCAAAGACTTGCAAGTTAACTTTGGAAAGCAGAGTAAAGATGAAATAATGAAAGGCATCACGCTATTCATCCTCATCATACGCCATACCAGTAGGCATAGGTGATCAAATTCTTCTGCAATTTTCTATCCACCGTACATCGTATCAATTCTGTTGACTTTTTTTTTCCGTGCCATGCACCAAGCTTTCTAGCATCTTATGTCTTTATCGTCAGCGAGATCTCTGTCCTTGTATTTACAAGTTGTAACCAATTATTCCAACTTTTCTCTTCTCATGATGTGCTTGAAAAATGTTGATTGTTTATTTCTGATGGTTCTTGGGAAATCCCTATTTATTTTGGCTTCTTTGAAAATGTCATTATTGTTCCTTTTAGCTGTCCAAGGAACTTTCAGCATTCTTCTGAGAATCCCATCTCTGTGGCCTCAAATTGTCTTTTCATTTGTTTGTCTACTGTTCATGATTCGCTTCCATAGATCAGAATTGGCTCTATATATCACAGATGAACTCTCTTTCTTATTTCTATTGACATAGATTTTTTGCACAAATCGTTTTTCATTTTCCGAAATGCTATTTTGGCCTGAGCTCTTTTCAAGAGCAGAAGAAGACTTATCAACCAACACAGAACTGGAGTAGTCAGTCACTGGACACTGCAGGACTTGTTGAGGAAGGGATCTGAGCATCTGTGTACATGTTCGGAATGCAATGATGATGACTCTCAAATAACTCAATAACTTAATATTTCTATCCACCCTATCGAGAACTTTTTCATGAATATGCAGAGACTCTTCATACATTCTATGTATCCACATTATTAAATGTATTAAATTAATCACTTTATAAGAAAGGAAAGTGTAAAGAGTCACACATATATGAAGAGAGAAAATAAATTATAATGTAAAAAATTTTATTGCTGGTTATATATAATAATTTTATACATGTATAAAGTATAGCTGATAAAAATGTTCAGGACAAAAAAATTGTGCAACTCGTGGTTCACATACTAGGTTCAACCTCTCAGATTGTATCCAGCTCGTAGGAAATGTCTCATAACAGGGCATAATCCTTTAGGTTCTATTTTACTATAGTCTAAAAATGGTTTTTAAAAATTCACCCAGGACATTAATGTATCATATACCTTTGGATATATAACCATTAAGTAGACAAGCACATTTTCGTTGAAAAGAAATTAAAAAAACAAAGTGTACATGCTTTATTAAATTTCATGTACAGTCAAAGTGACAGCTTCAGTTTGATGCTGTGAAAATGATATATATAATTTAGTTTTAACACATGTACATATATTTGTTTATATTCTTTATATATGAAATTCTTTAGTTTTGTTCACCTCATGATAAACCTATCTATAATATCAGTTTTTGATCTTTATTTGCTGCTGACTTGTGCCATGAAAGGGTTTCTCACACTGGTATAAGGCATATAGAATGAAGGAAATTTTACTTTAAGAAAAATTCAGGCATCTGTCATTTGTTTTTCTTTAAAATCAGCTCTTCATGACCCCAGAAAAGGTCTTGATGGCAACTAGAAAGTTCTCAAGTGACTTTATATCCAAAGGGTACCTCTAAAAACTGCCTGTGAAATTCATTTGAAGAAGGAGAGCAATGAAAGAAGAAAATGTTCTTCAGGTATGTTGCACTGAGAGGCTACAGAAAATAGAGTCAGTTAATAATGTTACTTATTTAAGGCATGTATCTAGATGTTAACATGTTATAAGCATGTAGTACTAAAGAAATAACACAGTGCATTATATTTGTATAAGGAAATTTAAGCAATGTTGTTACTTTTTATTAGCTTAGAATACTTGCAGAATACATATCAGTATTATGGATTTTAATTCGTTTGCTGTGAAACCGAGGCCTTCCATAACCAATAACCAATATCAGTAACTTTTGTATTTTTTCCCTAATTCTTCAAAAGACAATTTAAGGTGTTCCTTTTAATTTGAGCACAGTAAATAATATATTACATCCCTGTACATTTAATTAAAGAAAAACAATACTAGAAAGTGTGTGTGTATACAAGAATACAAATGTGATTATGTTTCATGTATAATTAGTGAATGACTAGATGTATGTATAGGGCTACCAGGGTCAAGTGGTCTAGTTACTAGGGTCAATCTCTGAGTCTGAGGGCCCTGTGCAAAATCTGACAATGCAGTGGATAACAATAAAAAGTCACCTCATATGGACAGTTTTTATTTCTGTCCTATGTGCCATCTTTCATTAAAAAAAAAAACGATAGATAGATTTACAAATGTATGTTTTGCTTGTTTGTATGTATTTGAGAAAGCATACTATGATGTATGTTGAATAGATATAGTTGTGTGAGCACATTTAAACAATTATGTAAATATGAGGGGGGGGGGGGGAAGGGAAATCATGTACCTATTTAAAGTAGAGAACTTGTGACATAAGCTGTTTATATGTAAAATTGAAGGAAAATGTATAGCAAAATATGTACAAAGTAGTGAGACAGTTATCAGGAGTATAAAATAAGTAGCTTTTGAGGCGTGCACATATATTTAAAAATAAAAAAAATTGTTTGTAGAAAAAAAAATGATAATGCAGTATAAATAAAGATGTAAAATGGCTGAAAAAGAAAACTCACATTGCAATGAGCTATTGCTATCACAGATATGCAGCCACTGTTCAGTTATGACTAATGGCATTGTTTCAATAGAAAAATAGTGTATATAACTATAACAATTGTGCTTAGATTAAAAAATAGCATTAAAAAAATATCTGAATATTTAAAATAAATAATACACTTTTGTGTAAACTCTCTGGTAATATTAAAATTGTAAAAAATTATATGACATTAAAGTTACAAAAATTTCTTTAAAAAATATAACAGTATTCAAGGATATTTTTTAACATATTACAACACTTTATATATATATATATAAACAGCACAGATGGCAAACTTGAAACATTTGACAAAAATATTGTAAACACATATAAATACAGAAATCTATATCAATATATTTCTTTGCTTAAAGTGCATCATGCTAACCTTTTCTTCCAATTATTCTCTGCACATCTTTCCTCATAGATGAATTAATCAACTGTTGTTTATTACAAACTTATCATTTTATTCAGGTTATTTTCTGGACAGTCTTCTACTCTATAATGTCTTTAGATTCAACTTGTCAGTTACTTCTTTTAGTATTTTGATAACAATCTATAACATTGTTATTAGAGAATGAAAAAAACATTTACTGTAGAAAACTCACATTTAAATGAAGCAGTTTTTTTCAAAATAATGCTGTTCTAACTAAACATAATTAATGACATGGAAGTATAAATTCTCTATGTTGAAAAAAAAAGGCTAAGTGTAACATTTAAATATAACATTCCTGACAATTCTAACCACATCTAAAGGTAAGGCACCAACTAGAGGAACTCTGGATATTAAAAATACCCCACACTGTCATCAACTCTCCTTCCCCCCAAAAAAATGAAAAAATAAAAACCAACAATAACAAAAAACAGATTCATAGTAAAAGACTGAAAAGCATAATATGATTTGGAAGCAAAATAAAATGCTGTGATTAAATTTTCCTTTGCACTGAAAAAAGTATAATATTGCTTTTGTGTACAATAGTTAGCACATTATTGAAACAAATAAATTATTTATTCTAATGATTAGGTTTTAATTATTTTTCATTTAGTTTAAAAATATCTTTCTAGTATACACACTGCAAAAGCCAATTTATAGTATACAAGACAGGCTCTTTTTTTGGAATCGCAAAGGGAGGAGACTAAGAGGAAGGCCAAAAATATATTTAATAAGGTAGAGGCAAAAATGAAGAAGATAGGGAAGACATGGAAAAATCTTAAGAGAATGGTACCAAATGTGATAGCTTGGAAAACCTATGCACCATAATTTGAAAGGTATAAAAAAAAAGAAGAATTGAGACAAAAGAAGCATTGCTGTAAGGTTTTCTAAGATATGTACTTATAAACAATGTAGACTTTGTCGCAGCCAATTGAGAGAAAATCATCATCATCATTGGGTGCCGTCTTTGCATTGAAGGTTAGCTACCATGGAGCGCCATTCTGTTCTGTTTCTTTTGATAGTGCAGGTTGTCATAAGCTGAATTGTCCATCTTTTGATGTTACTCGCCCATCTTATGATGTGACTCGTGCATCTTAGTCTTGGTCTGCCTCTGTCTCTTTTACCTTATATTTTCCTGTTCCAAGATTATATTTAGCAGGTTGCTGTGTCTTTTAACATGCTCCAAAAATCTCATTTGTCTTGTTTGAATTGTGCTTAGTAGTTCTCTTTTCATTTTTAGTTCTTTTAAGACTAAAATACCTTATTTTAAAGGTGTAAAAGAGGACTGAAATTTCATTACATATGGGACTTTCCTAAATATATGTGACACAAATATACAAGAAATTGTCACAGACATACAGAGACATTACAAGCAAAGTGTTGGGTGAGAGAGTTGAGGCTATGATTACAAGTTTAAATGACAAAAGTATTGAAAGGAGAGACAATTTATAAAATCTTTGAGTAGAGTTTGCCTGTTTGTCATAAAATACCATAGAAAATGAACCATACAGTGATGCAAAGGAATTCTAAAAGTACTCAAATATGGTTAAAAGATTTTTAAAAAGCAGGACATTTTGTCTGAAATATAAGGATTTCTCCCAATAAATATCAGGATATGATAATGCTGTGCTAATTTTTAATACTTTATATAATTATAAGGTAAATGCCTGACAGGACACAGGATTCATATCTTAAAAGCAGGCCATGTTTGGCAAAATCCTAACATCTGGTAATCCTGCAGAAAGCTATAGAAATTAAAAGCAGAGATTGTTTGACCAGGAATTTTTTTTCAAATTTGGTCACTTATATTTTGTTAATAGAAAACAGAAAGATTATAAGTGATAAATTGTACTAAATATAGATATTTGTATTGCTGAAATACAACATAATGTAAACAAAGATATTTAATTCAATATTAAATATGACCTGCACGTTGTTGATTTCATATAGATATTTTTAATGTCTTTATTTAGCAAATTAATGTTTCTCTTATTCACAAAAACAGGCACAAAATTACTGCTTTTTAAAAAAATTTAAACATGTGAGTTGTCAAGGTGAACTTTTTTTTGCCAGGAAAGAAAAATGCTTAGAAAAAGTAGAAAAGTAACATGAAATAGAGAATCATTTGTTTTTGTTGCTGATTTGTGATGAACATCATAACATTAGCACCAAGGTTAAAAGTGAGCACTCAGATATAAAATATTTTCATGATGAGAAATGATAGCATTATCTTTATTTCAAAAATTGCTTTGGTAATAAATTTAATATAAAAATATTATTTGTTGCACTGAAAGCATAAGGTAAAAACAAAAGTATAGTACAAGAAGATATTATACAAAACAAAATCTGAAGACAGATAAATATGTGTACCAAAAACAGCATAGTAATGAACAATTAACAATGCTGTAGAATAGTGTAATAATAGTGATAATTAAATTGTCAAATAACACAGAATAATGAGAATAACAATGTGATAAAAAGTTCAGATTGGGAACAATGCTTTAAAATACACTTAAAAAAAGATGGCTCATCTGGTTAAACTCTAGTCTTTAAAGTACCAACAGATTTTTAAATTAAAAAATAGCAAAATCCATTGTAAACAAGAAGATCATGGAAGGTAAATGAAAATTTCTTTTCCACTATTTGAAGTTTTTTCTTCACGACTCACATAACTAGTTGTGTTGCACTATGTTTTGCACCTTGAAGTTCAATCCATCTATTTTCTCTTCCAAGTTTATTTGTGGAGTAATACACTTTAGTATATTAGGAAGAAACGATCATCATTTTTTGGCCATGTAATGAGAAGAGAACAACTGGAATATAATGTAACAACTGGAAAAATTGAGGGACAAAGAGGTAGAGGGAAGCAAAGAGAAAAAATACCAGACGGCTTAAGAGAATGGCTTAGCAGAAGGTCAGCAACAGAAATGATAAATAACTGTCGAGATCGAAAGTTGTGGAGAAACATGATCACCTATGTCAGCAGGCCTGGTACTTGATGATGATGAATACACTTTACATATATTAATGCAAAAACTTTAATTTGAACTGAAGGCCAAAAGAAAATAATCTTTTCAAAGTGTGAAGACTCAAGTTCTATAAATGAAAGAGAAATTAAGTTTTGCAGTTGATGAATACAAACTTTTCTTTCTGTTTTTATTCAAATCTTCTTATAATAATGGAAGTGAAACTGTACATGGTGCAGACAGATTTAAGAAGAGGTAAAGTTATCAGCGATCATTTATTTCATTCAGGTACAGGATGCCCATCCAGGAACTGAGCTGAGCATGTTCAGAGGCCCACAGGTGATTGCATGTATCAGAATTTATGAATAGCAGAGCTGATCAAGACCCTGCTCCATCTCCCAGTGGTGCTCCAGAAAATATTATCTAGTTGAGGATTGAAGTTGAAAGGTAACCCAGAAATTCCATAATGAAGTCAGGGCAAAAAGGCACAAATATATCTATCTGTAAATCACAACACATACATCTTCACCCATTACTTTTAAGTGTGGATAACGAAAAGGATTATTCCTTCTTTTAGTAGTCCAGCTGAATGCCAGGCAGAAATAAAGATGTAATTCATTCTCACATAGTTATAGAAGTAATTAAAGGAATAGGAGTAAATAATACACTTAAGTGAATGTAAATGATTTTTTAAGGATTAAATATTAATATAAATTACAGTTTGACAAAATTTTGATGAAAAAACTCTATAAAACATTGGAAAAACTGCATCTAGCAGATGAGGGGATTCATATGAATATCAAAGCTTCAAAAACTGACTCCATCTCAGCAGAGATTTACAAAAATGGCAATCCTAAGCTGATCAAGAAGCACTGTCAGACTCAACAAAATGTGGAAGCAAAAGTGCATCTCAAAGAGATTCAAAAGATGCAGCAGTAGTTCATCTGTACACACGGAAAGGAAGTAAAGCAGATTTTTAAAATTAGATGTGATAACTAAACTTTTATTTTGTGGGGATTTTTATTTTTTATTTTTAAATTTTGCTGCGGATATTAAACTTTATGTCACACTAACAAACACTGTTCAACATATCAAATAAATCTTTAAAATATATAAGAAAAATCCAACTTACATGATTCTGAAGTCCTGGAATTCCTAACACACTTTTATAACGTCCTAACAACTACACAATAACATATTAATTTAAAACAATAATTAATTAACTAGTCTTTTTCCTGTTCTATGCAACATTTTCAAATATGTCATGGGAATCAACAATACAATGAAGAAAATACTTGGTACTAATGGAATCTTTAAAATAATAACAAGTATTTACCTGTTTAATACATTTTTATGCAGTGTTGGTCAGAGTAACCAACTTTGGCCATAGAAAGAGCAGAGGACAATGTAACAGCTGACACTATTAATGATATGATAGACAATACTGCTGACAGGATGCTGATATGTTTCATAATCATCATATATGTTTATCATATGTTGATATGTTTATCATAATAAATTTCAATTTGTTAAACCATTGGGTGTCTAAAGCAAAAGACAAAATGCTAAACATAAAAATAACCAATTAACCACATCTGGATTTGTTTTGAAAAAAAATTTATATTATAAATAAATCCTTTATGAAACTGACCTTTTTATTTGTACACAAATATATTGTTAACTTACTTGTGCCCTTATCAATAACCCAATAAATAGG
Source organism: Megaustenia siamemsis (assembly GCA_032433765.1). Classification (NCBI taxonomy): domain Eukaryota; kingdom Metazoa; phylum Mollusca; class Gastropoda; order Stylommatophora; family Ariophantidae; genus Megaustenia; species Megaustenia siamemsis. The sequence goes on from JAVIAB010000092.1 coordinate 90,943,125, forward strand.
CTTACAGGCAGGTTTCATGCAGCAATATCACAGAGTAGAATAAATATTTGTCATGTAGCTGAAACAACTACAGCGCAGAAAAAAACCTTTTAGAAACAGCTGGAGTAATTAAAGCTAAAAGTAATTGCTTTAAACATTTTTTTGTAATAAGACATTAAAGAACTAATTAACTACTAAATAAAATAAAAAATTGTTCTTTTTAAAAATATCATATAAAAAAAAATAAAGTGATTCATCACATCTTTGAATCCAATAGTTCAGCTGTGCTGTTCAAGATGTGGAGAAATTGCACCTTTATCCAGTCTGGAAACCCCTGTTAAATTAAAAATGACATCAGCACTATAAATGTTCTGTATATGAACATTTTTAACAATAATTATGGATTATAAATACTATATAATATTAATGAATTTTAACATATTGTAATCTGGTCAAATTGTTGCTTTAATTGAGTTGTAAGAGATAACACTTTCAATCTTGTGAAGATCCTTCATTTGTAAAGAATTGTTCTAAAATAAAATGAACTGTAAGTCTTTACACAGCTTCTGTATTTGCAACCTCACCCATTGTCAAGTGATGTTGTAGCATTTCTCTGATGTTGTCAGTGCATAATACTTTGGGCCCTTATAAAGGCTCTTCTTTCATCTCCTCTTTTAATATATGTTTTGTATAGTATAGAATCTCTTGGCATTTTTTCCAGATAAATAAACTATATCATTTGTCACCCCTGTATGTTATTCAGAACTGATTCAATGCCCAATCTCTCTCTTACGACATCATTTCTCGTTCTGTCTCTTGTGGTCCCACCAAGCACTTTTCTCTCTTCATTTGGTGACTAATTTCCTATTATATATTTTTAAAATGAGCAACCATGTTAAGCACTGATAGCACAATGTGGGCATTACTATACTTTGTATAAGATGATTTAAAAAAAAATTTGTGATGACAAGTACTGTCTTGTGCTGAAGTATAGGAGCTAGCTGTCCTAATATTTGATTTACCTTGTAACATAAGATGTTTATTTCTTTATCCATTAATTATGCAATCTTCAGAGAATGTTGTTCCTAGATATTAAAAGTCTGTCACTTGCTTTATAATGCAGTGTTCTGCAGCCATGTTTAATGTCTGCTTTATAATGCAGTGTTCTGCAGCCATGTTTAATGTCTGCTTTATAATGCAGTGTTCTACAGCTATGTTTAATGTCTGCTTTATAATGCAGTGTTCTACAGCTATATTTAATGTCTGCTTTATGATGCAGTGTTCTACAGCCATGTTTAATGTCTGCTTTATAATACAGTGTTCTACAGCTATGTTTAATGTCTGCTTTATAATGCAGTGTTCTACAGCTATGTTTAATGTCTGCTTTATAATGCAGTGTTCTGCAGCTATGTTTAATGTCTGCTTTATAATGCAGTGTTCTGCAGCCATGTTTAATGTCTGCTTTATAATGCAGTGTTCTACAGCTATGTTTAATGTCTGCTTTATAATGCAGTGTTCTACAGCTATATTTAATGTCTGCTTTATGATGCAGTGTTCTACAGCCATGTTTAATGTCTGCTTTATAATACAGTGTTCTACAGCTATGTTTAATGTCTGCTTTATAATGCAGTGTTCTACAGCTATATTTAATGTCTGCTTTATGATGCAGTGTTCTACAGCCATGTTTAATGTCTGCTTTATAATGCAGTGTTCTACAGCTATGTTTAATGTCTGCTTTATAATGCAGTGTTCTACAGCTATGTTTAATGTCTGCTTTATGATGCAGTGTTCTACAGCCATGTTTAGCGTCTGCTTTATAATGCATTGTTCTACAGCCATGTTTAGCGTCTGCTTTATAATGCATTGTTCTACAGCCATGTTTAATGCTTGCTTTATAATGCAGTGTTCTACAGCCATGTTTAATGCCTGCTTTATAATGCATTGTTCTACAGCCATGTTTAATGCCTGCTTTATAATGCAGAGTTCTACAGCCATTTCTGGTTGTATCCAAGATGGGGGAATTATTTTTCTCCGGCTTGGTATAGAACCATTGATCAGAGGTTTAACCAGCCGCTATTGTAAAAATGATTTTGCTAATGAAACGTAGACCTGATACAAGTTGAACGCATTCAAAAATAAATGTCTAGGGAAAATACTTAGTATAGCGTGGAATGAATTCAAAACAAATGAGGAAATTAGAGAAATCGCCAATCAACCACTAATATCTTCAGTAATAAAGAAAAGACGATGGTCATATGTTGGACATGTGATGAGAAGAGATAATAACCGAATAGCAAAGCAAGCCCTCATGTGGGAAACAACAGGTAAGAGAAAAAGAGGAAGACCCAGAGAGACACTGAGAAGAACATTGATGAGAGAGGCAAGAGCAGCAGGAATCGGCTCCCTCAATGAGATAGAGCTGCTTGCACAGAACAAAGACAAATGGCGAGATTTGACAAAATATCTTTAAAAGAATTGAAAACTGCTAGAACAAAAATTCAGATAAGAGAAGGAGTATCTTGGTCTATGCCCTCTGGGCTGGCAACGGCTCGAAAGGTCAATAGATAGATAGATAGACAGCCATGTTTAATGTCTGCTTTTGCCTTCCTATTGTCTTGACTCCTATTTTATCTGTGCTTATTTTTATGCTAATCAGTTTGCATATATTATTCATGGATGTCAGGTGTTGTTGGAGTTCTGTTTTATTCTAAGCTATCAGTGCTTGATTATCAGCAAAGAGTAGTTCATTGATATTTTCATTATGTGGCTTGACATTCTTGCATACTTTGTCGATGTACGTATTGAATAATACCAGAGATAATACACATCCTTGTCAGATGTTACTACAAATAGTTTAGATGTAACTCTTCATGACAAATTATGGAGAACTAGCAACCTCAAGTGCACCATCATGTTCATGACTAAACCGGTCTTGATGTTTAGCTGAATTAGATTGTTGAAAAAGATGGACATAACTAAAACAATAAACTATGTGCAGTTTAAAATAAATCAGATGCAAGCATTAAAAAGATCAGGTTAAGAATCTTACTTGATGCCAACATGCACTGTAGACTTGAAGAAAATGCAGAAAGATCTTTCTGTGTTTGGCTGGTCCTGATAGACAAGAGCAACATATCTTCCAGGCTTCAGAAGGTACCTGGCTTCTAAATTCCAGGAGATCACAAAATTAGTCCGTGAGCCATCCATATTGGTAGGGCAATGGTCATAGTGGTCATATAAGTACTTGTTATCCAACGGTGGTCTTGCAGCATTTTCCAACTGGTTGAGTGAATAGTTTATATATAATTTATCATGACTAGTATTACCAAAATATTATAAGTAATAATAAATATATAAAAGTAAACAATATAATCATGAAAATCTAAATGAAATGAGATTGCAAAAGGATGAAAAAGGAGGAAGTGTACAGAGGTACTAATACTTGTAATATTAGATAAGCTGATTAGTAAGTTGGCTCCTCTCAGGTCAAAGATGGCACACATGATAGAGATCATAAGTCTGCATTAGTTGGCTCCTCTCAGGTCAAAGATGGCACACATGGTAGAAATCATAAGTTTGCATTAGTTGGCTCCTCTCACACCAAAGATGGCACACATGATAGAAATCATAAGTCTGCATCAGTTGGCTCCTCTCGGGCTAAAGATGGCATATATGGTAGAAATCATAATTCTGCATTAGTTTGCTCCTCTCACACCAAAGATGACACACATGGTAGAAATCATAAGTCTGCATTAGTTGGCTCCTCTCAGGTCAAAGATGACACACATGGTAGAAATCATAAGTCTGCATCAGTTGGCTCCTCTCAGGCTAAAGATGGCATACATGATAGCAATCATAAGCCTGCATTAGTTGGCTCCTCTCAAGCCAAAGATGGCATATATGATAGAAATCATAAGCCTGCATTAATTGGCTCCTCTCAGGTCAAAGATGGCACACATGGTAGAAATCATAAGCCTGCATTAGTTGGCTCCTCTCAAGCCAAAGATGGCATATATGATAGAAATCATAAGCCTGCATTAATTGGCTCCTCTCACACCAAAGATGGCACACATGGTAGAAATCATAAGTCTGCATTAGTTGGCTCCTCTCACACCAAAGATGGCATACATGGTAGAAATCATAATTCTGCATTAGTTGGTTCCTCTCAGGCCAAAGATGGCACATATGGTAGAAATCATAAGTCTGCATCAGTTGGCTCCTCTCAGGCTAAAGATGGCATACATTATAGAAATCATAAGCCTGCATTAGTTGGCTCCTCTCAGGCCAAAGATGACATACATGATAGAAATCATAAGTCTGCATTAGTTGGCTCCTCTAAGGACAAAGATGGCATACATGATAGCAATCATAAGTTTGCATTAGTTGGCTCCTCTCACACCAAAGATGGCACACATGGTAGAAATCATAAGCCTGCTTTAGTTGGCTCCTCTCAGGTCAAAGATGACATACATGATAGCAATCATAAGTTTGCATTAGTTGGCTCCTCTAAGGACAAAGATGGCATACATGATAGAAATCATAAGTCTGCATTAGTTGGCTCCTCTCAGACCAAAATTGGCACACTTGGTAGAAATCATAAGTCTGCATTAGTTGGCTCCTCTCAGACCAAAATTGGCACACTTGGTAGAAATCATAAGTCTGCATTAGTTGGCTCATCTCACACCAAAGATGGCACACATGGTAGAAATCATAAGTCTGCATTAGTTGGCTCCTCTCACACCAAAGATGGCACACATGATAGAAATCATAAGTTTGCATTAGTTGGCTCCTCTCACACCAAAGATGGCACACATGGTAGAAATCATAAGTCTGCATTTGTTCGCTCCTCTCAGACCAAAGATGGCACACATGGTAGAAATCATAAGTCTGCATTCTTGACAATTCAATGATAAGTCTTGAGGAGTTTCTTTCCTGTCTTGTTTTCTTTTGCATCTGTTGCCCACATGAAGTTCTTGCAAGAGAATCTTCTTTCGTCCATTCTAAGTGACCAACTTGTGTACTTCCAGTGTCTTCTCCTCATATAGCTTGACACATTGTCTTGGTTGATTTCTTCTCTTATAAATTAATTTGGTGTAAAGTCTCTCCAACGTATGTTTTAGAGTCTTTGGAGACATAAATAAATTCTAAATATAGAAAAATAACTTTTGCTTATAAGAGAAATGTCTGTTTCTATAAAAATATATATTAAACAGAACAAAACTAGGAACTTTATGTTAGAAAGGTTAAAAAAGAGTAAATAATTTTAAATATGTCCTTGAAAAAGGAGATCGCATAAACAATACATTTTAAAGCTGAAAATAACTTGAACTGTAAAAGTACCTTTTCTGTTTTCTTAACATCTCTTTTTTTTTAACAAAATACCTCTCTCATTCTCTTTTGTGACACTCCTAACTTAACATTCCATCTCATTCTTAATTTCTTGCCTTAAAGATGGTGTCTTTCGGAACATGTAGAGTGTTATTTCTTACTGTAATATTTATACCTTACAGCCAGGCTTCTCTGACTTAATCACATCTTTCATAAATATGGTTGGGATTTTTATTTATGATTTCTCTCTGCGGCAACCACCCCTGGTCTCAGCAGCAAGGCCCGGCTTGAAACGTCAGTTACTCATTGATGGAAAAAACATGAGTACCTCCGAAGTTGGAGTTATCTGCCTGTGCGGCGAGGGACCACTGTAAACACGGCTGCCAGGGAAAAATGGATTAACACGAAAAATTCAGTTCCTAGTCTCTAGGGACTTCGTCAGAGTTGAAAGCTGGCGAATGCAACAACAACAACATAAGTATCAGTTTTTACTTTCCTCTTCAAATCTCTCCCACTTGTATCATGAGCTTGAGGTATCTGTTGCCAAATTATGTAGATGTGGAGTAGGATTTTGATAAACTCTGGTTTGTTGACCCCCATGCCAACAATCAAATATCTATTACTAAAGACTACAAACTCATGCATTGTGCACCTCAGGTCCTTTAGCATTCCATTTATTATCTTAATCTATTTACACTTAATATAATGTATTGCTGGTCTACCTTAAAAATCCTGACACCAATTGCTTGGCTAGGCTCTTCTTGAGTTTGCATGATGTAAACTACAAGTGGAACTTCATTGCCTGATAGAAAACAAAGGTAACCATGTTTTAGTTCATTTGAACAAAAAACTGTATAGTGTCTTCATTAATTTATATTACCAAATGTTATGAAATTTGATCCCATCCCTACATATATTTTTTCCAGCTTGAAATAATTGGCTGACAGATTATCTAATTAATGTTATTGATTAATAATATTAAAAACTAAACATACAATTTAGCAATAGTTACTCTACCAAAAAAATAGAAACCATCAACATAGTTTATTAATGAGTCTTTATATTTACAATACAGGAGAATCCACTTATAATGAGACTGGTTATAATGAGATTACTGATCAACTTAAAAAAATTCCTGAATTTGTTTTTTTCTTTATTCTATATATTAAAAAAAATCTTTTATAAAGCTGTTTACCCAGCCTGCAAATCAGTTACAATGTATTTTGTCAAATATTCTTTGCCAAAAGAAAAAAAAATGTTAATGGTGTTTTCTCAAGTCATTAAATTTGTTATCATGATAATTTCCACTACCACAAGAAACGCAAGCATATATCACTTGAAACAAATGTGATGCTGATAGAGAAAGTATAAAAAAAATTTTTATCAAATGCAGAAATAAGCAGGGAACATGATATTCCCTGAAGCACACTACATACAATGGAGCCTCAATGGCTGAGTGATTATTGTGTTATACTTCAAGTTCAGAAGTGTTTGGGTTTGTTCCCCAGAAGTGGTAGGATTTTTTTTCAGATTGACAAGGCTCCAGGGTTCACCCAGTCTCTAAAAATGGGTACCAGAGATTTTTATGGGAAGTAAATGCAGCTTGGCATGATACCAACCATATCACCCAAAAATGTGCTATGGTCATATAAAAATATGGTCACCAACACCATATTGCCCATATGCCTAGCAAGGCATGGTGGAACCTTACTTCACTTTACTTACACCAGGTACAATCCTGAAGAACAGAAACAACATTATGTCAACATTTACAAGCTGTGGTTTTGTGCAGAAAGGAAAGAAAATTAAGGAGTTGATTCTGAAGGTGCTGACTGCGCTTTACATACATGCTTCCAGCAAGCTGGGAGCAAGAATACCCCAATTTCAGGATCCATCCTTAATGAAAAGGGAAAAGTGATAGTTGGTAGTCTAAGTCATACCACCTTCAACCTAAGCATGGGCTGGCTGGACTAATTCAAAGTGTGATGTGGAATTGCAATGAAAGTAGTCTCTGGTGAGGTTGGGTCAGTTTAAAAAAAAACGAACTGATAAGTGGAAGCAAAATGAGCAACAAAGGATATTCTCAAGCAACTTGAACCAAAAAGTACATACAACATGGATGAGACAGGTCTCTTTCATAAGTGTGTCCCAAACCGCACACTCATTGAAAAAGGAGAAGCATGCAACGGTTACAAGATTGCAAAAGACAGAATTTATATTTTGATTGCTGCTGACATGATTGGTGACAGGCTGCACCAGTTTGCTATATTCTATATTATCAATTTGATAAGCAACATTGTTTTCAAAGAATGAGAACACTGCCGACATAGTACAGGTTTAGCAAAAAATCAAGGATGACAGGGTCAATATTTGAATAATGGGTGTGCAAGTTGAGCAGGAGGTTATTGTTGCAGGGAAGAAGTACTGCATCTATCATGGACAATTGCTCATGCACATTTATTTAACTTGTTTGATAGATGTTTCTTTGTTTATACAGTACATTCCCCTATTATAAAAAAAAAAATTGGATATAACGAAATATGGTTATAACGACAATATTTTGATTGTCCTGAGGATTTCATTACAATCAGATTCTACTGTATTTATTTGTGAAGGATGGTAATTCGTATGATCAACACTTACACAAGTACTTTTATTTAGAAAATAATGTTCAAAGCATTTTCTTGACTTTTCAGAATAAAAGAAATGCCTCCAATGACATTTTGTGACTATAATAGAAAATGGTAATGAAAGTACTGAAGGTACATTATTCAGAATCAAGAATTGCTTAAAATTTGGCAGAACTATAAAAAAGGCACATTTAAACAAGGTTTTGGTTGTTAATAAAAAAAGCTTAAAATTTAAAATAAGTATAGATAACACATTCACAAAGACAAAGTACAATCCATAGCATCAATAAACTTCACAGCACTTTAAGGGAGAAATTCTGGATAGATTTAGTTCACCACTCCTGGTGCAAGCAGTTAGTTATGAGTCGCTGACTGCTTTCAGGCCTGGTGCTGATATGCACCTTTACCACACACACCCCCCCCCCCCCCAGTCAAATAATGCTGAATAATAGATTCAGAGGCAGTTCTAAATGTTGGAAAGGCACGTTTGTTTATTTTAGTTAATATTCAAACATTTTCTGGTAACCATTTGAAACATTAAAGTCTATGCAATGAATGAAAAGAATATAAAATGAACATAAAAATAATGTAAAGTAACCTTTTTCAGGAATGGTGATCAGATACTGTGGATTCAGGTGGTAACTATTCCGGTTGGACACTTGACCTCCAGCATTGTGTCCTTTGATAAATTCTCCAAACAGAGCCTTTTCAAAAGCTGAATTAAATTTATAATAAAAAATTAACAAATAATATTTTTTTAAAAACCACTTGAATACAAATAGTTGCTGGAACTTGACTAACAATTAAACATAATAAGAATGTGCTTCGGGCATCAAGGAAAGAGGGTACACCATAGAAATTTTCATTGCGAGATTTACAAAATATCATTATGGTACAAAACTCTACAGCTGAACCAAGTTAAAAAAAAAGTGGTTCCACAATAAATAAACAAAAGTTACATATAAACAAGTGTTTTCTACCAGAACTCTGTCACTCAGCTCATGAAACGAGAAAATCATAATATATTAGGACTCTGGTCTTACTTATGTGTGATTATTGTCAACAGCTTTAAAATGAAAATGTAAAATGCAGCAATTCTAATGTTCAATTTTGTTTAAAATGTGTGGCAAAACCCATTCAAGACTTAAAAAAGTTTAATGGAAGGCATTATAGATTGTTCCAGAAGAGTGTTCCTATTATACACAATAATGTATATAATAGTTATAACAGGTTAATGATATATGTTTTTGTTTCATCTTAATACATAACATTTCACTTCATAGTTTACTATTGTTTACATTTTTATATTATTTATATAATGCAATATACATCTTAAGAACATTGATAGAAAGAGCTATAGAGGTAAAGAAAGATCTATATATGTACTTTATAGACTACACAAAAGCATTTAACAAAGTAAAGCATGTGGAAATAATAAATATGCTGGAGAAATTAAACATTGATGACAGGGATCTGCGAATTATAAAAAACAGTACTGGCAACAAACAGCAGCTATACAAATTAGCAACCAAACAGGACAATTCCAATATATAAAACAAGGAGTCAGACAAGGCTGTTTTCTGTCGATGGATTTGTTTTCACTTTACAGCGAACATATTATGTGATCAATAGTAGACAAAAAAGGAAGTGAAGACAAAGGCCACAACATAAATAATTTGCGATATGCGGATGACACAGTCTTAATAGCAGAGACAGAGAATGAACTACAAGAAATGATAGACATAATAGTAAAAGAATGCAACAAAAAAGATGTCGGTCTGAACAGTAAGAAAGCAGAAGTAGTGGTCATATCAAAGAAACAATATCACCTTAATGCAGCATAAAAATAAATAGGACAAATCTGAAACAAGTGCAAGGCGTCAAATACTTGGGCACAATAATAACATCAGATGGAAGATGCACCATATAAATAAAAAGCAGAATAGCTCAGGCCAAAATAGCATTTCAGAAAATGAAAAATATCTTATGCAACAAATCTATGTCAATAGAAATGATAAAGAGAGTTCATCGGTGCTATATAGAATCAATTTTGATCTATGAAAGTGAATCATGGACAGTAGATAAACAAATGAAAAGACGATTAGAGGCCACAGAGATGGGATTTCTCAGAAGAATGTTGAAAGTTCCCGGGACAGCTAAAAAGACCAATGAGGAAATTCTCAAAGAGGCCAAAACAAAACGAGAGCTCCTAAAAAACATCAGAAAGAAACAATCAACATTTTCGGGCAGAACATGAGAAGAGGAAAGTTGGAATACTTGGTTACAACTGGCAAAATAAAAGGAAAGAGAGATCGCGGACGACAAAGAGAGAAAATACTGGATAGCTTGGTGCCATGGCATGGAAAACAGTCAACAACAGAACTGATACGATGCACTGTAGATAGAAGATTGTGGAGGAACATGATCACCTATGCCAACCGGTAAGGCACATGATGATGATGATCCCCATATTTGCTTTACTCCCCACCTCAGTATTTTTTGAAGCATGCTCCAACTCATTGCCTCTGTCAAATGTTGACTGTTGACTGTTGACACATCTTCTGTATTTTGAAGATAAGGTTTGAGCACACTATAGATGTATCCAGAGTGTAGTGATCATGGTCCTAACATAACACAACACCCTCTCCCACTATGCATACAGAAGCAATCAGATCCCTTTTTTGGCTTCATCTCAAAACTCATCAGTCTCTCAATGTATATAGCCTTGACATGCATAGAAATGACATCTTCTCTAGCATGAACTACCATGATACCTATACAAAGTTAATATTTAAGTAAAATTATGTTTAATATGGTAATAGAGAACTTACTTAATTTATATGTCCTGTCTTTAAAAGTAATGGTTTTCTCTCTTTCACAAGACATAACTTCAGCTTTCATTGGTATTTCCCTGTAAAAAGACAAATTCACAATAATTGCTTTACTTTCCAGCATTCATTTTAAACTAGTTTTCTTACACAAGAAATTATGATGGTCTCTCCACAGATATACTTAGCCAGACATCATGCAACAGTATAACTGGAAGATGTGTTTCATATATAATGAGTTTTAAACATATTTTCAACAGTCATACATTAATCAGCTGATCAAAACCTCACTTCCTCTCCATGTTGGTTTCCCTGGTCACAGTCGACATTCAAAACCCCACAGTGGTAGAGTCTATTGTTACAGAATACCTAGTATTGTAGTACCTATAGGATGGACAGTTGTTACAGAAGACCTAGTTGTTACAGAAGATCTAGTATTGCAGTACCTATAGGATGGACAGTTGTTACAGAAGACCTAGTATTGCAGTACCTATAGGATGAACAGTTGTTACAGAAGACCTAGTATTGCAGTACCTATAGGATGGACAGTTGTTACAGAAGACCTAGTATGCAGTACCTATAGGATGGACAGTTGTTACAGAAGACCTATTATTGCAGTACCTATAGGATGGACAGTTGTTACAGAAGACCTAGTATGCAGTACCTATAGGATGGACAGTTGTTACAGAAGACCTAGTATTGCAGTACATATAGGATGGACATAGAAGACCTAGTTGTCACAGAAGATCTAGTATTGCAGCACCTCTAGTCAAACAAGCTTCAACTTCTCCAACAGAACTTGGAATATCAAGAAACCCAAAGAGCAGTCTGCACCTTCAACATCTTGGCTCTAAAGGACGACTGCTTGATCTCATGGCAGTAAAAAAAAACAGACAAAACAGAAATATATGTATAAACATGTTTCTTTTTATTTATTTGCGCTTAAAGCTGTTTCACAGCATATGGCATACTGCAATAATTGAGTCTTTTACCTTAAAACATCTGATTTTGTTATTGCATTTTGGGAACCAAATTTACTTTCCATTTGATCATTACTCATTCTGTCAGACAATTTGCCTATTTTCAGGACCACATTGAGAAGCTTGAGTAGAGTCCTTGACAGCTTTGGCTTGATGACTAGCTTTGAGTTACTGACTGCCATCAGTTCATGCCCTCAAAAAGTATGTCTTCTGTCGTTATCCACATCAGGAGCAGAAAAAAATTCAAAATGTATTGCACCTCCTGCTACTAACAAATTTGTCAAAATGGGAACATCTTGGTTGATAATTGTAAACAAATGACAGCTAGGAGTGATACAGTAAAATTCTCTTTTTTTTCGGCATTTTATCCTTTTCTATTCATGAGATCAGTTTCATTGCAGTGATCCCCATATCCACTCAACCATCCATCCCAACATTTTCTGAAATGTTTGCTGACTGACTGTACCTATAAAGTGTTGTATGTTTTTCCCCACTAAGCACTCCAGATCCACCAGACCCCTTTTCCACCTTTAGACTCATCAGTCTCTCAATATATATATCATTGTACCACTCATTCTCCTCCTCATTTTTTTAAGCAATGAAGAATAAACTTTGTAAAGTCCTCTTTGTCCAGAGTCAGGCCACACTCAGTGCCAGAGATGCCAGCAAGCTTATAGGCTATTTAATTGCTGTGCACACCAGCATAACCTGGATGATACACCCGGGTTAACGTGTTCACTTTAGAGTCATGCAAAAGCTGCTTCCACATCTGTCACAGAGAAATTTGTTTCTCGTGCACACTGCATCAATTTTTACTAAGAATAATAAGACTTTTACCACAACTTTGTGGTGTATTTGAGCCAATTAAAAAAAATCTGGACAGAGTGGCTAATCAGGGGCCATTGGTGGGTACAATTAGGAAGGTACATGGCAGGCAAAAAAATTTGCACATAAAAACTGTCAAATTAAAAAAAAATGTATTTTGAAGTGGTCATTTTTATGATGTTGTCATAATGTAGGGTTAAGCATCAGATTTTGCTAAGGACCTGCAATATATTTTCCCACACATTTGGATAAGCCTATCAACATTGGCAAGGAAGCTAATGATCAATGTTGCTGTCTATTGCCTCAGTCCTTAAGTAGTTTTCTAGATTTATCACTTTTTCCTTTGTCCTCTGTTTCTCATTTGAAGGATTCCTTTGAGATTCTTTTCTTCTCATTACATAGCCGACATATGCCCACCTTTATTATAGATGATATTGCTGGACGCATGGCCATTTCTTACTTCTGCGCTATCTTGAATTAATTCCATAGTCACAGAACTGGAGTCATCAGTCGCTGGACACTGCGGGACTTGCTGAGGAGGGGATCTGAGCACCTATGGACATGTTCGGAGTGTGATGATGATGACCTGCAAATAACTCAATAATTCCATGGTAAACAAGATATTTCTCTGAGGTATTTGTTTTCAAATGCATTTATTTCTACTTATTTAACTGTTTTCCAGCTCTTGTGTGCATAAATAAGGATTGATAATAAATTTTATTTGAAAACACTGATCTTTGTTTTTGTGGTTAATAATAATTTTAATTTCCATATTTTATTAAGTTATCTGAAAATCATTGCTGTCTTTACTAGTCTGACTAGTATCATAGTAAGATACTATTATTTTTCTTTTTTTCCTCCTTTTTGGTCCTTGCAATTTCCAAGATATATGAAGTAAACTACTTCTCCCACTGCCTTTCCTTCCAGGTATATTTTTTCTTCCAGATGAATTTGATTTTTTATTACATTTATCTTTTCTTGGTTGATCTCAAGTCCTATTTTTCTAGCTATTGACAACAGGGCATTTATATTTTCTTAAATGATGTTCACATTGCTACTGATAAGAACTATGATATCTGCAAAATCAAGGTGAGATCCAGGTATCCTTTCAATGTCATTGTTACCTGTACAGCATTTCTGCATTATGAAGTTAATGACAATTCCAAATAACAATGGAGATAAAACACATCCTTATTTCACTCCTGTTTCAATCTGGAACCATTCACTCAGCCCTCACATTACATAAACTGCACAAAAGAAGCCATCACACAGATCTTTAATGGCATTGATGATTACAAATGGTTCATTCTTTTTAATATCTTCCTCTGGAGACCCGGCTTGAAACGTCAATTACTCATCGACGGAAAAATATAGAAAAAATATGAGTACTTCCGAAGTCGGAGTTATCTGCCTGTGTAGCAAGAGACCTCTGTGCACATGGCTGCCAGGGAAAAATGGATTAACATGCAAAATTCAGTTCCTAGTTTCTAGGGACTTCGTCAGAAGTAAAAGCTGGCGAACGAAAAAAAAAATATCTTCCTGTAATGCCACAAAAAAAAAAAAAACCTAATTTTATCAGATGACATATATGACTACAGCATACTTAATGTTTTCAAGTGGAACAGGAGTAAAGAGCCGTAGCAAGAAAGCTTTCTCATGACCCTTGTTAGCAGTTGAAGCAACAATCACATAGCGGCCAGGCTTCAGCTTGTGTCTGAATGTTTTTTGCAATTCTGGTGTGTACAGATGATTCTTTTTGCCCATAATTTCTAAAGCAATATGACGACCTTTTGGCTGAATCTTGTCTGCCAGAACCTTATTAAAATTTACATTAAAGAATATCAATAAAAGTGCAAGATTTAATATACTGTAATACATTCAATAAATATAATTAATTAAAAATAATTATCTTATATGAGCCTATAAAGGAGGAGGCATATATATAGCTTTCTGATATAGATAGGTATGTAGCTTGAGTTGTTGCACTATTAAATTTATTTAGTGGGTCTGACTAGAATACTTCATGGTGATTGCACTGAACATTGATCTTTACTCTCTAGTCCTTTAATTTCCTCTGCAAACCTCAGAAATGGGATAAATGTCTTAAAGATACAGATTCTGTCTATCCTTTTTATTTTACTTTGGTTATCCTTTAACCATGTTCCTGATTTTATTTTGTTGGATTTCATTCTGATTAGATGTTCAAACTATAAATATTTTTATTTAAAATATAAATACAAAAATACTTTTGTAAAATATTTATGTTTACAATTATTATTTGAAAATAAGTTTTTTTAAAATTGTTGTCTGAAAGGCTTCAGCACATTTATATTATCTAAATTATTTAAAAGATCACATTTATTGCTCAAATATTGTTATTTTTTGTATCTCTTACAAACTTTTCACCTAAGAACCCCAAGTCCTTCCTAAATGTGTTTTTAGTTTTTTACTAACTTATTAACTACCATGAAAATGAATGTATCTAAAAGTATACATCTCAAATACACAAAACCAATTAAAATAAAATGTCCCTACTTAATGAGTATCAGTTTTGTCAAACCTGTATTTCACATCTGAACACTTGATCTTTAAAACATCTACCTTAGTTTTATGCAGTCGTGATGTCAAATACAGAATTCCATCCTGCAAAGTCTGACCTGAATGTTTGTCTAGCTCACCACTCTCAGAAAAGTAACACCTTGATTATAAATTTTTTAACTATATTTTTGTGCTCAAGGTGCCAGAAAAAGCGATAGTCATAGACATTGGGCTTTTAGGACAGCAATTGTTATTTTAGCAAATTTGCGAGATGAACTGAAACAGATACTGCAATGTCGGCAGTGTTAAATAAACTATAACTATATTTATAGAGGAAAGTCAGCAGCTTATTTATATTCGAGCTATGGACTAAGCAATGTTTACATTGAACAACACGATATCTGTTATTGCAGCGAGTTGGCAGATTTTTGAAAAAATATTTTCAAGGGTTTGAACATAAATGTTTGTTCACAGCTCATTAACCTTCGCTGTAGATAAAGTCGTTAATTCGATGGCTTCGTTTCGGACGTTTGGTAGCTAAGGACCTAACATGTGCAAACGGATGGCATTGGCAAGGATCATTTTGAATCTATGAAGTGGGCTCATTTTGTGTTTAACTAAAAAGCATATGTGCTTTTTAACCAAAGACCTTTTTTTGGGGGACTCAATGAAGATATCCCCGATGGAAGAATAAACTGTACTATTAGTCTCATAAATGATTCGCTTCCAGAGGTTTATGATGTAAACAAAGCAGTTTTGTCATTGCAAGTGAATAATGTCCACACCTATAATTGGTCAGGATTGTGTAGCAGCAGCAGCTTTATAGCGAACACAGAAAACATCATAGGATTGTGCTGTTCTGAAACAGCTATGCCATGCTACCATAGAATTGCCTTTAATGGGATTACTGTGACCACAAACCACTCTCCATGTGTGTGCCACATATTTACACCCCAGAAAGAAATACTGAATATAACAACATCATGTGCCGTCTGTGATATTAATGACCAGAAACCAGGAGCCTCCTGTATGATTGATACAACTGTTGCACCAAGCACTTCATCAACAGAGCCAGATCTATGGAATGTTAATCTGACATTGTTCTTGAATGATGTCCAAGTTAACGAGACATCAGAATCGTGTGGCGGCAGCTACAAGAAGGGAGCGGAGAACATCAATTTCTGCTGCTATAAAGGAGACTTGCCTTGCTATCCCAGAATTGCCTTAAATGGGATCACTGTAGTTGAAAACTTCTCCTCTTGTGTAAACTACACATTCACATCTAAGAGTGAATCAGTGAAGGTCACAAAATCATATTCTCTCTGTGGTTTTACTAACTACAGGTCATGTGGCTTCTGTTGGATTGGAAATGATAACTTACCACCACTGTGTGTCTATATGTTTGGAATTGGAGTCATCAATGATGGCCTAACATCATCAAGTGCCGTGACGATCATTATTTTCGGGAGGACGGGAGCTCTCATGGTATATGGTGGATAGGCGGCAGGAACTATTGAAGGCTATGTCTGAAAAGTGTTCCTTGTTGCAGTTTCCTCATATTCCAAGTCCGGCTTGTTGCAGGAGCTACTGAATTAAGTGCTCTGTGCACACCGTGAGCTGTGTCTCATCCGTTTTGATCCTGCTTCAATATCCCGCTTGTTTACGATGAATGATGATATCGTACGACAGGGAACAGTTGGCTGTGTTCACTTTCTGCATGGTGCTGCGTAAATAGTCATTAAACAATCCCCTACACACTTCCTATACCTGAGATCATCATTAATAATTTTGTATACAGCACTATGACTCAGGTTGAATTCTGGCATTTTCATCAAAAGTTATTCATCTGTTGTCACTGATTTGCTTCTTGATCTTTTTATTGTTTCACTATCTTAGAGCCATACCATACTAGCTAGTCTCTCACTCTGCCATGGTCATGGTTAGTTGAAGGCCTCGGTATCACTGCAAATGAATTAAAATTCATAACTGCTCAACTGCCAAGTACCAGTAGAATCATCCAAATTAAAACTCATCTCATTGAAGCATCCAAACAAAGAGAGGCAGCTGCACTCCCCATCATACAGCACGTGCTAAAAGACATAAGGCCAAGTGGCACCGAAAGTGTACAAAGCTAAACTATTGTTATATGATATCATCATTCATTGTAAGCAATTGGAATATTGAAATATGATCCGGATGAAAAACATAGCTTACGGTGTGCACAGGGCACTAAACTCAGTAGTTCTGGCAGCAAGCAGGACTTGGAATATGGGGAACCTGCAACAAGAAACACTTTTCAGACTGAGTCTCATTGGTTCCTGCTGCCTATCTGTCATATTGACCAGAAGTCCCTCTCAATCTGCTATTCATTACTAATGTCTTGTCTTCCATTTTTAAATCCTTTCATACCCTCTTCCCTGATGAAGAATCTTTATTTTTCTTTAGATTTAAAAAATCTTCACACTGACCACACAAAAAATAATGTCACCTTGCTCTTCCATGGTGCAAATTGACAAGGGAGTTGTCATGTTGTGAGAGCTATTGCATGGGCATATACTGCTCAATCATCACATCTCATATAGTGAGTATTGCTGGAGGCAAAGGCATGCCTTACAGCACCAGAACTGGAAGTTGTCAGCGACCCACAGCTGATAGCTTGCACCAGGATCAGTGATTCAGAACCATCCAGACCCTGCTCCACCTCTCCGCAGTACCTCTAGTAACAGACTAACCTGTCTAGTCTGCCAAGTGAGTAGGGATTGAAGAGAGAAGACAACCTGGTACTCAAAAATGTCATGCTGAAGTCGGATGTGTTAGGCTGTAAGGCGCAAATATAACAGTTATACTGCAAACAACAACACAATGCAGACATGCCCACTTAACGTCCTTTTAAGGGTGTATGATGAAGATGTACACTCCTTTAGTCATCAGGCAAACGCAAGCAAGCAAGCATATAATGAGTATTGCTAAGAAGCCATACAATTTTTATTTGTGCATACTTTTCCATGCACTTTAGAATAAAATATGTTATTTAATAACTTTTCCTTGCATATATTCTATCTATCTATTGACCTTTTGAGCTGTAGCCGGCCCATAGAGCATAGACTCAGATACTCTTTCTCTTATCTAAATTTTTATTCTAGCAGTTTTCAATCCTTCTAAAGATATTTTATAAAATCTCGCCATTTGTCTCTGTTCTGTGCAAACAACTCTATCTCATTGAGGGAGCCGATCCCAGCTGCTCTTGCCTCTCTCATCAATGTTCTTCCAAGTGTCTCTCTGGATCTGCCTCTTTTCTTCTTACCTGTTGTTTCCCACATGAGGGCTTGCATTGTTATTCGGTTATTATCTCTCTAATATCATATATTACATAGGCATAATTTTTTTTTCCATAAATCTATCAAGTGGGGTTAGAAGTTTTACCTTAAAAATATCACATCTGATTGCAACACCATCAGTTTTCTTTGCCGTAGACTGTTGCACAATTTGAACAACTAATGGCAAGTAGTCATTGTTAACAAGTCCTGAAACATACGCATGCAATAAGATAACATATGATCTGGTGGTGAAACATAGTACCAGCACCTTTGCTGAATTTTTTTCAAGATTTTCAACTTATTGATAAAATACAAAATGTATTGTAAATACATCAGCAGATGGCACACTATATATATATATATTGTGCCCAGTACTATTAGAAGTATTTCTCTTAGTTAAAAAAAAAAAAGTAATAAAGTGTCCCGTCACACCTAGTGGCATATATGGTGTTAGTGACCATAATTTTTTATAGACCTTTGGCGCATGATTTTTGGAGTAAAGTGGCTGGTATTACTTTCCCAGAAAAAATCCGGTGCCCATTTAAGGCTGGGTGAACCAGGAAGCTGTCAATCAGGATCAAACCTGTCCTTTGTAGCCCAGTTTACTAACCATTGAGCTATCGCGGCTCCCCTATTTCGCTTAGTGTTATTAAGTAGCAACTGCATTAATTCACATGATTTTGGTCTTGTCTCTATTTTCAGATCCAACTGTTGTGATTCCTTGTCAAATATGCTCGTTTTATCTTGCATTGATTTATGATTATGTTAGTGATCTATGTCATAAGCAAATTCTAGCTCATCAAGTTGACAGGTCTGAGACCACTGGACTTTTCTGTAGTTCTGTGTTATTATCATAGTCCAATCTATGGCCAGCAGAAAGAAAAATGAAGACTGTAGCACTTCTTATTAATACATATGTGATCAGTATAATTCTCCATTCCATGATCTGGTGACACCCATGTAGCTTTATGTATTTTTTATGTTGGAATATTGTTTCTTCTATAGTCACTTGATTAAAGGGAAAGAGGTTCACAAATATCTCTCCGTTTTTATTTATTTCTCCAAGTCCATGATGTCCTATGATCTCTTCAAAGCCTTGATTGTCTGTTCCTACTTTTGCTTTTATGTCTCCCATCAAGATTGCAATATCTTTGGCTCACCTTCTGTCCATCTGAAATTGTAAGTGTTTATAGAATTCATCTTTAACTAAATCTTTTTTTTATCATTGGTTGATGTATAGCATTGGATATATGTATTTTTGCATTGTTTTTATTTTGCTGTTTTAAATGTTGTTCTTACTAGTCTGGAGCCTAGAGGGTTCTCCATTTTATCAGTAATGTCTGTGTTTCCTTTGATAACATTATAGCCACCCCTTCATTATGTTGTGCTTCAGGTTCCCGGTGTCCTGATGTAAAATCATCTCTCCTGTGTTTAGCTTCATCCTTTCTGCTTTTAATCATATTGTTTCACACATTCCTGGAATATCTATTAAAATTGTTTCCATTTCTGCTGCTACTTGTGTGGTTTTTTCTTGTCATTTAGAGTATGAACATTTCTGGTGCCAATTCTGGAAGATTTCCTGGCAAACAAAAAATGAGTTAGCAACCCAGGTTCCTTGCGGCTTTCTCTGGGTTGGATCATACATCTCTTAAACAGACAGTCCTTATCTTCCTGGATGGCGGATTTACTTTTTTCCCTTTCATTGACTTGTCCATGTTTGTAAAGTTTTTGAAACCTACTTTTTTACAATACAGAATAGCCAGTCTCATGCCCAGCTCTCCATAATCGCCTTTTATGAATATGCCTGGTAGGCATAAAAGTACCACTTTAAACTAGACAATTTTAAATGCATTTCAAAGCATTTGTTTATACGGACAGAAGATGAGGCAATGTTGGTGACAAAGTAGTATAATCAGTGTTTACAAAAGTCTTTTTTAACATCCCATTTGAAATCACAATTTGTGTATAAACTGGAATTGTAAATCAGAGAGTTAGCTAGAAGATCTGAAAACACATCTGATCAACAAACAAAGACCACGCTAAGTTATGGAACAGACTGAGAGATGAGGATATAATAAAGACCACAGATGATCTCTGAAAAACAAGAAGTCTGAAAAGGTAAAAAGGAAAGTCAGATTAGTGTATTTAAAATGCCTTACTAAAGATGAAAACAACTTCAAAGAAATGGACTGACTGAGCTAATTAATGCAGGCCAAACTTGAGGAATGCATTGTTTCTCAAAGTGATGCAACATGGTGCTGTATGAACTAATTATGTTTGCCCTGTTTTTCTATTAGTTTAGCTGCTCTATACAATTTTTTTTCTTCATATTTTTTCCAGCTTAACCTTTGATCCCACACAATCAATATTAACATTTTTGTGCCCATTGTTTCTCTAAGAAGTTCTAGTACTCTTCTATCATCAGGGTGTGGTCTTAGAATGCTGCATCATGCACGCAATGGTGAGTAAATATTAATATAAGAAATATTTCAACAATGCCAATCAGTAACGTGAACACATGTGAATGGAGTGAAACAATTTACAATTTGTATGAGCACATTTTATTTGACTTACTTTGCTTTTTCAGGTAGCCACGATAGCTCAGTGGTTAGTGAACTGGACTACAAAGGTCAAGAGGTAGGGTTCGATCCCTACCAACGGCTTCCGGGTTCACCCAGCCTTAAATGGGTATCGGATTTTTCTGGGAAAGTAAAGCGGCGCGGGCGTAATAGCGACCACATTACCCCAAAAATCATGTGCCGAAGGTATGTAAAATTTATGGTCACTAACATCATATTCCCTATATGCCACTTGGCGTGACGGGGGTACTTTACTTTTTTTTTTTTACTTTGCTTTTTCTAAAACTACAAGAGAGTGCTAGGAATGTGTAATTACTCAGCACTTCAGCTCATAACTTTACTGGCTCTGACAAATTATAAGTTATTTCATATTGTCATAAATAATTTATATTTGTCACAAAGGCATAAATCTGTGACTACAGAAATTTGCAGTTTTAACATCTTACCATTCTTGGTGACTGTAAAACAAAATCTCTGGTTCTGCAACAGATTGTGAAAGCCAGCAGCTGTTTTTCCATTCCATTCTCCATAGATGCTCAACACATGATCTAAAGTGGATTTCAAAGTACTTCATTGTAAGATATCTTGTATCTATAACCTTTATATGCATTACTAATATGTTAATGTAAATACAAGTTTACAATGAAAATGGAAAACAGAACCTAAAATCTAACTCTCTATGCATTCATTCATGACAAGGTTCAGTTTTTCCATAAAATAACAATTAAACCTTGACAGACTCATGACAATACATTAAAAAATAATTAAATTAAGACAAATGTATATCTATTTATCTATTGTGCTTTTGAGCTAAAGATGGCACACAGGACAGAAATACTAGACTGATGATCTGTCAACAGTCAGACCTTGCACAGGACCTTCATTGTGTCTTGCAACACAGCTCTGTTTTGAGTGAGTTGCTCAATCTAGGCATGGGAACTGATGCCTGCTGTTGTTGCCTCTTGTTTTAATGTTCTTTTTAGTATTTCTCTAGGTTGGCCTCTTCTTATTTTACCCTCTGGTTCACATTTGAGGTTTGGCAACTTCTCTGTTCATCATATGTGAGGCATCTCTGTGGTAGGTGGTGTTCAGCAAAATCTTTCCTTAGAGTATCCTTTCTTTAGGATGGTAACAAATGATATTTCAATCTGTTGTAGCCTGTTCAAAGTCTACAAATTGTTACTTGTTAATTGCTGAGTGGTATAGATGTAAAATGTTGACATCTGAACCAGAGGCTCTTGGGTTTGAATCCTGCCATAGACAGTGAGAATTTTTCTATTTCAATCCATTGTTTCCTCGTGGTTTTACCCTCCACTAATCTCTGGATATTGAGACCTGATGTTTAATCCTCTCAGACATTGCTAGAAAACAGATGTACCATTTGCATTCTGTGCATGTTAAAGAACCATTGGCTGTTAAATGTTAAAAAGAGTAGGCCAAAATGGCTGCTGACTGGACATAGTTGTTAAGCAATTAAAAATCTGTCCATAACAATGATGGATGAGTGTGGTTGAAAGGGGTAGATAGTTTGGTTTGCCATTAGTGCATTCACGCCCAATTAATGGGTGAATGCTGAGAAAGAAGAAGCTGTTTGTTCCTTTATGATGAGCTTGTTGTAGTCATAATTCTTCTGGGAATCCTAACATTCTATGCTTCAATTTTTCATACATTTGTTCCAGATAAACCTAACTACTCAAAACATAGGCTTGTATATGGTGGCTGGTTTAATTTACCACCTTCCTTTGTCAACTTATCTGCCTGATCATTTCCAGTAACATTGGAGTAAGATGGAATCTACTAAAAATCACAGTTCTTTTTGAAAGCTTGTAGTTTTTGTAGATCATTGCTCTGAAATTATTCAGGACTTCATTTCCATGGCTCCCCAGTGTTGTAAATAATGACCGAGCACCTACAAGAAGTTCTAAATGCATAATTAAATTTACTATTTAGTAATTAAATGAGTTCTAAAGAAAAAGTAAGATGATAAATAATAATTGACAATAAAAAGCACAGATTACAAATCATGTCAAAATGTAGTAAAGTGATATCTCTTGAGCTGTCCCTCCACCTATGAAAATATACATAACATACTACTTCTAAATATTCCTCCTAAATTGAATATTTAAATTATGAAATAAGATGTTAAAACACAGGTGATAGTACTTAAAATAAGATGACAAAATAACTGAGACAGATGTGGTTCATTAGAATGAAAGATCTTATGCAAAACTAGTTTTGTTTAAAAAAATTCACTGACATGGAAATATGTATACCTAAAAGTTCATTATTTTTCATTTTATAAAAATTCATTGAATAAATTATAAGCAAAATGCAATATTTCAAATGTTGTGACAAAATTGTAAATAAATGTGAAATTGATTATGTTAAGTGATATGTAACTTACACACATGAAGTGGGAATATATGTGCAATATCAAAAACATTAGAGTAGCTTTTGGCATTTTAAACACTACTCATATTTGGAGACTCTTTGTAAAATGCAAAAATCAAAGAAATGATAAAAGAGAGTTACATACTTCATGGTGATTCTTCATGGATCCGAATGGTGATGAACAGCATGAGTAGTGAAAAATATAATACGTTCATGACTTCATTTAACCTCCTTGGGGAAATTCTTCAAATATTCGAGTCAATGTCATCAACAAATAACTACCAACAGTTGCAACAAATAAAGACAATGCTGATGGAGAGCAATTTGAGCAGATTTACATAGTGTGGGTCAGACTTGGGATACAAAGTGGAGAATGTTCACAAAATGAACTAGGTTGAGTAAAGTTATTGTTGTTGACTTAAAAGATGCCTACTTTATACGAGTCTTGTTATTTTACAACTTACTGAGAGAATCTGAAATTCCATCACAATCAAAATCTGGAGTCAGAGAACAAATTGTAGTCTGGGAAAAGTATTTCAAGAAATCTGGCAGACACACATAGAACTCGCCATCAGCTTTTTTAGGGGCAATCACTGAACTATTTGGAATCTTTGACCATTCAGAGCTCCTGAATAGATAAAAAAAAAGAAGACAAAATGACAGTTATATATATATATATATATATATATATATATATATATATATATATATATATATATATATGGCCCTTTTCGTCTTGTCAGACGGTCTAGTGGAGGCTATTGGGTATTTTTTTGAGGTATTGTTTTTGCCGAACAGCTTCTCTCGTGGCTAATTCTACCAATGTTTGACAAACACACGCGGTCACATAATGAACAGGTCAGGCTCGCTGATCCACAGGGTTTACCATCCTTTTTCATGAGTCTCTTCTCTTCAAAGTCCTGTCTTAGCATAGTCTCAAATGTTGTTTTACCGTTCCTTATACATGCTCTCCATGATGTGCGATCACTTGCCAGATGTTGCCAGTTGTTTTCACAGATGGAGAAGTCTTTCAGAGATGATTTGCAGATATCTCTATATCATAGTTTAGGTCTGCCGATTTGCCTTTTTCCGTGTTTTAGCTCACCATATAGTATTTGCCTAGGAATGCGTTTTTCTTCCATCCGTTGGACATGCCCCAGCCATCTTAGCCTTCGACTTCTGAGCATCGACATGATTGTTAAGGTCTTAGCACGTTGCAGAACAGTTAAGTTGGTTATTTTGTCCTGCCATTTGATGTGCATTATTTTGCGGAGACATCGCATGTGGAAGACATTTAGTCTTTTTTCCTGGTTTTAGTATATTGTCCAGGTTTCGGATCCATATAGTAGTGTGCTAAGCACACATGTTTGATATATTAGGAGTTTAGTCTTTCGAGTTAGTTTCGTGCTGTTCCATGCCCTTTTTGTGAGTTTGCCGAAGGTCGTAGCTGCCTTACCAATTCGACAGTTTATTTCTTCATCAAGAGAGATGGTTTGCGTAACTGTGGATCCAAGATATGTAAATTTCTGTACTGATTCTAGTGGGCAGTCTTTTAGAGTAATAGATAGAGGTTTGAAGTCACCTCCTTGATTTAGTATTACTGTCTTCTGAACATTAATTGACAGTGAAAAAAGGTCGCATGCTTTATCCAGGTTGTTGATCAGCGACTGTAGGGTGGCCTCACTATGAGCGACTAGGGCTGCATCGTCAGCAAATAAAAATTCTTTAAGTAGGGCAACATTTGTTTTGGTTTTTGCTCTTAGTCGTGCTAGGTTGAACAGTGAGCCATCTGGTCTAGTGCGAATGTAAATATCTCCTGAGCTGTTTTCGAAGGCGTAATTTAAGAGGGCAGCAAAAAATATACCAAAAAGGGTGGGGGCGAGGACACATCCCTGTTTCATTCCTTTGTTGACTTTGAAATTCTCTGATGGACTCCCATCAAAATGGACTTTGCCATTCATGTCTTCATGGAAGGAAATTATCAGCCTAAGTAATTTAGGAGGGCAGCCTATGCCTTCTAACACCTTGTAGAGACCATCTCTGTTTACTGTGTCGAATGCCTTTGTGAGATCCACAAAGGCAATATAGAGCAGCATATTTTGTTCTCGACATTTTTCCTGCAGTTGTCTAAGAGTGAAGATCATATCTAATATATATATATATATGCCTATATTCTAAATAATAATTAATTATACTCATGTCACTCTATGACTAGATTTGTTTGAATAGCTAATTAGCAAAGTTATTTACTTTTAGCAAATAACAGTTAGGTGAAGCACAGATATATATATATATATATAACAATAAAAAGTTAACATTTATGAATAAAAATAATCATTAAACAATTATGAACAAGCTGGAAACATGTTAAAAAAATTAAACAACAATTTGAAGTTCCACCAGTAGTATAAATAAAATAAGATATGTGAGAGCTACACATTTTCATTGCTTTTTCAAGGTTCTTCACACTGGAACAAGAAGAAAACATTCAATGTAAAGTTCTTAGAATATTTTCACCAAATGAAATCAACAACCAAGAAGAACTTTACAAGTGCAACCAAGAAGAAAACCACACATTGATAAAGATAAGTTGATGATAACAGATGATCAAGACTTCACTTCACCTTTGCAGCAGCTCTGACAATAGTCTAACCAGTCTGGCCAAGATTTGAAGACTTTAATCAGAATCAGTGTTAACAGGTGATCAAGACTTCACTTCACCTTTGCAGCAGCTCTGACAATAGTCTAACCAGTCTGGCCAAGCAAACAGGGATCAAGTGGGCAGGCAACCCATTACCCAAAATTGCAATGCTGAAGTCAGATGTGTTGGGACAAAATGTAGAGAAATCACAGTTAGCTGTAAACCACAAAACAGTGTATTTTCACATTTCACAACATTCATCCTGAAAGAGACCCACTCAAGGTCTCTTTCAGGATGAATGTTGAAGAACAATCATTTTGCTAAAACAGAATAGAAGAGCTTCAAAGGAGTAAAAAAAAAAAGTGATAAAGAAAGTGAACCTGCCAAGAAATAAAGACAGTTGAGCTACTTAGAAGGGCTGTGTGGTCTAGAATTAAGATGTCAGCTTGTGGACAAAAAAGTCACAAGTTTGAATCCCCTTAGGGAATAGGAATTTTTCTCTCTGAAATTATGGTTCTTTTTTTTACCCTCTTCTGATTTCTGGGTAGTGAGATCCAATGTTTAGCCCTCTTGGATAACAGCAAAAACAACATGTCCACTTCGTACAAAAAACCCAAGTTGGAAATAGCAGGCTAAACTGGTTGCTGCCATGCACTATTGCTAAGCATTAAAAATCTACCCATGCTGAAGATGCATGTGTCAGGCTGAAAGGCACATCACATCTATGCCCAATGGGTGAACACTGAAGAAGAAGAAGAAGAAAAACTGCACAGCCAATGTATGAGTACTATGAAAAATGACAAGGAATTGTGCACATTTAGAAGATCTTAATAGATTGTGCTGTTTTCTTACAAGATCTCATAAGCATGTCAACCACTGACTGCTTTGTCTGTCTGCAGTCAACAGTAATCAAAGAATATGAAAACATATTTTATAATCCACATATGATTTTTTAATAAAATAAAATATTATTAAACTAAATTATTGAGCCTTTTTTTCAGTTTGGCATTATAGACTAAACATAAAAGTACAGAAACAGCTACAACTAACAATAAACAATGAATTAGAACTCAGATTTTTATATTTTTTTATCAGCGTCATAGTGTGAAGATATAAAACTTACCCATCACTCCATGGCCCTGTCCATTCTCCTTGTCCCCATGGATTGCGAAGCTTAATCAACTTTATTTGACCAGACTGAAAAGATTATTTACAATTTTAATTAACATCAGAAAAATGTGTGTCATACAAGTTACAGTATTTGTAAATGGAAGCTGAGCACAGAACTTTTCAGTGTATATTTACTGTAAATTATGATTTATGATACTTGTTTTATTTCATACTATTCCTACTTCTTTAGATATGCTAGGACATACTCTAAATGTTCCTTGATGGTTTTTATTTTTACAATTTTTGTACTTTTCTAGCTTAGCTAGTGCTACAATTTATCATTTACTATATTTTGTCTTGATGGTAATAATCAATAAGGCTATAACAATTATAATGAAAATCACACATTTTTTCCCCACAATTTCACACCTTCCATCTTTATTAAAAGCAAACCTGAATACCAGACCAAATAAAGTCTAACATGAAAAAACACGTATTATATAAATTCTCAAATCTTCCCTCCCCAAAGCTCCCAATGATCCAGACATGGCAGATTGATCTTTGGTTTTTTGCCTTCTTCGTGGGGAAGCACAATCTGTCAAAACTCCTACTATGTCTTATAGCTTATGCTAAATGACATGACAATTATAATTTAAAATTGTAGTAAAAACTATATTTTTATTGGTTATGTATATTCATACCCGGATACAACCAACAAACATAGAGGAAGCATGAAAACAGTTTAAAGAAGGTCTAATAAAGTAAACACAAGAGAAATGCGGTCTGAAAAATATCAGAAGGAGTAGAAAGAAACTTACAAAATGATGGAATGAAGTAGTAAAATCAGCAGTGAAACACAAGAAAGAAAAATATAAAACGTGGCAGAAGACAAAAACAACAGAAGACTACAATCACTATAGACGAGCCAGAATTGATAGCAAAAATATCATAGAGCAAGCAAAGGTAGGCTCTTAGAAAGCATTTGGTGAAGAATTAGTAAAAACATGTAGAGAAGAACCAAGAGAATTTTTCAAAAGTGTAAAAGCAATGAGAGTAAGAAATAATGATTATAACCCAATCACTATAATAAACATCAAGAACGGTAGACCAATCAGCAACAGGAAAAACATAATAATCAGATGGAGATAATTCTTTAAGGAACTATTAAATCAGGGTAATACAAACGTGCATTGGGAAAATAAGATTAAAATTTAGAAACCAACAGAAGAGGTCAATTACACATAAAATTGATAGTCATAAACTGAAAGATGAAGCCATAAAGGAAAAGTTTAACATAGAGCTAAGTAATTGTTATACAGCACTCGGTGAAATAGACTTAGATATCAATGAGATGTGGGACTCACAGAGCAAAATACTAATGACAGCAGCAGAAGCAAGTGCTGGACTGAAGAAAATGGAAAAACGAGCTTGGATCTCAGACACCACGTGGAAATACATCAAAGAAAGAAGAGAAGCGAAGAGAGCCATGACTAATGTAAAGACAGATCTTGGAAAGGTTCTGGCAAAAGCAACATACAAAGAATTAGACAACAAAGTGAAAAGTTCAGCAAGAAGAGATACAAGAGCTTATATAGACAATTTGGCAGAGAAAGCAGAAACAGCTGCAATTACAGGAGACAGCAGAACTCTTTATACTGTGCAAAAGATGCTGACAAACACCTATACATCCAGTGGAACACCAATTCTAGACAAATCTGGATCAATGCTAACAACAAGCGCAGACATAAAAGCCCGTTGGGCGGAACACTTCAAAGAAATTCTTAACCGTCCACTACCCCACAGTTTAATAGATTTTGAAACTGAAACACCAGCAGCAGAATTAAATGTAAATTTAGATGACTTCACCTTGAGTGAAATAGAAACCACCTTAAAGCTTATGACCAATAACAAGGCTGCTGGAGAGGATAAGTTAACAGCTGAGATCCTCAAGGCAATTGATAGCCATAATCTAATACATCTCCAAAAAATGTTCAACATCATTTGGAAAACAGAGAAGACGCCTCATAAATGGAAAAAAGGAATCATTGTTAAGATCCCAAAAAAGGGCAATCTTAGAGATTGTAACAACTGGAGAGGCATGACACTTTTGTCAGTTGCCTCAAAGTTATTCTGCAAAATCATCCTAAATAGAATACAGAATTCAATAGATACAGTAATGCGTGAAGAACAGGCTGGGTTTAGAAAAGGGAGAAGCTGTATTGACCACATTTTCACTCTACGACTTATATTGGAGGAACACATTGAAAAGCAAAAACCTTTTGTACTTAACTTCAGCGACTTCAAAAAAGCATTTGATAGTATTCATAGAGATTCTTTGTGGAAAATTCTGAAGCAATATGGTTTACCATCAAAAATCATAAATATTATCAAAGACATGTATGATGGTTACACATGTGCAGTTCGAACAGAGGAAGGACTGAGCGAATGTTTCCCAATAGAAACTGGGGTTAAACAAGGATGTATTTTATCGCCCTTGTTATTTGGAATTGTTATGGACTTCATAATGAAGAAATGCTGCACTGGTAATAAAGGCATCGAATGGATACAAGGAGACCATTTGGAGGACCTCGACTTTGCTGATGACATAGTCCTCATCAGCAGTCAGATAAAAACGATGCAGGAAAACACAAATGAACTATCATCAATAGCCAGCAAAATTGGGCTTGAGATCAATCATGAAAAGA
The DNA here is from genome assembly GCA_032433765.1 of Megaustenia siamemsis. Classification (NCBI taxonomy): domain Eukaryota; kingdom Metazoa; phylum Mollusca; class Gastropoda; order Stylommatophora; family Ariophantidae; genus Megaustenia; species Megaustenia siamemsis. The sequence continues at coordinate 90,972,976 of JAVIAB010000092.1, forward strand.
CTCAAGTCATGACTAGTTTAATTCCAACAGGTGACAAAATATACATGGAAAACAAACCAGTAGAAGAGATCGATCACTTTATCTATCTTGGAAGTCACATTGATCGAGAAGGGGATACGAGCAAAGAAATTAAAATCAGAATAGCTAAAGCAGCAAAGTCTTTCAGAAGCCTTGAAAAGTTGTGGAAATCAAAACTTATCAGCACAAACACAAAACTTAGGCTATTCAAATCAAATGTACTATCAACCCTTATGTATGCGTGTGAAAGCTGGAAAACAACAAGAGATATAGAAACAAAGTTGAACGCATTCGAAAATAAATGTCTAAGGAAAGTACTTGGTATAGCATGGAACGAATTCAAAACAAACGAGGAAATTAGAGAAATCGCCAATCAACCACTAATATCTTCAGTAATAAAGAAAAGACGATGGTCATACGTTGGACATGTGATGAGAAGAGATAATAATCGAATAGCAAAGCAAGCCCTCATATGGGAAACAACAGGTAAAAGAAAAAGAGGAAGACCCAGGGAGACACTGAGAAGAACATTGATGAGAGAGGCAAGAGCAGCAGGAGCCGGCTCCCTCAATGAGATAGAACTGCTTGCACAGAACAGAGACAGATGGCGAGATTTGATAAAATATCTTTAAAAGAAAACTGCTAGAACAAAAAAATCCATATAGGAGAAGGTGTATCTTGGTCTACGCCCTATGGGCCGGTTACGGCTCGAAAGGTCAATAGATAGAATACAAACGGAAATACAGAGTTAAAGCCAAGGCAGTGTGATGAACAGGAACTGAATATACTTAAAGCAGAAGTAGAATGGGCTTTGAAACAGAATAAAAAGAACAAAGCAGCTGGTACAGATGGAATAACAATAGAAATGCAACTAGCCTGTAAGGAAACATCTATAGATTGGTTTACTATAATATTCAATATGGCGTGGGAAGAAAGGCAAGTCCCAGACAATTGGCAAAAAGCTATCACTGTCCCATTTTGGAAAAATAAAGGAAGCAAAAGGGAGTGTGAAATGTACAGAGGAATATCCCTATTGAGTCAAGTTGGTAAAATGTTTGCTAAAATATTGGAGAGGAGAGTAAGATAGATAATAGAACCTCAATTAAGTAATAATCAATTCGGATTCAGAAAAGGCAAAAGCTGTACTGATGCTATATTTATATTGAGACAACTATGTGAAAAAACAATAGAATATGACAGAAACCTAAATATAGTGTTTATAGACCAGGAAAAAGTGTTTGACCGTATGGACAGGAACAAACTTTGGCAAATGTTAGAAACCTATGGTGTAGCAGGACACCTACTAGATAATATAATGGCGTTATATAAAAAGTCAAAGTGCCATTAGAACAACATAGGGTTTGTCAGAATGGTTTCAGGTTACAACAGGTGTAAGACAAGGATGTGTCCTCTCACCACTCCTCTTCATCATATATATGGACAAAATAAATCTGAGAACAACCAACAATAAGGAGAAGTCACATAATAACTTGGGAGCCGCGATAGCTCAGTGGTTAGTGAACTGGACTACCACGGACAAGGGGTAGGGTTCGATCCCAACCAACGGCTTCCGGGTTCACCCAGCCTTAAATGGGTACTGGATTTTTTCTGGGAAAGTAAAGCAGCACGGGCATAATACTGACCACATTACCCCAAAAATCATGTGCTGAAGGTCTGTAAAATATAGGGTCACTAACACCATATTTCCCTATACGCCACTTGGCGTGACGGGGGTACTTTACTTACTTACATAATAACTTAGAGGTAGAAAATCCCACATCAACGAGCTACTCTTCGCGGATGACCAAAGCCTAATATATGAGGATGAAAACCTGCTACAACAGCATATAACATCTCTAGATAAAAGTTGTACAAATTACAGTATGAAAATTAACACAGCAAAAACAGAGGCTATGAAAATAAGCAAATTAAAACACCCATTAAACATTAAGATCAAAGATAAAGAAATAAAACAAGTAGAGGAATTCAAGTATCTGGGCACAATGTTTACAGAAGATGGAAAACTAGACAGAGAAATTGACATGAGAATACAAAAAGCAAATGCTGTCACATACCAGCTTTCACCATTGCTAAGACATCCAAACATTTCTGTGGCAGCTAAACAACAAATGATAAATAGCATTTTCATACCAACTTTGTGCTATGAAAGTCAAACATGGACCCTTTCTAAATCACATTTAAGAAAGGTCAATACATGTGAGATGCAATGCTTGAGAAAAGTAACAAACAAGACAAGAAGAGATAGAATACCAAATGAAACCAAAAGAAAAATGGTAGGAACAAAAATTGTATGTTGATGTGTGGAAAACCTTGAATTGTTGGTTGCCTTCTTTAATCATGAATTGAGTGACAAATAAGATTTTCAAAATATACATTCAATGATATGTTGTCACTCAGAAGTATCAATAGTCTCCATGCATTATTTTATAACTATTGATTGTTAAGTGTGACTACAAATGTTTGAGTGTTTAACAATCTAAAATTCCTAATAGTAATTGTTTTCTTAGCTTATCTGCAACCTATATTTGTTGAGCCCTGAAAAATATGTGACTTGTGGATCCCATTTTTATATAACAGATCAGACACTCTCTTTCTCTTAAAAAAAAAATACTATGAAATTATTAATGCCAAAAATTATAAAATATTAAAGACCAAGGATATTCAAGGATATTTATAGAATAATACATTGCCTTGTCTGTCATAGAAAAATATATGATTTTGCCGTAGGTAGCTTTGCAAGTTAAGATATATATTAGAAAATACAAAAGAGTTTGATACAAACTGAACTAAATATTACTGTCTTACCTTATCTTCAAAGACACCAATTATTGAATATGCATGTCCACCCTCAAGACCTTTATAATTGTTATAATCATCCTAAAAGAAACAATATTAGAAATAATTTAGTATCATGCAGGTACATTGAAAATAAATATTTTATTCTTTTTAACTCTATTAATAAAATCTTAACAAACAAATTTAGACAATTAATTTGTTAAAGATGTTATTTATTAACCTAAAATAATTAGCATTTTATGATCAATGGCTCATCATCATCGAGTGCCATCTCTGCAATGAAGGTTGGCTACCATGGAGCGCCATTCTACTCAGTCTCTTTTTTGATGGTGCAGGTTGTCATAAGCTGATTTGTCCATCTTTTGATGTTACTCGTTCATGTTAGTTTTGGTCTGCCTCTGCCTCTTTTACCTTGTATTTTCCCCTCCAGGATTACTTTTAGTAGGCTGTTGTGTCTTTTAACATGGCCCAAAAATCGCATTTGTCTTGTTTGAATTGTGCTTAGTAGTTCTCTCTTCATTTTAAATTGTTTTAAAACTTCATCGTTTGTTTTCTTTTCTTTCCATCCAATTCTACCTATTCTTCTATATATCCACATTTCAAAGGCTTCAATTCTCTGTTCTGTTTTCTTGTCTAATGTCAATGTTTCTGCACCATATAGGAATATTGAGAAGATTTAACATTTTGCTATTCTTAGTTTTAGCCCTGGTGTTGTTTGTTTTGATGTTAGTATGTTCTTCATGGCATTAAAATTACTTTTTGCCATTCCTATTCTTTTGTTTATTTCAGTTGTACATTTTCCATCACTGGATATAGTATGTCCAAGGTAGTTGTAGTTCTGAACTGTCTCCAGGTCTATTCCTTCAATTTTGATATCCACTTGTGGGTTTTGAGTATTTTGTTTGTTTATGATCATAGTTTAAGTCTTTTTGATATTCATATCTAGTCCATATTTTTTGCTTATCATGTTTATTATCAATGGCTCAGAAAGGAAAAAACAACAAAGTGTGTGGTACACAAGAGGCATATTCAAGACATAAAAGATGAATATGGCTGACTACTGTGAAATAGATTGGAGTCTAATCACGTACTATTCCAAAGAAAGCCATCAAGAGGAATTCTAACTTACTTAAGAAACAAAATTTATGAATATGTACATGGAATGTTAGAATTCTTTACCAAGAAGGAAAAATGGAAAATCTTGTTTTAGAAGCAGAATGTATAATCAGATATTTTGGGAGTATTTGATGCAAGGCAAGAAGGAAAGAATGTGAGTACATACAAGGCAAAAAATATACATTCATATATTTGGCAATGCAACAGAACATTAAAGAGATGTATGAATACTAATAAAAAGAGAGCTACAATAATATATAAGTACCCACTGGACATATTATGATAGGATTATACAACTCAAAATGGAAAAAAACCATTCGACATAATTATAATGCAGGCAAATGCATACTATTCAAGACTACACAGATGAACGAATACAGGCATACTGTGGAGATCTAAATAAAGTTATGAAGCAAGTGAAATCTTCAGACATCTTTATTGTAAATGGTGATATGAATGCTAAAGTAGGAAAAAGTAGATATAAGACCATTATAGGAAATCATAATTCAGGAAAAATAAATGAAAGAGGAGAAAGATTAATACAATTTTGTGAAGAAAACAAGTTGATAATATGTAACACCTACTTTGAGCAAGAGAAAAGAACACTATACAAATGAAAAGCCCTGGAGATAGCAAGAGGAACAAAATATACTTCATAATGAGAAAAGATAGGTCCCATAACAGTGTCAAGAAAGCCAAAACCTATCCAGGAAAGATATTAACTCAGACCACAATCCTGTAATGATTAAAATGAAAGTCAAACTAAAGAGAAACAAACAAAAGACTAATTCATCAACAACACCACTAGAAATAACTAACAGCTTTAAAATCAAAAAGATATTAAAAATAATTATATAATACAAGTAAAGAGCACATATCAAAAGTTGCTAGAAAAAGGGATTGAGCAGTACAAGTGAGAAAATTCAGATGAAAAAGTTACAACCCATTGGCAATACATAAAGAAAAGCATACAAGAAACTTGCAACACCTTACTCAAAAAGGAAAAGAACATAAAACAAAATTGGATGATTGATGCTATCTTGGAAAAAATAGAAGAAAGAAGTCAAGCGAAGAACACTATCCAATACAGCAAAATAGATAATGAAATAAGCAAAATGTGTAAACAGCCAAAAGAAGAATGGCTCAATCAAAGATGTTTAGAAATAGAAATGATGGAAAATAAAACAAATTTAAGAGGGATGCACAGAAAAATAAAGAGAATGACTAGTAAAAATAAAAAAAAGCTACAGAAAGAGGATGTATTACAAGCAAAAAAAGAAAAAATGTTAACAGACAATAAAAATATAATAAAGAGATGGCATGAACATATAACATATTTATTTTATGATGAAAGTGAAAAGAATCCAACTATAAGTTGTACATAAGGCTATAAAATCTTAAAAACTGAATCTCAAAACTGTTGGGGAAAGGGCTATAAAAACAATGGAAAAGGGAAAAGCTACAGGACCCAACAACATACAAATAGTGATGATAAAGGCGCTACACGATTTTGGCATTGAAGTGATCACAGTCAAATTGAAACGACATATACTATACATGATACATACCAAATGAACTAAAAGATCAACTTTCATTGCATCGGCTAAAAATAATGGTGCAGTTGAGTGCAGTGATTTTAAAACAATAAGCCTAATGAGTCATGTAACAAAAATCTTGCTAACAAGTTATACATGGAAGGATTCAGAATAAAATCATTAATTAGAAGAACAACAATTTGGATTTAAGAAAAATAGTGGGACAAAAAAAGCCATATTCTATATGAGGACGTTAAATGAAAAGTACACAGAAGTAAACAAACCAATACATGCTTGCTTCATAGACTACACCAAAGCTTTTGATAGAATACACCATAAACAACTTATAGACTGCCTAAAAGATATACATACAGCAGACACAGACATATGATCAATATGTAATTTATACTGGGAGCAAACAGCAGTAATAAAATATAACAAAGAGAACTCTACGCCAATGGATATAAAAAGAGGATTAAGACAGGGATGCATCCTATCACCAAGCTTGTTCAATCTATACACTGAGCAAATCTTTAAAAACATCACAGAGATGCCAGGCCTAAACATTAATGGAAAAATAATCAATAACCTAAGATATGCTGATGATACTGTATTACTAGCAGAAAATCCTGATACAAGATAAAAGAGGCAGAGGTAGACCAAGACTAACATAGACATGTAACATCAAAAGATGGACAAGTCAGCCTATGAAAACCTGCACTATCAAAGCAAGAGACAGAGCAGAATGACATTCCATCGTAGCCAACCTTTGATGCGGAGATGGCACTCAATGATGATGGTGATAATGAAATAGCATCTTAGATCTTTTGTTTTTTACACCCTACTCTATTTATTTATTTTTTTTTTTGGTGTTCGCCAGCTTTTACCTCTGGCAAAGTCCCTAGAGACTATGAGTTGAATGTTGTGTGTTAATCTGTTTTTCCCTGGCAGTCTTGTGCATAGGGGTCCCTCACTGCACAGGCAGATAACTCCATCTTCAGAGGTACTCATATTTTTTCGTCGATGAGTAATTGACACTTCAAGCCAGGCCTCACTTCTGAGAACAGGGGTGGATGCCACAGAGAGAAATAAAAAATAAAAATCCTAACTAGTGCAGCCGGGATTTGAACTCATAACCTCTCTCTCTCTAGACCGGAGTCTTGTCTAGAGACCAACCAGTTCCCTACTCTACTCTATTTTTCATAGAATCATTTCCTATCTGTAAACCTAAGTAAACCATCAATATGTGTCTGTAGAAAAGTAGAAACTGCTGAGATGATTACACTTTTGATTTTTTTCTCCATATCTCTTGTTGCAGATTTTAGACATTGATGTTGAACTTGTATTTTGTCCTTGGACCATCATCACTAAACTTGGATATTATCCACTAGCATCAAAATCTCCTTCCTCATAATACAGGAAAGTTTCAGTACCACACACAAATTCAAAATCACTGGTGAAGAATAATTTTTTAAATAAATTTATCCTGCAGTCAATGATTGATAATCTATCTAGATCGTGTGATTTATTCTCCATGTCAATAAGTAACCAGAAGACTGGTGCTTCAACAGGTTATAGCTAGTCCCACGATTATATAATTAAATAACACATTACTGTCTGTGAGAAAGTTCACCTATCTTGGTTCAATCATCATCTCCCTTGAAGAAGAAATAAATTCCTGAATAGGAAAGGCTGCTTCAACATTTGGTAAACTTAAAGATAGAGCATGGGGCCAACATCAAATTAAACTCAGGACTGAGGTTCAAATTTACCAAACTTGTGTGCTTAGTACATTTTTACATGTAACTTGGATTACCTATGCAGGGCAGGAGAAAAGGTTCAACAGCTTCCATGTGCATTGCCTTCAAAAGATTATGAACATAAATGGCAGGACAAAGTAATCTACTCTAATATCTTACAACAAGCTAAAGTCCCATCCATAATGACAACACTTAAGAGTCAGAGACTAAGTTGGCTAGGTCATGCAAGCAGAAAATGGTAAACAATTATATTCCCTAATAAATCTGTATGGCGAATTTAGGGACAGAAAGAGATCAAAGGACAGACCAGTGCTGAGATATAAGGATGCTTGCAGGGCTTCCTTGAGTGAATTCTCTATCAGTGACAGAAACTGGGAATATCTGGCTACAGATAGTAGCACACACAGAAACAAAAAAAATGGCACAGCGACTTTCGAAACACTGTTGATAATTGAATTCAGAAGACAAAAGGCACAGGAGAAAGGAGTCATTCTGCGGATGGATCTGTCTATCCAATATTTGCAGATTCAGCTCTGAGAGAATCTGTTCAGCAAAACAGCATACAGTAAAAGACACTAATATTTTATACTTATCATGATTGTTTGCTACCAGCCATCTGTCAAGACGTCAAAGGCCATATATACGTCATTGTGGTCAACAGCTCTTCCAAAAAGCCAAATTTGTTATACAGTGCCATCTCAGAAGGGAAGAAGTGTGTCAAATCAAACTGAACACACAACTATCATGATGCTCTTTAGCTGGGATGACTTAATGAGGCCCATCTGCTACCAGGAGGTCAGCAGGCCAGAAAATCTGGTGTTTCTAAAATACACTTAGGACTGTTGTCTTTTCAAGCTTTCAGTAACATTTTTTGCCTTTGTGGAGTTGTCGGTTATCAAAACAGTTACTGTTTATATATGATACCGGGTAATCTTAAGTCATGTATTAGACTTCAATCTAATGTTTGTGTTTCAATATCTTTGTTTTAGTTCACTTTGCTAATTTGCTAAAATAACAATAAATAACATACTTAGTCTCCTAGCACGGTGTTATATATTTTATCATCAGTGAGTAAAAAAATAAATAGACCTACTTAAAGTACAAATATCTCAGAAATGATTCCTTGTGAAATATTCAGACATTTACTTTTTACTCACAGAATTATTAAACTGTATTCTTGTATTAACAAACATTTTATAGAGATTATTTGTCGAGAAGTACGTGGACCCCAATATATTATATTAAGTTTTATGCTTTTATCAATGGCGAAAAAAAAAAAAATAACCTACTTAAAGTACAAATGGCTCACAAATGATTCCATGAGAAAAATTCTTTAACTTGTTACTCACAGATTAAACTGTTTTATTATTTTAACAAATATTTTATATCTTTTAGTAACAGAGAATTATATAGTCTCAGCAGAATTTATGCAGGAGTGGCGGATGAGTAAACAATTTTTGCCAGACTCTTATGTGGGAGAGAAGAAGGGGGCGGGGTGGTGGTGGGGTGGGGGGTGTGGGGTTAGATTCCATAAATGATGTCACAATTAACTAAGATAGATGTTTAAAGAGCAAGCTCATCCTTGTATACAGGTTGTAAGAAAAAGTATTAAAAATAAATATGAACAACAAACAATAACACTTACAAGCACAAGGCATGAAATTTGACAGACAGTTTGAAGTGCATTTTTTATTCTGTCATAAAAGAGTTTGGCATTGTCCCCTTGGTTCTTGTCATCGTCATGAAGTTCAACACGTTCCCCCATACCACCTGTGAGTTGTAAATAGGTATCTCCAGGTTGACTACCATAGAGTGCATCATAGGAACCTTGCATTCTGATAAAGGAGAAGCTTCTTTTAATGTCACCATTAAAAACATATGTTTTTGTCAAAATAAATTAGACCAACAAGACATATATTATATTTACGGGCTTGATACATAAATATACAAATAGAGATGATAAAGGCACTACACAATTTTGGTATTGAAGTGAACATAGACAAATGCAATGACATATACTATACATGATACATACCAAATGAACTAAAAACATCAACTTTTATTGCATGGGCTAAAAATAATTGTGCAATTGAGTGCAGTGATTTTAAAACAATAAGCCTAATGGGTCATGTAACAAAAGTCTTGCTAAAAATTATACAAGTAAGGATTCTGAATAAAATATAAAATTGAATTAGAAGAACAACAGTTTGGATTTAAGAAAAACAGTGGGACAAAAGAAGCCATATTCTGTACGAGGACATTAATCGAAAAGTACACAGATGTAAACAAACCAATACATGCCTGCTTCATAGACTACGCCAAAACTTTTGACAGAATACACCATAAACAACTTATAGACTTCCTAAAAGATATACATCTAGATAACACAAACATACAACTAATATGTAATTTATACTGGGGTCAAACAGCAGTAATAAAATATTACAAAGAGATATCTATCTATCTATCTATCTTTCTATCTAATCTGTCTGTCTGGTCTGTCTGGTCTGTCTGGTCTGTCTATCTGTCTGTCTGTCTGTCTGTCTGTCTGTCTGTCTGTCTGTCTGTCTGTCTGTCTGTCTGTCTGTCTGTCTGTCTGTCTGTCTGTCTGTCTGTCTGTCTGTCTATCTATCTATCTATCTATCGATTCATGATGATCAAAGTAAAAAGAGTAAATTTCCACTATTAGGAAGAAACAATCATAATTTTTTGGCCATATAATGAGAAGAGAATAGCTGGAATATATTGTAACAACTGGAAAAACTGAGGGACAAAGAGATAGAGGGAAGCAAAGAGAAAAAATAACAGACAGCTTAAGAGAATGGCTTGGCAGAAGGTCAACAACAGAAATGATAAATAGCTGCCGAGATCAAAAGTTAAGATCACCTATGCCAGTAGGCCCGGTACTTGATGATGATGATGTCTGTCCTGTCTGTCTGTCTGTCTGTCTGTCTGTCTGTCTGTTGACCTTTTGAGCCATAGCTGGCCCTTAGGGCATTAACCCAGATACCCCTTCTCTTATCTACATTTTTATTCCAGCAGTTTTCAATCCTTGTAAAGATCTTTTATCAAATCTTGCCATTTGTCTCTGTTCTGTGCAAGCAACTCTATCTCATTGAGGGTGCCGATTCCTGCTGTTCTTGTCTCTCTGATCAATGTTCTTCTCAGTGTCTCTCTGGGCCGGTCTTTTTTCCTCTTACCTATTGTTTCCCACATGAGGGGAAACATTGTTATTCGATTATTATCTCTCCTCATCACATGTCCAACATATGACCATCATCTTTTCTTGATTACTGAAGATATTAGTGGTTGATTGGCGATTTTTCTAATTTCCTCGTTTGTTTTGAATTTCGTTCTACGCTATACCAAGTATTTTCTTTAGACATTTATTTTCGAATGCGTTCACCTTTGTATCATTAACAAAAGTGTTTTTACGATAGCGGCTTGTTAGACCTCTGATCAACGAATCTATACCAAGTGGGAGCAAAACAAATCCTCCATCTTGGATCCAACTGGACACAAAGAGAACTCTAAACCTATTCATATAAAAAGAGGAGTAAGACAGGGATGTATCCTATCAATAAGCTTGTTCAATCTATACACTGAGCAAATCTTTAAAAACATCACAGAGATGCCACGTCTGAACATTAATGGAAAAATAATCAATAATCTAAGATATGCTGATGATACTGTATTCATCATCATCATGTGCCTTACCGGTTGGCGTAGGCGATCATGTCCTTCCACAATCTTTTATCTACAGTGCATCATATCAGTTCTGTTGTTGACTGTTTTCCATGTCATGACACCAAGCTCTCCAGTATTTTCTCTCTTTGTCGTCCACAATCCCTCTTTCCTCTTGTGGTTTGTCATTATTATTCTAGGCAATATAAGAAGGTAGTTTGCCATTCCTTTCCTTGTTGGCAGGGACTGTACTAGTCGAAGGTCGCAGCCATTGTCTCTATACATGAGATCCTCTGCCTGCCATCGCAGTGTGGGGACTATAACTGGCACTACTTGCCAGCTGCTCCCACAACACCATCCACCACCTGCTCCAATGGCTTCACATAACCCTGATAGGGGGGATAAAATGTGACTCCACCATGCCCAAGGGTGTCCCGAAGACTAGCAGAAGAAAGGAGATGTCTTACTCCTCCTTTGGTAGGGCAGAACTCTATCCCGCTAAACACATATTACTAGCTGAAAATCTTAAAGATTTAAAACAATTACTTAATGAAATAAACATGACTGGCAAAAAATATGGATTAGACATGAATATCAAAAAGACTAAAACTATGATCATAAACAAAGATAATACTCAAAATCCAAAAGTGGATATCAAAGTCGGTGGAAAAAAACCTGGAGATAGTTCAAAGCTACAACTACCTTGGACATACTATAACCAGTGATGTAAAATGTAAAACGGAAATAAACAAAAGAATAGGAATATTTTAATGCCATAAAAAAATACTAACATCAAAACAAATAACACAAGGGCTAAAACTTAGAATAACAAAATGTTTTTCTTTTCCGCATTCTCTTCAGCATTCCTCTAGGGTGCAGAAACACAGATATTAGACAAGAAAACAGAACAGAAGATTTAATCCTTTGAAATGTAGATTTATAGAAGAATAGGAAGAATTGGATGGAAAAGAAAAACACAATGATGAAGTCTTAAAACAACTAAAAATGAAAAGAGAACTACTATTGAGTTATTGAGTTATTAGCGGGTCATCATAATTGCACTCCAAATATGTCCATAGGTGCTCAGATCCCCTCTTCAGCAAGTCTCGCAGTGTCCAGCGACTGACGACTTCACTTCTTTGTTGGTTGATAAGTCTTCTTACATGCCCACTAAGTTTCTCATTTAATTTTTACCATAGTTAATAGTTTCTACATGTCTACTAGTGACTTCCAAAGGGAACTGGTGTTGTATTTCCTGAGAATGTGAATAGGTAAGAATACAAGATAGCTGTTATCACCCATTGTAGACTAGTGGATTTTTGTAACCATACATTCTATTCATTCTCTTCTGTTGTCTGCACTAAAGCCAAATTTCCATGCCAAACTCTTTTGTTGCCATTCTTTTTGAAACCAATGAACTGCTCTAAATGTCATCTTCATTAGTTTTGAGAATATCATTGGCATCTGTTTCATACCAAGACTTTAAGAGTATAGGGAATTATAGAAGGAAGAGGTATGTATTACAGCACTCAGAAAAATGACAAATAAACAACAACAGAAAAAAAACAAAGAACAATATATGGTCCGAAGCAGGATTGAACCCGTACTCCATGGCACTGCGCCTTGCCACGAGAAGCCGAACGCTTGGTACACTGCCACTTGTAAGTTTACTTAACTACAAGAGACTGCAAATTACAAACAGCTACTTCCTTGTAGGAAGGTACAAAATCCTAAGGCTGACAAAGCATTTTTCAACAAATGTTTGCAGATGATATATTTATCAGACTTCAAGGTGCAAAACACAATGCAGCTCAGTTCACTCAAAAGTAAATGATAAAGACAACACAGTAAACAATTCAGAGATTTAGAACATATATTAAATTTGTTTACAATTGTCACATCACAAAATACTTCTGGAGCAATATTTTATTAAATGTTGCACAATGTTAAATATTACTATTTAATTTATTATTGTTTTACAAAGAAAGAAATGTCGCTATAAATACTTACTTGGCACATGCCTTCTCAAGCAATGGAATCCATAGCTCATTCTTATTTGTTGCAGATTTGGCACCCCACAGATGATTTTTATAAATAACTGGTAGATAATCATCAGTGTAAACATCTTCCCATCTCCCAAATTTGTAGAAACGTGCATGAAACACTCCATCATACTTTGATGAGTTTTCAATTGTGTAAGCATCTTGTGGCATCACCTGTAAAGATGATTATTTATTGAGTTATTGAGTTATTTGCGGGTCATCATCATTGCACTCCGAACATGTCCATAGGTGCTCAGATCCCCTCCTCAGCAATTCCCTCAGTGTCCAGCGACTGACGACTCCAGTTCTATGTTGGTTGATAAGTCTTCTTACACGGCCACCAAGTTTCTCATTTCTGGCTGTGCCCATCTTAACTCCCATTTCCATCATCCGAAGAAGCGACGTTGATCTGTGTTTGTCGAAGTCCTGTGCTCTTCCCACATCTCGGAGTGCATTGATGATGTCCGCCCGATCCATCGGTTGCCCGTCCTCAACAACAGCGCAGCTAGCCAACCTGTCCGCTCTCTCATTTCCCCGTACTCCCGCATGTCCAGGGACATAGACAAAGGTGACCTTACGTATTTTGGATTTCTGCAACGACTCTACCCATTGCATGCGTACAAAGCCCGCCTCCACTTTTTTTATCATGCTCATCGAATCACTCAGTATACATGCGTGGATGTAGTCTTGTGACTCTAACCATTTGAATGCCTTGGTCACTGCCATCACCTCCATTGTCATGCTACTCGTGGTCATGGCATATGCACCACTGTCTTCCTTGGCTATTCTGCCTGCCGAACGTGCTGTAAATGCCCATGCACTTCTTTCGTGTCATCTTACAGATCCGTCTGTATAGATGACTGCATCTTTCTCATCGGTGTTATCGCAGATGAGACCGTTGACCTCAGCATTAACCACGACCGGGTTCTGTTCCCTACTTTTCCTGTCGAGTGTGACAATACATGAGAAAGTCCCCTTGAATGACGTAGGCACCGGTATCCACTCCTCACCAACGCTGAGATTGGTAAGCCCACAGACCTGTTTGATGACATCTTCTGCTCGGCCCACCCATGATTTGCCTCTTTTTAGCCTGGTACCTTTCTCTATTTGAAACATTTTACATCCATTTTGACAGTAAAAATTTAAAAAAGTTCCCTCTGCACCTACAGATGAATGTGGAATATGGTGTTAGTGCCATTTTTTTCAATGACCAGTTGTGTATTTTTACTGGTGATATGGTTGTATCATGCCACACTACTCTATTCTCCCAGGAAAAAAATCTTTGGTACCTATTTTCAGAGGCTTGGTGAACTCTGAATTGAAAGGTCAGGAAAAATTCACCACATCTGGGAAGTGAACCTGGAACCCTCTGGTCAGCAGTGATCACTCTAGACACTCAGTCACTGCTTGATAATGTCTTCTACCTTTCAACTCCCAGTGGAGCATAGGTTTTAAAAAAACACTTTCCAAGTCGTTCTGTTTCTCGCCATGCTATTAAGATCATTCCATGTCTTCCCCATCATTTTCATCTCTGCTTCCATCTGTCTTCTTCAATAATATTTTGGTCTTCCTCTTTGTCTTCTTCCTTGGGGATTCCAAAAAAGGGGCCTGTTGTGTAATACTCTCAGTTGGCTTCTGCAGTGTATATCCTATCCAGCTCCATCATCTTCAGTATATCTCCTTATCCACTGGTATTTGACTGGTATATTTCCATAATTCTATGTTAGTGATTTTGTCCTGCCATTTCCATCCTTTTATTCTGTGCAAGCATCCATTAATGAAGGCATGTATCTTCATGATTGTCAGTTTTGTTGTTCTCCATGTTTCACAGCCATATAATAAGAATGACTTAACATTGGAGTTGACAATTGTTATAAAAGTAAAGATAAAGTACGAGACTTGAATCGATGTTTTAGCACGCATGTTTTCCCCCATATGTGCTCGGCCGTCTATCTAGAAGTGTTCAGAGACTTCTAGATAGTGTCACTTCAAGCATTGAAACTCACAATGTGAGGAGGCATTCCTCACCTTCCCAGAGTACTATACCTTGGTACCCATTTCTGCCAGTGGCCACCATGGGGGTATTTTTTTTCCAACCACGAGTGCAACTCACACTGTTTCCAGCGAGAATCGAACATGGGTTGTCTGAACATCAGTAGCTCAGCCAGTGGTTTTCCATCTAGGCTACCTCCCCATAAAAATAAAAAAATAAAAAAATGAAAATTTTTATTTTTGTATTTTAACCTAATTTCTTTTAACTTCCATATGTTTCCCAGTGCAATGAAAGCTCCTCTTTCTTTTGATATCCTTATTTTGGTATCATTTTCTGTTCCTCCTTCTTTGTCTATATTACTGACCAGATATATGTAAGAGTGCATGTTCAGTAGAGGTATTTCTCTTATTATTATTTGGTTATTGCCAACTGCATTAATTTTCATAATTTTGGACAAAAAAATTTATTTTCAGTTCCAACTGTTGTGATTTCTCATCAAGTATGCTTATTTTATCTTGCATCTTTGATGGTTATGTGATAGGAGAGCTATGTCATCAGCAAAGTCTAAGATCATTAAGTTTTTTGGTCAGTGACCACTGGATTTCATTACTGTTGTTTTGAGTTTTTTTCATAATCCAATATATGGCCAGTAGAAAGAGAAATGGAGATAGAAGGCATCCCTGCCGTACTCCTGTTTTTATTTCAAATGCTTCTGTAAGCTGCCCTTCATGCACCACACTACATTTCATTCCTTCATACATTGTTCTTATCAGTTTAATAAACTTTATGGGGATTCCATAATGACTCAGCAACTTCCAAAGCATTCCTCTGTCTAAACTACCACTTGATAATGCATAAATTTATTTGCACAACTTTTTCTTGAATTTATGAAGTATTTTCAGTATTTTCTCAATACATACAGGCAGTGAAACAAGTATCAAATTACAATAATTAAATTAATTTGTAAAAATTGTAAATAACATATGTTCATTATTGTATAAGTGAATTAAAATTTCATTTTGAATCAATTTATGTGACTGGTAATTTAAAGATTAAAAAAAATGTATAATAAGTTTCAAATCTCTTTATCATATAAACAACTTTTTAAAAAATATAGTAAAGAAATTATTATTAAAGAACAAAATGAAAGCTTTTCTCACTTGCTTCAAGATTTCCTTGTTATTAACAATGTTGGCTAGAGTTGATAAAAACCAGCTGGTTCCTGCAGCACCTTGTCCTATGTCAAAACGAGTTGCCCCATCTATGAACAATCTTGGATTTTCTACAAATTCCTGCAAGTATAAAAAACTAATAATTAATACCAAAACTCTAAGTGCTCAATAAATTAAAACTGCAAAATTTAATTTTAAAAAAAAATTGTCTTTTACTTAACTTGCATTTTTAAAAATGATACATCATGGGAATGAGTCTCACTTGCAAGAACCAACCAAAATTTGAAGTTGATTAATTTCTAAATTGTAGCAGTCTACAGTATTGCAATGCTATGTTTACCCTGCCTTAAACATTAATCATCATCAAGTACAGTGCATGCTGGTGTAGGTAATTATGTCTCTCCACAGCTTTCGATCTCGACAGTTATTTATCAATTTTGTTGGTGACTTTCTGCCATGCCATTCTTTTTAAGGTATCTTTTCTCTTTGCTTCCCTCTATCTCTTGGTCCCTCAATTTTCCAAGTTGATACAATATGTTCCAGCTGTTCCCTTCTCATTACATGGCCAAAATATTATGATTGTTTCTTCTTAATATTGGAAATTAGCTCTTTTTTTTCTTTGGCCTCTTTCAGAACGTTTTAATTAATTTTTTTAATCTGTCAATGGTATTCTAACAGTAAAACCACATTTCTACAGCCCAACAGAGATTTTCTTGTCTGTTGTCCTATTTTCCATGATTCATGTCCATATGTTGACACTGGCTCTACCAGATAAGCCATATTATCATTAAAGAAGTCTTTTTCCTTTTTCTATTGTCAAAAATGGATTGCACAGTATCTTCCTCGTTTTTTGGAATGCTGCCTTTGCCTGAGCTATTCTGCACCTGTTATTTAATCATCTGAGGTTGACCTTGAAAGTCATCAATTTGTTTGTTCAGCTTGGTAGCCAACAAATTCTAAAAACAACTGAAGGAAGAGCTACAACTGACAGCAACTGACATTAGCATTAATTTAACAAACAAAAATACTTATGTTATATATTTACCTTTATTTTAATATTTATAAATAATTATGTTTCAATGTATATTATGGACATATTCTGTAATATTATAATTGTAAAATGTTTATTACCTAAGTTCATTATACATAATAATTTCAACTCCTGATGTGAGTGTTGGCAAGTTAAATTTTACAGTGTGTTACATCTTACAATATGTTTACAATTATACCGTTGGTCTTCTCCATTCTACACCACCATTGTCCTTACGAAGAGCAGTCTTCAGAGGAAATTCATCATCCACATAGTGCTTGCCAGAGCTTACTTGGGGTCGTTTTTCATGTTTCTCATCCACAAACCTGTGGCGAAAGTCAAGACCTTTTATGAAGAGACCATTGTCAATTCTGCGATATTTCTCATGATCAGTGACATCATCATCATCAAAGGGTGTAATGTCTTCATTCTCATCATCTGATTCTGATGGTATACGCTTTTTTAATTCAGAAACATGGTCTTGATAATCTGCATCGTTCCGAGCATTACGACCGTGATACATGTTGTCTTCTATCTGGGATTCTTGATAATATGGTTCGGGTCTGTTGTTGTATGACCTATTCACAGAATCACTGTCTCTCTGTTGTTTAGTCGTGCGAGTGGATTGTCCACATCCCATTTGTGGACTGGAAGAACAAATTCAATAAATCTCACTCCCAAAGAGCCATGCATAAAAACTCACCTGAAATTAAATGGAAAAAATAATAAAGTAAATTGACAAAAAAAGACAAAATGGCTCATATATATATATATATATATATATATATATATATATATATATATATATATTATACCACTGCCACTCTAAGACTTATTGTAAAGTATTATATTATTTTAAAAATTGAACAAAGAATATAGAATTATTAAGAAAGCTTCACAAGTATAGTGAATACTCCTTGCTACATTTAAACATTGCAACATTGCTCTCCCCGGTCTCCATAATATAATTGTAGGTTATTATCAGTAAAAAAAAAATATTAAATTATAAATAACCACAGTAAATCACTGATTAAAGTGAATGCGATATTTAATCTAATATTAATTTAAATGTTCTATACTGAGTATACTATATTATCCAGTCAGCTGCTGCTGGGTGCCGTTAATCTCGTCCAGGCTAATACTACGTCAACTTTTAATTAAGGTAAATAATTTGTATACGGACGGATAATATTAGGAGTGTCTCCCTACACTGTCCACTAAATACTCTCAATCATGCTAATCTGCTAATGTAGATACTAAAAAAAGTTATGGCTGGCTAAACTTTATACTTTTTTATATGCTTTTTTAAAAATATATAGGCGATAATAACGGTTTGTTAGTTGTTACTGTTAATCAACTTAATGAATGTTATTAAAAGTAAGTATAGTAACACAGTCTCACTTTAACACTAGCAGAGCAACTTGCAAGCTACCAAAACGGTGAATTTCACCATGACGATAATTGTCACACCCGCGTACGTCACAATTTTTATTCTAACACGTAATAAAAGCTACAAAGAAAGAGATAGCCCACACTTGGCAACACAGTAAACAACTCTCCCATTGAAAGACGGTGTGTGTACATTGTCAACTGTTGCTATAGAACAAGGCCGATGAATAGAAGCAACCTTTCTATCGTTACCTTTGGCATTTGACCTTTAACCGTATTTGTAATTTACCATCATCATCATGTTCGCCTAGGCCAGAGGCATTCAGAGGCAACCTTTTACCAGAACTGGCCGCCAAGCTATTTTCACTGGCCCTCGTGCTTGTTTTAAAGATGAATAAAAATCACGCTCCCTGGAATTAAAAAAAATAATAATATTCAAACCTTGACCAGTAAGCTTTCTATTTGTAATTTATTGCTGAATTGTCTTTCCCCTCTCCCTTTTTTCTGTCCTACCCCTCTCCTTTTCATCACATACTTTCTTCTGCCGTTCTTTTTGACATTTCAATCGATTGTGAATGCAAATTAAGTAATTTATATAATGGCTTCATTAGAGGGTGGTATCTGGCCTCCAAATTTGTGGGGAAAAAACGGCTGAGACCATTAATAAAACTACGAGCGATTCTCAAATGGAGTTCCGAAAAAAACAAACAAAGGATGTACTGACGCTCTTTGGTTCTTTGGTTCTTTGGTTATGGAAGACCCCGGTATCACTGCAAACGAATTAAAATCCATAATTGCTCAACCGCCCGTGCCAGTGGAATCATCCGAATTACTAACTCATCTCCCAAACAAAGAAAGGTAGCTGTAGTCCCCATCATAGCAGTCTCAGCACACGTCAAAAGACATAAGGCGAAACCGCACAGAAAGTGAACACAGCCAACTGTTCCCTGTCATACGATATCATCATTCATCGTAAACAATCGAAATATCGAAACATGATCAAAACGGATGAAACTGACGCTCCATTCATCTTAAAACAGCTTGCAGAAAAGACGACAGAACACAATCAAATTTTACATAACTTTCATCAGAGTAAATAGAGGACAACCGTGGGAGATACTAACAACAAATGGAGTACGCCAATATCTAACCAACCAAATTAATTCTTTATTTCAACAGCAGCTTTACAGTCAGAACACCAGCAGGCTAAACGGACCACTTCGAAGTTAGATCAGGTGTACGACAGGGGTACGTGCTAACCCCCCCCCCCCCTCTTTTACTGTTTATTACATACATGGACTATATATGTAAGTTAACCAACCCATCGGAGACAAAATAAATCAATGAGCTTTTATTTGCAGACAATCAGGCACTAATACATGAAACAATAGAAGACCTACAAAAACACTTAAATAGATTTAACAGCACAGGCACAAAATACAGTATGAAAATCAACATCAACAAAACAGAAGTCATGAACATCGCAAAAGAGAAACAGAACATCAACATAACTATAGAAGACAGGCAGCTAAAACACGCAGAGGAATTCAAATACCTAGGAAGTCTAGTGACAAAAATTCACAAACAGCAGAGATAGATTCAAGATGCATCAAAGCTTGTCAAACCATTGCACAGCTATCACCATGTATTGTCCAACAAGGAAATAATTCTAGAAGCAAAGCGAGCACTATACAATACAATCTTCATCCCAACGTTGTGCTACCAACACTAGTTCTGGACCCTAGATGCAAGAACAACAAGAAAAAATAATTTCTGCGGAGATGAAGTGTGTTAGACGAATGATAGGAAACAGCATGAGAGACAAGATCATACATGAAGAACTGAGAAAAAAAGGTAGGAATAACCCCCGCCATAGAATATATAAAGAAACAACAGATAAAATCGTTTGGCCAAGTGACAAGGCAGAGTGATAAAAAAACAGCACAACGAGCGAGCGTTGATAACATCACATTTAAAACAAAATTAGCTTGCAAGTTGTTTACAATGCTTGCACTGTTTCATCAACTTGAATTCTTCTTTGGTATGTGCAATTTTTGAAATGAAGCAACTCAACTGTAAATTCCAACTCGATGTCTTCAGAATAGTTCTCTTTACATCTTAGGGCAACCTTTTTAACCTTTGACGTCTGTCTTTGATGAGAACTCAGCGAGGAGCCGAAATTAAGAACTGTTAACGAGGAACCGAAATAAAGAATGGTCAACTAGGAACCTACATTTAAAAATTGGTCAACAAGGAACCCAAAGAAAGAATGGTCATAGAGGAACCCAAAAAAGAATTGTCAATTAGGAACCAGTCAGGAATTTGTTAAAGAGTAAAGAAAAAAAAAGGAGTAAGATTTAGTTGTGAGCTTTCATAATTGAATGTTTGCTCCCTTTATTGAGTTTTTAATCTAAAGTCTTCGTTTCTTTGAGTTGGTACATTCTTTCCCCTACATCTGGAAACAGTGTAAAAAAGCTTTGTTGAAAATTTTCTTTCAAGATCAAAAGATTATTTTGATTGTTGTCGCAGGGCCCTTAGATGGCGTTGTGCCAGAACGTCTGTGGCTGTTGTGCTATTGCCCATAGAAACCAGTTCATTTGTTATTCTTTAGCATACTCGTCGTCATCACTAGCAATTCTTACTGTCAGTACGACGCAAATTGACAGGCTGGAGAAAATACAGAATGAAGCTATGCGCATTATATAGGGGGACACTCCCAATACGGTATCTTCTTGACTTTCCAACCATGGATGACATGATCAAGATCTGGAGAGCACGAGCATACATGAAGATAAGTGCAGATAAAGAGTATTCATTGCACCACGAGCTCAGCACAATGGGTCAAGTTATTGCAGAAGTCAAAAATACGTAAGGTCACCTTTGTCTACCACCCTGGACATGCAGGAACACGGGGAAATGAAAAGCGGACAGGTTGGCTAGCTGCGCTGTTGTTGAAGACGGTCAACCAATGTATTGGGTGGATATCATCAATGCCCTCCGAGATGTGACAAGGGCACAGGGCTTCAATAATTACGAGTGCACGTCACTCCTTCAGGATGAAAGAGATGGGAATTAGATGGGCACAGTCAGAAACGAGAAATTTAGTGGGCGTATAAGAAAACTTATCAACCAACAAAAAATTGGAGTCGTCAGTCGCTGGACACTGCAGAACTTGCTGAGGAGGGGATCTGAGTACCTATGGACATGTTCGGAGTGTAATAACGATGACCCGCAAATAATTCAATAACTCTATACTCAGCGAGTCACTGAAAAAGCATAGGCCTATATGAAAATGCCGGTGCCTCCAGTCAAGTAATTGTTTATAAACTGCCATAGCTTCCATCGTCAATTTATTGTAATCATGGCACATGCACCACTTTCTTCATTACAATCTACCACACGACTTGAATTGTGAACTCCTATGAGTACGAGTCTATGAGATCCGCATATACCGAATGAATAACATAACATTCAGTGTACTTAAAATTGTAACGGACTTGTCAGTTTTAAATTAATTTTAAAAAAATTCTAAAGCCTAACTGTTACACATCTATCATTGTTAAATTACAAGTGACTCAGTTAATTGTTGCCCCCCCCCCCCCTCCCCTGTTTTGCAACGGTTGTTGAATGCCTGTAACTGGTAATCGGTAACTTCCAATTGCAGTGAATGGTCAATTACGCGATCTTCATTTATTATCCAGAATCTATCGACAGTGGCCTAAAAAGGTATTTCGGTTTTTCAAAAGACTAATATATCCTTCTTTTCTTTCTATCATCACTTCCTCTTGTATTCGTTCGGGTATCGAGGGAGATTAAAGGTCCAAGATTTCACCCCTTTTTTGTGGCCTCAATCATTGTCAATTTATGTTGTAGCACTTCTTTGATGTTGTCTGTCCATATTCTATCTATCTATTGACCTTTCGAGCCGTAGCCGGCCAATAGGGCATAGACCCAGATTCTCTTTCTCTTATCTAAATTTTTATTCTAGCAGTTTTCAATCCTTGTAAAGATCTTTTATCAAATCTCGCCATTTGTCTCTGTTCTGAGCAACTCTATCTCGTTGAGGGGGCCGATTCCTTCTACTCTTGCCTCTTTGATCAATGTTCTTCTCAGTGTTTCTCTGGATCGGCCTCTTTTCCTCTGACCTGTTGTTTCTCACATGAGGGCTTGCTTTGTTATTCGGTTATTATATCTCCTTATCACATGTCCAACATATGACCATCGTCTTTTCTTGATTACTGAAGATATTAGTGGTTGATTGGCGATTTCTCTAATTTCCTCGGTTTGTTTTGAATTCGTTCGACGATATACTAAATATTTTCCTTAGACATTTATTTTCGAAATGCGTTCAACTTTGTTTCTATGCCTCTTGTTGTTTTCCAGCTCTCACATGCATACCTAAGGGTTGATAGATAATACGTTTGATTTAAATAGTTTAAGTTTTGTGTTTGTGCTGATGAGTTTTTATTTCCACAACTTTTCAAGGCTTCTGAAAGACATTGCAACTTTAGCTATTCTGATTCTAATTTCTTTACTTGTATCCTCTTCCCGATCAATGTGACTTCCAAGATAGATAAAGTGGTCGATCTCTTCCACTGGTTTGTTTTTCATATATATTCGTTGGATTTAAGTTTTTCATGACTTTAGTCTTTTCATGATTGATATCAAACCCAATTTTGCTGGCTATCGATGAGAGTTCATTTGTGTTTTCCTGTATCGTTTTTATCTGACTGCTGATGAGGACTATATCATCAGCAAAGTCGAGGTCCTCCAAATGGTCTCCTTGTATCCATTTGATGCCTTTGTTCATCATCATGTGCCATTCCGGTTGACGTAGGCGATCATATCCTTCCACAATATTCTATCTACAGTGCATCGTATCAGTTCTGTTGTTGACTGTTTTCCATACCATGAAACCAAGCTATCCAGTATTTTCTCTCTTTGTCGTCCGCGATCTCTCCTTCCTTTTATTTTGCCAGTTGTAACCAAGTATTCCAATTTTCCTCTTCTCATGATGTGCCCTAAAAATGTTGAATGTTTCTTTCTTATGTTTTTTAAGAGCTCCCTTTTTGTGTTGGTCTCTTTGAGAACTTTCTCATTGGTCTTTTTAGCTGTCCAGGGAACTTTCAACATTCTTCTAAGAAATCCCATCTCTGTGGCCTCTAATCGTCTTTTCATTTGTTTGTCTACTGTCCATGATTCGCTTCCATAGGTCAGAATTGGTTCTATATAGCACCGATGAACTCTTTTTCTCATTTTTATTGACATAGATTTGTTGCATAATATATTTTTCATTTTCTGAAATGCTATTTTGGCCTGAGCTATTCTGCTTTTTTATTTCCGTGGTGCATCTTCCATCTGATGTTATTATTGTGCCCAAGTATTTGACGCGTTGCACTTGTTTCAAATTTGTCCTGTTTATTTTTATGGAGCATGATGGTGATGATTGTTTCTTCGAAATGATCATTACTTCTGTTTTCTTACTATTCAGACTAAGACCTTTCTTGTTGCTTTCTTTTATTATTATGTCTATCATTTCTTGTAGTTCATTCTCTGTCTCTGCTATTAAGACTGTGTCATATCGAAAATTATTTATGTTGTGACCATTGACTCCAATTCCTTTTTTGTATACTATTGTTTTCATATATTCGCTGTAAAGTGAAAACAAATCCGGCGACAGAACTACTACAGCAGTCAAATTAGATGCTAGGGGCCATCTTTACCTTCATCTGTTTGCAGCAATGTTTCTCTTCAACATTGAAGCTTGTGCTCTGTCTTGTCATTTACTCTGAATTTGTGGACACTGTATCTGAGTTTGTGGACCCTATCTGAATTTGTGGACATTATCTGAATTTGTGGACACTGTATCTGAATTTGTGGACACTGTATCTGAATTTGTGGACACAGTATCATTAGTGTCTTGGGGGTATCTTTTTCGTTTATTTCTTTATCTCTCCAATTCTTTATTTCTATTGTTTTTCTTATTGTGATGCTGTTTCTATCTCTCTCTCTACCTCTTTAATAACTAACCTCCAAGTATTGGGTACACTTCCATGTTTCACCAATAGCCATCATTGTGACCTTAGACAAGAAAAATTTCGGGCTTGCTACAGGAGCTACTGAGTTAAGTGCTCTGTACACACCATGAGCTGTGCGCTTCATCCGTTTTGATCGTGTTTCGATATTCCGATTGCTGGCAATGATTGAAGATATTGCAGAGTGGGGAACAGATGGCTGTGTTCACTCTCTGTGCGGTTTTGCTTTATGTCTTTTGGCGTGTGCTGAGACTTATTATGGGGTTTGTAGCTACCTTTCTTTGTTCGGGGGATGAGATATTAATTCGGATGATTCAACTGGCACAGACGTTTGAGCAATTATGGATTTTAATTCTTTTGCAGTGATACCGGGGCCTTCCATAACCATAATGCAAAATGTGTCCAAAGTGTGCTTTAGAAGAAGAGGTATGTCTGGGAATTTATTTTCTTGAGGTATCACTAAAACCACTTACTTCTCTTTCATTTAAGCGGAATTTGAGTGCTAACTTTCTACTCTCAGCTTCACCAGATGTCCGGTGCTTACCAGGATTTTCTAGCCAATTAGAATTTAAATTCTTGGCACATTCAATCAAATCAGCATCATCTCCTTCAAGCAGAGGCTTTCCAACAGTTTCTTTCAGGCTTTTATAAAAAGCACAACTTATTGTAGGCCTGTGCCTGTCATTTGTGTGGAGTTCAATCCCTTTGAACTTCAAGCTCTTCTGACTTTGAAGACATACTTTAGCATGGACCAGGATTTGCAATTATTTCCTCAAAAAGTTGAACTGTATTCTTTATCTTCCCATGCACCCTCACAAATCATGTACTGAAGGTCTGACAAAATTATGGTCACTAATACCATATTCCCTCTCAATATTTCTTTCTTGCCAAACTTAACTTAGCTCGCTAAGTTCTTGGAGAGCATAAGTCATAAGGCCTATTTCAAGAATATATTCGTATGGCGTAATTTTTCTTAAACGGCCCTCATAAAGACAACGATCTGCATTGCTTCTTCTGTTGTCTCTTTAGCCTTCTGAAAATGACAGCAACTGTCCGCTGTTACAAACTGATCAAATTACTTTGGAAGATTTTGGAAACGAACACTGTTTCCGGTTGCTTGCCAACTAATAAATAAATCGAAATTGAAAGCAGTTAAACAGTGCGTGACTAAGTATTAAGTCGAGAAGGGACTACGGACAAGAACGTTATTTTAAACATTTTAACGCAGGTGGTCACGGCACACTTAAGAAATAATTTGACACATAGCACAGATGGGACGCATTGACAGCAGAGAGAGTATATTTGTACAGCTAATAAATTGGAATTTTAACTTAAAAAATAAGGAACCGGTTCTGTGTACAGTTAGAAAAAGAGCAGTGGTCATATGCAAAAATGGTCACTAAATTCACAATCACCTTGTGAAGTCTCTAGTCGTCACACCATACTGTGACGTATGCAGGATTACCAGCATCAGGGACAAGGCAAGCATACCACCCCTATAGATAATAGAGATAGAAGGCATCCCTCCCTGTCTTACTCCTGCTCTTATTTTAAATGCTTCTGTAAACTGCCCTTCGTGCACAACACTAGATTTCATTCCTTCATTCATTGTTTTTAATCAGATTAATAAACTTGATGGGGATTCAATCCAAAGCACTCCTCTGTCTAAACTATCAAATCATCATCATTGAGTGCCGACTGGGACTTTTCCGCTCTGTCTCTTGCTTTGATGGTGCAAGTTGTCATAGGCTGATTTGTCCATCTTTTGATTTTACTCGTCTCTGTTAGTCTTGGTCTGCCTCTGCTACTTTTACCTCGTATTTTCCCTACCAAGATTACTTTTAGTAGGCTGTTGTGGCTTTAACATGTCCCAAAAATCTCATTTGTCTTGTTTGAATTGTGGTTAGTTGTTCTATTTTCTTTTTTAGTTGTTTTAAGATTTTATCGTTTGTTTTTTTTTTTTCCCTTCAATTCTTCATATTCTTCTATATATCCACATTTCAAAGAGTTCAATTTTCTGTTCTGTCTTCTTGTCCAATGTCCATGTTTCTGTACCATAAAGCAATGCTGAGAAGATATACAATTTTGCTATTCTTAGTTTTAGCCCTGGTGTTATTTGTTTTGATGTTACCATATTTTTTAACTAGACTACAAAAGACCGACCGTAAATGGGTACCATATTTTTTTCTGGGAAAGTAAAGCGGCTCGGGCGTAATACCGACCACATTACCCCACAAATCATGTGCTGAAGGTCTGAAAAAATTATGGTCACTAACACCATATTCTCTATATGCCACTTGGCGTGATGATGCTCTTTTCTTTCACTTTACTATATTTGTCATGTTTTCAAAATTACTACTTGCCATTCTTATTTTTTGCTTGTTTGTCTCAGTTGTACATTTTCCACCACTGGTTATATTATGTCCAAGGTAGTTGCAGCTCTGAACTGTCTCCAGGTCTATTCCTTCAATTTTGATATCCATTTGTAGGTTTTGAGTATTTTCTTTGTTTATGATCATAGTCTTTCCAAAAGCAAGCAGGAGGAGGAGAAATACAACAAAAGGTAGCAGTTGTTGTGGCTAGACTAAGTGCAGTTAGGTCTACTAACAAACAAGTTTTATCAGCACCAAATGTAATGTTCAGTCCTGGCCACTTTTTTCCAGCGAAGCCAACCACCTGTTCTTTAATGTCAAACAATAAATTGGGAAGCAAATATAATTTATATCAGAAAATTACGCTTTTTACAATGTTGTCATGCATTATGAACAATCAGTCAACATTTTCACCATATCACATTATTATTCACATGAACAGTAAAAGCTCTGGCTGTCTACATCTGCTGCCTGGAAATTGCACACTAATCAGAATGAACACAGTAGCACTATCACACACCCTCCATAAGCAGGTATTATGTGATGACACATTAAGACATGGCTACCAGTTTCTACTTCCACTTTTGGTGAAGTACCTTCTAAGGTGTTTTAGGTATGTGAAAAGTAATTGCTGTGGATAGTTGTAGATTGGTGGAAGTGGAAGTGAAACTGGCAGTTCTTTTATTCACTGTTTTTAACAAAGTAGATTACAATGAACATAGGTTGATAGTGAATTCATTTCTTTCAACTTCTTCTGCATTCAGTCTTCTATGCTCAGAAAATTATAACTGCAGTCAATGAAAATATTATGTAAGCTTTCAAGCTCTACTGCAACAGGAACATGACATCGAGGAATCATGATGCTATTGAACATATCCTCCTTAGAGTGTCAAGAACGTAGTGTACTGAAACAGTTATTTAGTTGGGGACAAAGATCCACATTAGCACTAGCAATACACAACCAAAATAAACTTCAAAGTCAGCCAGGTCACAGAGTTGGGATCAAACTTCATGAAATTCAAAACATGTGAAAATCAAATGAACTTGGATCCATGCCTAGCAGAGCAGTGCTGTGTTATATTCTCTGATATGAAGTTCTGAGTTAAATCCATTTAATATGAGATTCCTATTTCTTGAAATTATTTTAGGCAAAGAGAGTATTGAGTTGCCTGTCTTGAAAAGGTTCATACAGCCAATTCTACTAGAGTTCACAATCTTTTGTGCTCTAAAGTCAATACATATAAAGAAAGACCAAAGTTATTGATCAAGTGTCGAGAACATTAGCTTAGAAACCTGTTGCTGAAACTCTTTTACAGGAGAAATGCGAGGTAAAAGAATATAGTATTCCTCACATCTTTACAAATGCTCTGTCATTAGTTACAGCACTGTAGTCACATAAATGTAGACTTGAATGATTTAGGTGTAACACTCTACAGGTTCTGTCAACTAAAAAACTGTAATATGATAATCTCATTTCACCACAATATACATGGAAATGATGAGGATGGCAAGTTAGCAAAGAAATATGGTAAGACTACTAAACAATACAAGTATCACTTATGATGAATCCAAAATGTTTATCAGTAATAATTAAAGTGAAATACAGAACACCAGGATAGCCAAAAAAGTGAAGCCTAACACCAGATGAACAGAAAATGGCAATGTAACAATTATGATTGAACATCACTAATCAGGTTAGATGTATGATGACTATAATGTGCTGCTACAAGTACTGTACTTGTTGGACAAACTGTGTGAACATGTCATCAGCTGCTAGGTGATTCATATTTTCTTTCAGCTTAATATTAATGTCTACAAGTGTAAAAGAAGAAGAAGAAAAAAAAACCAATAAGAATTGCTGAATATACTGCAGTAGGATACAGAAGCAATTCCAAATTTAAAAAGTCTGCATGAAACATTGCCTGCATGAAGACCAAACTGAGTAAAAAGCACATCCCAATGGTAACCACAGATTCTTGGTTAGAAGTTATTAGACATTTCAACTCTACCAAGAATGACACAAAAGAATTATATGACATGCAACCGGACAATAAGTTATGAAGAGTCACATATACTGACAGCACAGAAGGCAACAGTAGAAAGCTGGAAGATAGAATTAACAGATTTAGAGGAAGGTAAAATTATGGAAGCTATTCTGAGATTTAAATAATGAAGAACACAATCTTTCTTGAGGAAAAAACCCAGTAAAATATTATGATATATCCCTTTACTTTACAAACAACATTCATTTACAAACATAAAATTAGAGTAATCACAAATGAGCATATCAATCATGACAATATGAATTCTGTAGCAAAGGAAAACAACAGACATATTTATCAAATAAAAGAAACATAAGTATTGAGAAAACATTCATTATTACAGGTAAAGGATTTCATCTTCTGTGTTTGCTTTAAGACTGATCTTCTTTGTCTTCAGCCTTAAAAGGGTATTATATGGTTATACTGGTCACCTATGATGAAGTCAAATCTATCACCAAAGGCAAGTACCATAAAAAATGGAAACAAGAACACCCAAAGTATAACGAGAGAGATGGATACCTCCAACTATCAAGGAGGGATCAAGTCATCATGCTTCACCTGCGCACTGGCCACAATAGAATGAGAAACCACATGTTCACCAAACTCAAAATAGGAACTATACCGGACAGCGATAGTAAAATATAACAAAGAGAACTTTACACCCATTGAAGAGGAGTAAGACAATGATGCATCCTATCACCAAGCTTGTTCAATCTATACACTGAGCAAATCTTTAAAAACATCTCAGAGATGCCAGGCCTAAACATTAACGGAAAGATAATCAATAACCTAAGATATGCTGATGATACTATACTACTAGCGGAAAATTCTAAAGATCTACAATTACTTAATAAAATAAACATGGCAAGCAAAAAATATGGATTGGATATGAATATCAAAAAGACTAAAACTATGATCATAAACAAAGAAGATACTCAAAACCTAAAGAGGATATTAACATTAAAGGAATAGACCTGGAGACAGTTCAGAACTACAACTACCTTGGACATACTATAACCAGTGATGGAAAATGTAAAACTGAAATAAACAAAAGAATAGGAATGGCAAAAAGTAATTTTAATGCCATGAAAAATATACTAACATCAAAACAAATAACACCAGGGCTAAAACTAAGAATGGCAAGATGTTATATCTTCTCAATATTCCTATATGGTGCAGAAACATGGACATTGGACAAGAAAACAGAACAGAAAATTGAAGCCTTTGAAATGTGGATATATAGAAGAATAGGTAGAATTGGATGGAAAGAAAAGAAAACAAATGATGAAGTCTTAAAACAACTAAAAATGAAAAGAAAACTACTGAATACGATTGAAACAAAACAAATGCGATATTTGAGCCATGCTAAAAGACACAACAGCATACTAAAATTAATCTTGGAGGGGAAAATACAAGGTAAAAGAGGAAGAGGCAGACAAACACTAACATGGACGAGTAACATCAAAAGAGGACAAGTCAGCCTATGACAACCTGCACCATCAAAGCAAGAGAGAGAGCAGAATGGCGCTTCATGGTAGCTAACCTTTGTTGCTGAGTAGGCACTCGATGATGATGATGAAATGTAAAGCTGATTTTAAAAAAAATGGAACATGATATGTGCATCATTATTTGCACTTCTGCAATAAATATCAATAACATTAATACCAAGGTTAAAAATTAATATTCAAAAGTGGGATATTTTCATAGAAAGATATTTTAAAATTATTTACAAAAATGCTTAAAAATATTTCCGACTTACTCAAAATGTGGCAAATTTTTTATTCTGAAAATGGGTACCAACGAATTTCTTTATGGTTCCTTAATGTGATACCAATCATATCACCCACAAGTGTCCTGATGATCATTACAAAATGATGGACATCAACACAAAGCTCTTAACAAATGTTACTAAGTTCAACAGGAGTCCATACTTAATTTATGTAAGCATAACATATGTTGATCCATAATACAACACCAAAGTAGTTCATGGGCGTTTACAGAATTCTCTGTAGGCAGAACAGTCAAAGAAGACAGCAGTGCTTACGCTGTGACCATGAGTGGCATGGTGGTGGTGGCAGGGTCCAGGGCATTCAACTGGTTGGAGTCACAAAACTACACCCACATCTGTATACTGAGTGATTTGATGAGCATGATAAGAAAAGTGGAGGCGGGCTCTGTACGCAGGAAATAGGTCAAGTCATTACAGAAGTCATTGATATGCAGTTGCCTTTGTCTACATCCCTGGACATGCGGAAGTATGGGGCAATGAAAGAGGTTGGCTAGCTGTGTTGTCATTGATGACTGTCAACCAATGGATCAGGTAGATGGCAGTAATGTCCTCCAAGATGTGGGAAGGGCATAGGACTTCGATAACCATGGGTCCACATATCTCCATCGGTTGAAAGAGATGGGAGTAAAGATAAGTACATTCAGAAATGAGATGCTTAGCGGGCGCATATGAAGACTTATAAAGCAACACAGAACTAGAGTCGTCAGATGTTGGACGCTGTGGGACATGCTGAGGAGGGGATCTGAGCACCTATGGACATGTTCGGAGTGCAATGATTGGAACCCATAAATAACTCAATATGTTGAATAACAGCAGAAAGCAAGAAGATATGCAAAGATTAAGAACACAGAGAATTATGTATTACAAATTCAGTGTGAGCACTCATGTTCTAAAGATAAATGAGGTATTTACAATTTTCATTTTATAGAACCAAGAAGGTAAAAGAAGGAAAGCAAGAATAATATGACAGAAAGTTACAGTGTAATCAAATTATGTTTGTAGCACAACAACTAATGCAGAAGACCGTAGAAACCTTAACTGATATCTGTGAATTAAGAATTAGGATAGAATGGAAGATTGAGAAGGAGAGAAAGTGGCAGTGGGAGGGAGGAATAATGAGAAGAAAATTGCTAATGGAATAATATTGTTGGATTGATGACTGGTAAAAGACATTGGGAAGGTGAAGAAAAGAGGGATGATATACTGGAAACACTGGCTACGTACTTAATGAAGAATGCAAATGCTGTCAATAAGGCATCATCATTAGACTGCGAGATTTTAAAACTGAGCATGGCATAAATGAAGAAGTTTAAGACATTGTACAACCACTGTGCCACGGGTGTCATCAAACTCTTCATTGTCTGCTCAAGGAGGAAAAAAATGCCTGTGTTACTCTGGAGTGCATGGATATTGATTCTTTGACAGGTTTGCATTTCAAAAAGAGATGGAAGATATTGTCTGTCGTCAAGGACGCGTAACTCATTTAATTTGTAAAAGGCTCACAGTGTATCCGCGTGCTGCAAAGCTATTTACTGGAGTTGGCCAGTTTATAACGTGGAAACGGGTTCTGGACCGTGCGACTGAGTAAGTGCACGTGAGTCTAGACCATCCATAACATCGACGTTCAGCGACAATATATTTGATACTATGACGACGGTAAGTGTTCAGATGCAGCCCAAATGACAACGTTGAAGAAGGAAAACACGACAAGGTAAGAGAGGTGGCGTTAAACTGTCGAAGTGTGAGAGGCTAGGCCTAAAGGATGTGCGTGTTACATATTGGAATTGTGGGTCCATACATCAACGACGGCCCATTCTTGATAAGCTACTGTGCGGCGCCGATATAATGGTTTTGCAAGAAACTCTTCTTGATGACAGGACAGTAAGTACTCCTGGATTTCATTCTTTCGGCAGGCAGAATAGCCAAGGAAGACAGTGGTGCATACGCCATGACCACGAGTAGCATGACAATGGAGGTGATGGCAGTGACCAAGGCATTCAAATGGTTAGAGTCACAAGACTACATCCACGCATGTATACTGAGTGATTCGATGAGCATGATAAAAAAAAGTGGAGGCGGGCTTTGTACGCATGCAATGGGTAGAGTCGTTGCAGAAATCCAAAATACGTAAGGTCACCTTTGTCTATGTCCCTGGACATGCGGGAGTACGGGGAAATGAGAGAGCGGACAGGTTGGCTAGCTGCGCAGTCGTTGAGGACGGGCAACCGATGGATCGGGCGGACGTCATCAATGCACTCCGAGATGTGGGAAGAGCACAGGACTTCGACAAACACAGATCCACGTCACTTCTTCGGATGATGGAAATGGGAGTTAAGATGGGCACAGCCAGAAATGAGAAACTTGGTGGCCGTGTAAGAAGACTTATCAACCAACATATAACTGGAGTCGTCAGTCGCTGGACACTGAGGGAATTGCTGAGGAGGGGATCTGAGCACCTATGGACATGTTCGGAGTGCAATGATGATGACCCGCAAATAACTCAATAACTCAATAACTCAATTCATTGTTTCTACAATAGGCGACACCTTGGGCAGTCCATTCTTGTGCGCAACAATATGGTGGTAGGTGAGGTTGATATGTCTGCGTGGGACAATGCAGAATTGCAGGTACATGCGGTTAGGGTGCAGAACCCAGTTAATTTCGTGTTTATAAATGTGTATGCCTGTAATGGGAAGGTCAACACACAACAATGGCAGAATCTCTTCGAGTTCGATGACGAGAACGTCATTTTCTGCGGAGACTTTAATGCTAGAGGAAACCAGTGGGGTAACGTCATATCCAACAAGCAGGGAGAAGACCTAGAGAATGCACTAGAGCCAGTCGATTTAGTGTGCTTGAATGATGGAAGGGCAACAAGTATGGCCACTCGAACTGGGGACTCTGATAGTGTCACCTTGCACTGGTGTCTTTCACCTTCGCACCGGTTTGCAGGTGGAGTGCACTGGGGTTCCACGAAAGTGATCACTATCCATGTGTCCTCCTAATTGAGAAAAACAGAGATAGAAGTCAGAAAAGAAAGCTTCTTCCATTCCACTACGAGAAAACAGACCAGGACGTCATTAGCAAAATCAGACATCGGAAACAGAGCGACCCTCGTAGGAGGCAGGAGAGATGGACGCAGCCACCCTGGTGGAACGTAGATGTCGAGAAAGCTTGGCGGAGCAAGAGACAAACGGACAAGACATGGCAGAAAGCTAGAAAGAATGGAAGAACACAACCTGAGCTCTTGAAGCGCCTGAAAGTAGAGGTCGACCAAAAAATTATGCACTTTAAACTATGTGCTAAGCAGGCTAAGGATGCCAAATGGGATGACTTCTGTAAAAAAGTGTGCTCAGAAAAATCGCTAGCTACATTCTGGAGCCTTCATCAGAGCATGAATGACACAACACCACACATAGGCATACCAGACTTTCAGAGCACAGGTCGGATATGCCACAAATCTGATGAGAGCAAAGGGAAGGCCCTGCTTGCCCGCTACATTGAGCAGACGGACCAAAGAAATGAGGCTGTACGAATGAGGATACGGGGATCGCTGTCAAAATTGTGTAAGGATGTTGTGCTGGAAGAAGATCTCACAATCCCAACCGATACCATTCGCACGACACTTAAAAGGTCACACAACACTGCTCCTGGTCCAGATGGTGTTCGGTACGATGACATAGGCGATTTAGCTGACGACGACTTGACAAAACTGGCCAATGAGTTTAATGCCAACATTCGGAATGGCCAGATTAAGGAGGAGTGGCTACACAGCTACTTACTACCGCCACTGAAGCCAAACAAGGACCATTCTCAGATCAGTGCCCACAGAATCATCACAATGCAGAACACTGCAGGCAAGCTGTTGGAGAAAATAGTTGCCCGTGTCCTCACCTGTTGCCTTGAACAGAAACGCGCATTCCCACCCACACTCGGAGGTTGTAGATATAACAAAGAGACATGGCTCAACGCGGCAGTCTTTGCTTATGACGCCTTCAAAGGCTTCCACAGACGAGAGGAGACATGTGCTGCTGCTATAGATCTGGAGGATGCACACAATAGGGTACCATTTGAATATCTAATGTATATGCTCCTCAAACTGGCGGTGCACCCCTTCCTCATTAGATGGATCGCCGCGGTACTGTTTCAGAGGAATGTGATACTCAGATGTGGAAGTTGGTCTTCCGAGCCAACATCCGTTTGTCCAGGGCTGCCACAAGGCTCACCATTGTCACTAGTTCTATTTAACGTGTACACAATAACGATCAGGGAACAACAACTGGAAGGGAAGGGGAAGAACTATGACTTTTGCTGATGATATTCTGGTATATCGACAGGGAAGAGACAGACGGGGAATCGCCTCCACAATGCAAGACGAATTCGATCGCATTTCTTCCTGGTGTGGGGTTTCAGGTGCCTTGGTTAATCCTAATAAAGCATCAGTTTCATGGTGCTCCCTTAACAATCATATCGTTAATACGACCACACCGATAGTACGAATGGGAGCTGATGAGTTGACCAGGGACAAGTTGATGACATACTTCGGAGTTAAGTTTGATCGCAGCCTGTGTTTTCGGGACTACGTCGACAATGTGATAACAAAATCCCGCAAAGGATTAGCCGCCTTGAAGGTCATGGCAGCTGCCAACATCGAGCAGAGGCTACTTACTCTTGTGTTCCAGGGATTAGTCCTCGCACTAATCGAGTATGCCCTGGCAATTCTTACTGTCAGTACGACTCAAATTGATAGGCTGGAGAAAATACAAAATGAAACCATGTGCATTATCTTGGGATGTACAAAGGACACTCCCTGTGTAGCAATGAGGTATCTTCTTGACTTTCCAACCATGGATGACAGAATCAAGATCTGGAGAGCACGAGCATACCTGAAGATTAGTACAGATACAGAGCATCCATTGCACCACGTGCTCAACACAGAGAAAGGTGCCAGGTTAAAAAGAGGCAAATCATGGGAGGGGGGGGGCAGAGCAGAAGATGTCATCAAACAGGTCTGTGGGCTTACCAATATCAGCGTTGGCAAGGAGTGGATACCGGTGCCTACGTCATTCAATGGGACTTTCTCGTGTATTGTCACACTCGACAGGAAAAGTAGGGAACAGAACCCGGTCGTGGTTAATGCCGAGGTCACCGTCTCATCTGCGATAACACCGATGAGAAAGATGCAGTCATCTATACAGACGGATCTGTAAGACGACACCAAAGCAGTGCATGGGCATTTACAGCATGCTCGGCGGGCAGAATAGTCAAAGAAGGCAGTAGTGCATACGTCATGACCACGAGTAGCATGACAATGGAAGTGATGACAGTGACCAAGGCATTCAAATGGTTAGAGGCACAAGACTACACCCACGCGTGTATACTGAGTGATTCGATGAGCATGATAAAAAAAGTGGAGGCGGGCTCTGTACGCACGCAATGGGTAGAGTCATTGCAGAAATCCAAAATACGTAAGGTCACCTTTGTCTATGTCCCTGGACATGCGGGAGTACGGGGAAATGAAAGGGCGGACAGGTTGGCTAGCTGCGCTGTCGTTGAGGATGGGCAACCAATGGATCGGGCGGACATCATCAATGTCCTCCGAGATGTGGGAAGAGCACAGGACTTCGACAAACACAGATCCACGTAATTTCTTCGGATGATGGAAATGGGAGTTAAGATGGGCACAGCCAGAAATGAGAAACTTGGTGGCCGTGTAAGAAGACTTATCAACCAACATATAACTGGAGTCGTCAGTCGCTGGACACTGCAGGAATTGCTGAGGAGGGGATCTGAGCACCTATGGACATGTTCGGAGTGCAGTGATGATGACCCGCAAATAACTCAATGGAAGATATTAGGCGCAGGCATGCACGCACGCACGCACGCACGCACGCACGCACGCACGCACGCACGCACGCACACACACACACACACAGATTGAGAGAGAGAGAGAGAGAGACAAAGAGCTACATTTTTAAGATACTTTGAAAACAAATCCAAATAATATTGAGAATGATCAACTGTAAAGATGATTAATGCTTGCAAATAAACATTAAAATAGCAACTAAAACATGATATGTTGATCATTTGGTTTAAGAGTTATCTGTGATGAACATTGTTAACACTAGTTAATAAGATTAACAATGCACATTTAAATTATATTAAATTAAAGAACGGGGCAATAAAATATATAAAGAATTAGAAGAAAGATAAATATATATGTCAAACCAATCCTGTAAAGAAAAAAAATTTACGATACTGCATTGTTGTGTAATAACAGCGAAAGAGATTTTTTTCAAATAACATGAGGTAATTTGAAACAACAATATGATAATAGTTGGGAAGGACAATACAAAAAATTGCTTTGACAATATTATATACATAATATGTATATAATAATGTTATTAAAAAAGAAGACAACAATGCATTACAATATAGACTCTGAATGCAAACTAATTCTATTTTGTTCTTTTCCACCCACTTGTGTCTTACATCATCAAGGTGAATTGAGCTATCTCGACAACTTTCATGAAAATTACTCCCTAAATGTGGATCTTCTCTTCTTTCTTTTATCTGGCTGCTGATGCCTTTAAGCGTTACAGAGATAGGAGGTTGTTTTCAGCACACTTTAGTGTCTCTAGATATTTGGTTGCTTGTTTGATTCTCTCTTTTCATAAATGGAATGTTTTTCTGTCAGCATATCTGGTTACTGTTAAAAAGGAGATGGTTTCTTGTTTGTCTTCTTCTTCTACCTTTTAGCTCCCAGTGGAGCATAGGTCTTCAACAAACACTTTCCAAGTCGTTCTGTTTTTTGCAATTCTTTTAAGATCATTCCATGTCTTCCCCATCATCTTCATCTCTGCTTCAATCTGTCTTCTCCAAGAATTCCTTGGTCTTCCTCTTTGTCTTTTCCCCTGGGGATTCCAAAAAAGGGCCTGTTGTGTAATACTCTCAGTTGGTTTCCGTAGTGTGTGTCCTATCCATCGCCATCGTCTTCGCTGTATTTCTTTATCCACTGGTATTTGACCGGTACATTTCCATAATTCCACGTTTGTGACTTTGTCCTGCCATTTCCATCCCTTTATTCTGCGCAAGCATCCATTAATGAAAGTCTGTACCTTCGTGATTGTCAATTTTGTTATTCTCCATGTTTCACAGCCATATAATAGAACCGACTTAACATTGGAGTTGAAAATTTGTATTTTTGTATTTAGCCTAATTTCTTTGGATTTCCATATGTTTCCCAGTGCAATGAAAGCTCCTCTTGCTTTTGATATCCTTATTTTGGTATCGTTTTCTGTTCCTCCCTCTTTATCTATATTACTGCCCAGATATATATAAGATTGTACGTCTAGTAGAGGTATTTCTCCTAGTTTTATTTGGTTATTGCCAACTGCATTAATTCTCATAATGTTGGTCTTATCTCTATTAATCTTTAGTCCTAGCTGTTGTGATCTCTCATCTAATATACTCATTTTATCTTGCATCTGTTGGTGGCTGTGTGATAGGAGAGCTATGTCATCAGCAAAGTCTAAATCATCAAGTTGTTTGGTCAGTGACCACTGGATCCCATTTCTGTTGTTTTGAGTTATTTTCATAATCCAATCTATGGCCAGTAGAAAGAGAAATGGAGACAGAAGGCATCCTTGCCTTACTCCTGTTCTTATTTCAAATGCTTCTGTAAGCTGTCCTTCATGCACCACACTACATTTTGTTCCTTCATACATTGTTTTTATCAGGTTAATAAACTTTATGGGGATTCCATAATGACTCAGCAACTTCCAAAGCATTCTTCTGTCTAAACTATCAAATGCCTTTTCGTAATCTATGAATCCAATATAAAGTGGGGATTTTAGTTCTAGACTTTGTTCAACTATTATACGTAGAGTAGTTATTTGATCAGCACATGATCTGTTCTTCCTAAAACCTGCTTGTTCATCTCTCAAGTGTTTCTCTATAGCCTCTTTTAGTCTCTCCAGAATGATTCTGCCTAATATTTTTCCTGGCACTGATAGTAGCATAATTCCCCTATAATTTGTGCACTCCTGTAAACTTCCTTTCTTTGGTAGTTTGATCATATAACCTTCTCTCCAGTCTTTAGGTATTTCTTCCCTCTCCCAAATTTTATCCAATAGATTATGTAACATCTTGGTAGAGGTGATAATATCTGCTTTGATGGCTTCCGAAGGAATTTCATCTGGTCCTGTGGCTTTACCATCTTTTAACAGTTTGATGGCTTTCATTATTTCTTCTTTGCTTGGTTTTCCGCAGTTAACGTGTAATTCTTCTTCTGCTGGTAGTATATCTGGAGGATTATTTGCGCCAGGTCTGTTCAAAAGTTCTTCAAAGTGCTCCTTCCATCTCTCCATTTGTTCCTTTATATTACTAAGCAGATTTCCTTTCTTATCTTTGATAAAGGCGTTGATCTGTTTGTATTTTCCACCTAATTTCTTTGTGCTGTTGTACAGTTCTTTCATATTCCCTTTATTTGCTGCTTCTTCTGCCTCTTTAGCTAATTCATCTATATATTTCCTCTTATCCCTTTTAATGCATCTTCTCACTTCTTTGTTCACCTCTGTGTAAGCTTCCTGTGTCTTGGCTTTATTACTTCTTGTTTTGCTTTTATTTATGTCTGCTTTCTTGTTCTTTCTTTCTTTAATTTTATCCAGGGTCTCTGCTGTCATCCATGCCTTATTCTGGCGTTCTCTTTTCCCCAGTGTTTCTTCGCATGTCTCTTTCCATATATTTTTTACCTGTTTCCAATGATCTTCTATATTTATTGTATTTTCTAGTTGTTGGAGGACTTGGTATTTGTTTGATATTGTGACTGCGAATTTATCTTTAATTCCTTGTTCTTTAAGAAACCCTACATTGAAATACGTTCTGCCCTTATTCGTTGTAGTATACCTTTTTAATTTAATTTTAAGTTTGGCTAACAGAAGATGATGATCAGAAGCTATATCTGCCCCTCTATATACTTTTACATCCTGTAAGGATGACTTAAACTTATTATTAATACATATGTGATCAATTTGATTTTCCGTTCTATGATCTGGTGACATCCATGTAGCTTTGTGTATTCTTTTATGTTGGAATATTGTTCCTCCTAGGCTCATTTGATTAAGGGCGCAGAAATTCACAAATATCTCTCCATTCTCGTTTATATCTCCAAGTCCATGTTTTCCCATAATCTCTTCAAAGCCTCTGTTGTCTGATCCTACCTTAGCATTTAGGTCCCCCATCAAGATTATAATATCCTTGGCTCGTCTTGCATCCATCTGGCATTGTAGCTGTTTATAAAAATCATCTTTAACTGAGTCATCTTTATCGTTGGTTGGTGCATAGCATTGTATAATGTGTAATTTTATTTTGTTTTTGGTTGTTCTAAATGTTGCTCTCACCAGTCTTGGTCCCACTGCCTCCCATTCTATTAGTGTCTTCTGTGCATTCTTTGATAGCATTATAGCTACCCCTTCGCTATGTTGTGCTCCTGGTTCCTGGTGTCCTGATGATAAAATCATCTCCCCTGTATTCAATTTTATTCTCTCCGCTCCCAGCCATCTTGTTTCACACATTCCCAGAATATCTATCTTGTAGTTGTTCATTTCTGCTGCCACTTGTGCCGCTTTTCCCTGTTCGTTAAGGGTACGAACATTCCAGGTGCCAATTCTGGATGATTTCCTGGTAGACAAAGGGTAAGTCGGCAACCCGGACTCCTTATGGCTTTCTCCGGATTGCGTCATTCGTCTCTTAGACAGAGAGCCCTTCTCTTTCCTGGTTGACGGATTTACTTTATCTTTCTTTGACTTGTTCATGTTTGTGAAGTTTTTTCGGCTTATTTTTTTACAGTATGGGATAGCCAGTCCCATGCCTAACCCTCCTTTCTCGCCTCTTACGAACATGCCTGGTAGGGTACAGCGCCGCTATTCTTTACTTCCCTTTCGGGCCCCTGCAGCGCACGGGAGTTTCTTGTTTGTATGTGTCTTTTATTCCATCTTTTCATTGGTCTTCCTCTTACTCTCTGTTTTTATGTTCTTAGTATGTTCTGGATGACATATGGTCTCTAAGTGCCATACTATTTCATTCTTCCTCTTCTTCTTCTTCTCCTTTTTCTGCTTCTTCTTTTTCTTCTTCTTCTTCTTCTTCTATCCTTCCTCTGCTGCCGTTGGCGTCGAGGGGAGAAACAATCTGCGATTCTTTGCTCTTCTGTTGGCCTCTTCATGATGTTATTCCTCCTAGTGACTCTAGTATTCCCTTTATCCATCTCTTTCTCGGTCTTCCTCTTAATCTGGCGTTTTCGTAGCGTTTGTTCATGGCTCTTTGAGTCATTGTTAGTTCTTTTTGTCTTGTTATGTGGCCGAACCAATTTATCTGTTGTTTCTTTATGTATTCAATGACTGGTTCAATTTCGAGTTTCTTCCTCAGGTCGGTGTTTCTTACTCTGTCCCTTAATCTGTTTCCTGTCATTCTTCTGACACAGTTCAATTCGGTGGTCGTTATCTTTCTTATTGTTCTAGAGTCTAGCGTCCAATTCTGGCAATGATAGCACAGAGTTGGTAGAAAAATTGATTTGTATATTGCCCTTTTTGCTTCCGTAGTTATTGCTTTGTTTTTCAATAGTGTTGATACTTGGCCTATAACTTTGGCATGCTTTGTTACACCTTATATCTATCTCGGTCTCTTGGGTATTGTCTTGTGTTAACGTGCTGCCCAGATATTTAAAATTGTCTACTTGCTTCAGAGTTGTATTATCTATTATTATGTTTAGTTTTTCTTTCTTTCTCGCTATTGCCATTACTTCGGTTTTGCTTATGTTGATCTTCATGTTGTATAGTTTACAAGTGTTGTTTAGCCTGTTGATATGTTCTTGTAAGGGGTTAAGACAAAGAAATGCAAATGAATGCATAAAAATGCGAAGCTGCAGTAAAGCTGAATTCGAGGAAAAATTGAAAAAAAAATAAAAAATGGTATGTTAGAAGCTTTACGTGATTAATAGACGACACAGATTCGAACGACGTTTCGGCCCAATAGGCCTTCAGCAGGAACAAACAAACAACATACACACACAGATATGTGAATAAATAAAACTAATCCTACATAGCTAACTAGTAATGAAACATCAAAAACAAAATAATCGAAATATGTTGACTTCCCTGTGTGTCGTGGACAGTGGTCAGGCTATGAAAGGAATTTCTCACGGGTGTAGCTGTAATTTATACCCTGTGGTCAGAGGTGAAGGGTTCTAAAAATATACGAGTGGGGGGAACGCTATCTAGGTACGTCGACTACAAAGGCACAGGCAATATCTGAAAGTATCTAAGGGCCCATAAATACATGTATACACACATACAGATGCGTGTATACATATGTACACGTGCAAGAAGACGTGCTCATACTAATACATATCAACGTACACATACATATACACACACATACATGTGTATGCATACAAGCAAGAGCACATATACATGCATGTATATGCGTATACACATATATACCAATACCCGTGCCTATGGACACATACATGCATGTGCACGTCCATACGGGGACAATCGTATGTGTGGAAGGGTTCAAACCGGGGTCAGTGTGCAAACTCGAAGGAGAAAGAATAGAACAGTGGAATGACAGGTACTCAAAAGGCGGAAAGAGTGAGATGTATGAGGGTGTGGTGCAATAAAAACATATGAGGGCTAAGTAGCGCAGAAAAAAGGTATATAGGAGAACACCGAAGTGCCTCAACGGGGACTAGTGGAGAAGAACTAAGAATAGCGTGGCATAGTAGATAGACTAAAGAGCCACCACATGGGTGGTAGAGAGGGCTATGCAAGAGGGAAGGAGCAGCCGAAAGGAAACTATGTGTATGAGTGTGATACATTCATGCCTCGTGGGGTCAGCGAACCATACTGGACTATGAGGCGATTTTCCAAAGTATAGCGGCTGCGGTCGCCAGAGTGACAGAGGACAATACCAGTGACACGGATGTCGTCTTTGCCCTTGTGATCTGGGGAGTTGAAATGGGAAGACACTGGAGTGCCAGTATTCTGTTGGACATCACGTAGATGTTCACACAATCTTTCCGCTAATCTTCTACCAGACTCGCCTATATAGGTCATGTGGCATCGTTGGCATATAATGGCATAAATGATGTTGCGGGACACACATGTGAAGCCATGCTTGATCTCGAACCGTCCATTGGGGAATAAGACCGAGTCAGCAGGGAGCACATAGGCACAGGTGATACAGTTACGACCACAAGGGGCCGTACCGAAGTGTTGAGGGTAGGAGCGAGGGAGACGGCTCCTAACCAGAATGTCACCCAAATTCCTGTCGCGCTTGGAGGCGATCATCGGGGGATCACTAAAAAGTAGACGGGTAGTGGGATCAGAGAGGAGAATGGAACGGTAGCGGTTGAGTATCCTCACAGCTGCTAAGTTGTGAGGATGATATGTGAGGGTGAGTATAGTTCTCTCAGAAGGGGGGCGGTTGGAAGGGGTGAGTGCCTCGGGACGAGAGATAAGGAGGACCCGCTTGAGGGCAGACTGGAGGATCGAGTCTGGATAAAGCCGGCGGCTGAAGAAACCTAACATGAGGTGAGCCTGTCGGAGGAAATCTTGGTCATCCTGGCAGATACGACGGAGACGCAATAACTGT
The DNA here is from genome assembly GCA_032433765.1 of Megaustenia siamemsis. Taxonomy (NCBI): domain Eukaryota; kingdom Metazoa; phylum Mollusca; class Gastropoda; order Stylommatophora; family Ariophantidae; genus Megaustenia; species Megaustenia siamemsis. The sequence continues at coordinate 91,016,421 of JAVIAB010000092.1, forward strand.
GAGAATGGAATAGAGTCGCGACAAGAAGGTGAATGGGATGAAGTATAGAGAAGGTAGCAGTGGGCGTCTGTGGGTTTATAGAAAACCGAGGTGTGGAGGCCAGAAGTACCCAAAGAAACAATAAGATCTAGGAAGGTGACAGAGGAAGTGGATATACAAGATGTGATCTTGATAGCTTTGTGATAGCTACCAATATAGTCGATAAACCTGGAAAGGTCATCCTCAGGTAGATCGGTGAGTCCGAAGCAGTCATCAATGTACCGAAGGTATATGATGGGAAGAGGACCTTGATAAGAATTGAGAATTTGGTACTCCAGGTAACCCATGGATAGGCAAGCATAGCTAGGGCCCATCTTGGTGCCCATGGCTACTCCACTAACCTGGTCATAGAAGTTACCATTAAACTCAAAGGTGTTGAGGTTGAGTACAAGCTCAGTGAGGCGGAGAAGAGTTGCAGTATCAACAGAGGGGTGTTGTCTCTGTCAAGAAAGAAACGTAGAGCCAGGAGGCCGTCGGAGTGAGGAATAGAGGTGTAGAGAGAGCAAACATCAAGGGTAAAATGTCGGTATGAGCGACCTCGGGAGAGAGAGATGGAAGAGAAGATACTCAATGCATGGTTAGTGTCCTTGACATATGAGGGAAGACTAACGACCATAGGCTGGAAGACACTGTCTAGATCAGGGGTGGCCAAATGGCGGCCCGCGGGCCGGATCCGGCCCGCCAGCCTAGTTTTCTTGGCCCGCGAAGCTCCACGGACTTACTTCATTTTTTACCCCTAATAGCGGATTTCTCCTGGTTTTAATCCGTGTCGGAGTAAACTCTTCTATCGTTCAAGAATACACAATTTGAAAATCTCTGTCAATTTCTCGCAACATCTAGATTGGCAACATAATTTCAAATAACACACACACACACACACACACACACGCACACGCACACGCACACGCACACGCACACGCACACGCACACACACACACACACACACACACACACACACACACACACACACACACACTGCACAACTAATGGTGCCGACAATATTCAAAGTCTTTGCTTCGAGTTGGTACGTTGCTTTATTGTCAGTGCGGTGATAGCGTCAGATCTTTGGCTCAACATTTGTCGTCTGGACTTGTGGTGGCTCTTTCATTTCGCGGTAAGGGGTTAATGAGGTTGGGAGGGACAGGGGTGAGGGGACTTTGTAGCTCTAATTCTGTCTTTGAAGTTACATTCAAAATGTTTCACTGTTCGCCTTCATTCCCTTTGATCCCATCGTCTTGTCTTGTCCATAAAATGACTGCAACGTGTTTATTTGGTCACAATCTTTTGATTTCATTGTCAAACACAAGTCTGTGTATAACTGTCAAATCTGGACTTATTTTCGATAGTGAACCAACATTCTGTGACTTTTAACTTTGATGTGAGATTTTGTATTAAATCATGTTAAAACGTAGAAAAGTTGATTGTGAAAATCGCATATTTAAACCTGAATGGGAATTAGATTATTTGTTCATCTTCAATAAGGATAGTAAACCTCAGTGCTTAATTTGCGTTCAAGTGTTAGCCGTTTTGAAGGAATATAATTTAAAACGGCACTATGCCACACATCATCAAAACATGTATGAGAAACATAGCATTGAAGCTAGGAAGCTTTTGGTTGAACAGCTGAAGACAAAGTTGAATCAACAGCAAAGTATGTATACAAAGGGCAATAAAATTAAAGAGTCATCGATCATTGCATCATGTACAGTTACCTATGAGCTTGCAAAATCTAAAAAACCCTTTACTGACGGAAATTTTGTGAAGAAATGTGCGATTCAAATGGCAAAGGCATTCGGTCAAGAAAAAATAGCCAAAGAATTTGAATCTGTGCCTCTTTCAAAACAAACTGTAGCCAGAAGAACAGAAGACATCAGTCTGCAACTGTCTCAAAGTTTAAAATCTTGTATTGAAAACTGCTCATATTTTTCGCTCGCGATTGATGAAAGTACTGACATCACTGACACTTGCCAGCTTCTTATTTTTGTTAAAGTTATCCAGGAGGATTTTACTGTTATTGAAGATTTGTTGAAAGTTTGCTCTTTGCATGACACTTGTAGAGGGACAGACATATTTTCTGCAGTTCATAGTGCCGTAGATGAAGTAGGTGGTTTTGGAAAGTTGTCTGCAGTGTGTACTGATGGTTGCAAAGCTTTTATTGGTTCAAATACTGGTTTTGTTGGACTTCTAAAGCAAAACAAAATTAACGTACCTACATTGCATAACATAATTCATCAAGAGGCCCTTTGTGCAAAGTCCATAAATCTAAAAGACACCATGGCTACTGTTGTGAAAATAACAAATTTGATAAGAGGAGGACACCAGTCTTTAAATCAGAGGAAGTTTTTATCATTTTTAGAGGAAGTAGATTCTAGCTACGGTGATCTCCTGCTTTATACAGAAGTAAGATGGCTTAGTCGAGGGAAATGTTTAATAATATTTTTTGAACTGAAGAATGACATTTATGACTTCCTGCGAGAGAACTTACCATGCTCCATTGATCTTCAACATGCACTCAAAGACATTAATTTCCTTCATAATCTGGCATATCTCACAGACATCACACAACATTTGAACATATTGAATTTGCAGCTACAAGGGGAAAAGCAAACCATTTTTCAATTGATGGGATATGTTGATGGTTTTAAAAAGAAGCTGAATCTATTTAGACTTTCTTTGCAAAAAAATGATCTGTTCCATTTTTCAAGTTGTAAGCAGTTGTTGTCAGAGATAGAAAGTGCAAACTTCAGTAAGTACGCAGCTGACATTGAACATTTGATTTGTGAATTTGATCGACGATTTCAAGATTTTGAAATGTTTCGTCCGCAAACGGAACTTTTTAATAACCCAATTAAGTGCACAGTAGAGTGCCAGCCATCAGATCTTCAACTAGAGTTGTGTGACCTTCAGTGTGACCCCTTCCTCAGTACTGTAAAGGCATTAGGAGCTGACTTCTGGAAATTGCTACCAAATGAACGTTACCCGTGTCTGAGAAAATGGGCACTAAAGATGTGCTCTATATTCGGCAGCACATATCTCTGCGAGACAATATTCTCTTCCATGAAGTTAATTAAATCTAAGACCAGGAACAGAATGACCGATTCGACATTGTCCCATACTCTCCGAATCGCCACGTCAAAAATGGAAGTGGACTTCAAATCTCTGGTGGAAAGCTGTGACAAGTCACAATCGTCGCACTGAGACATTAAAGGTAATTTTAAAATGAATAATTAATGGATTTGTTACAAATCAAATATGTAGTCAAAGTGCAAGCATTATTTATATATTACTATATCGCATAGGTCCCTACTGTCATTTTTGACAATATTCTTAAGTGTGGCCCGCGGGTCTTGGCCTTGGCTTTAATCCGGCCCTCGGGCAACCTCAAGTTGGCCACCACTGGTCTAGATAGTCAGATATGTGTTCAGTCGGGCAAGCACACGCTGACACGATGGGGCGTCCTGGATTGTCGATTTTGTGAATTTTGGGGAGCATGTAGAAAGATGGTTTCCCAAGACCACTATTATGAATAATGAGGCGGGACGTGCTAGGAGGGAGCCGGTTGGTTCGGATCAGTTCCTTGATGGTAGATTTGACCTGCTTATTGTAGAGGACAGTGGCGTCGTCAGGGCGGGGTTTATAAAAAAGTGGTATTGGATAGCTGTTTGTTGCCCTCAGAAATATATAAGTCTTTGCGCCAAACTACCACCGCTCCCCCCTTGTCTGCCGGTTTGATAACAATGTCCTCCCGGCGGCGGAGATTTGAAAGGGCCCGAAGCTCAGAGGGAGATAGATTAGAGCGGTGAAGTTTTCTAGGGCACAGTTGTTGTATCTCACGTGAGGTGACATTAATGTAGTGATCCAAAGCCTGTGATGCGCCGGGTTGAGGGGTCCAATCTGATTTGCGAGAGTGGAAGCGAGAGAACTCATCTACAGGGGTGGGTGAGGAAGAAGCAGCAGTAGTGTCAGAGTAACGGAGCTTCAAGCGCATACGTCTATGGAAATCATGGACGTCCTTGCAAAGATTGTAGTGGTCACTGGAAGGACGACGCGGGATAAATTTTAAACCTTTAGAGAGAACAGACCTCTCATCATGTGAGAGGTGGAGGTCGGGGGGTATGCAGAAAACTAAAGAGTCGGGGGCCGATGTAGCGGGTGTGGGGGAGGGGGGACGGGGGGACGGGGCGAATGTGGGAGATCTTCTTCTTGTGCTGGGCTTGTAGGTCCTCAGTTGTTTCATGTATCAGAACTTGGTCGTCTGCAAATAATATTTAATTTATTTCGTCCTCTCTACTGTTGTTTTCTGGTACGTATATTTCGTTCTCTTTTGTGTTATCGCTTGTTATCATCCGTGTTGGTATATTTCCTTTGATTGGGCATGCTAATTTGCATATATTGTCCATATATGTGATGAAAAGTAAAGGACAATATATGCAAATTAGCATGCATACTATTTCATTTGTAGTTTATATATTTATATATATATTGTAGTTATGGTTTAATTCCGATTTTTTCTCTGATTTTAACATTTGACACTCTATCTATACCCTGTGTTGTTTGTTATTTTCCTCAAGAACCCCGTTTTTGATGTTGTGATCTTCTGTTTTTGGACTCTGTTCAATGTTTTCACCATGTTTGACATTGGTAACATAATGTTGATGTGAAGATGCTATTCATCACTTGTCTCTTAGCTGTCATTGACATATTTGGATGTTTCAAGAGTGGAGTCAGTTGACAATTAATAATGTTTGCTTTCTGCACTGTGATGGTGATAGCCCAAATTTGACAAAATGGCTGTGTTGTATTTTGCTTTTGTTATTAATCACTTGTTACAGTTTTATGGTTTATGGTTGGTGCTATTTATACAGTTAATTGAATTTAATGAGGAGTTCATTGAATTGCTGCATTTGCTCAGGTTTGTTGTGGCTATATATATAATATAGTATATATTATTATTGTAGATTTGATTCATGTCATTAATCGTTACTTTACTTGTACATTGGCTTTCTTCGTACAGGATATTACATAACCATAGAGTGATAAAAAAATACAATATTCTTCATAATTGCTGTCCATCAACTCTGCTCTTTTCAAGGTTTTTTCTTCAGCCATGCATAATAGTTGATTATATTTAGATTTATTTGATTAATTAATTGTCTTAATACATAGATCAGCAATACTCAGAAATATACGCAGATGATCTGGCGTTATGGGCTCGCGAGGAAAGTACGTCAGTGGCTGAACCCAAGGATGCTAGATGCCCTAGGTGAACTTGAAAAATGGACGAACACCTAGTTTTTAAAAATTAACGAAAGAAAAACTACATATAAAATTTTCAGCCTATCAAGAAACACACTCTGTGCAAACTTGAAGATAAAAGACCATACACTCCCTATTGACCAAAACCCAACATATTTTGGCGTCACCATGAATCGCAGAATGACTTGGAAAAATCAGATAGACAGAGCAAGAAAAAAAAGCCAGAACTAATATTATGAAGAAATTGGCAGGAACGGACTGGGGAGCAGGCAGCAATATCTTGAAACGACTATACGTAGGAAGAGTAAGACCAGTCCTAGAGTATGGAGTCACAGCCTGGGCTATGGCTTCCAAATCACACCTTAGCAAAATTAACAGAACACAGAACCAAGCTGCCCGTATCATCACTGGTGCTATGAAATCTACACCTATCAAGACTCTAGAAACAGTAACAGGTTTACAACCCTTAGATGACAGACGGGTCACTAAAGTATTGCAACAAGCGGAGAAATATAGAAAGCTCCTTAGCCATCCCATGCACCAAAGAATAACTAGTTTCGGAATTGTACGACTAAAGAGGAACAAACTTCGCTGCAATCGCCAATGAACTAACTACTGGTAACCCAGTACTTTCCCAAACAATACCGAAACCGTTGGGCCCATCTGATATGTCTCCTCAAGGGAAACATAAAATACCAGAACTTAAGTCTATCTATCTATCTTTCGTTCGCCTGAAGTATTGTCTATATCTGCAATGTCGTTTCCTGTATAAATTTTACTGTCTTTTGTAATTCTTGCAGTGGCCCATATAGTTTTGTCTGTAGTGTTGTATCTATGGGCCAATGGATTTTCCTCAGTCTACTATATTCAGTGCAGTCTTGAAGTATGTGTTCAGCAGTCTGGGGTGCCTGTCCACATGTACAAGTAGTTGATGTGCCGATCTTGAATTTTGTATACATGTGACTATGGAGTCGATTGTGTCCTGTTCTTAGGCGTATAATGATAACTTGTTCATATCTATTCATATTATGAAAGGCATCCTGATTTGGGGCTTGTGGTCCTCTGATTGATTTGATTATCTGTTTCTTATGATGGTATGTAACTGGTGTATCTAGTTGTGTGCCTGTTGAACCTTCCTTTGCCAACTGATCTGCTTTCTCATTTCCTGGTATTCCACAGTGAGACGGGATCCACTGCAGGGCAACCCTGTGGTGCTTGCAGAGTTCAGTCAATAAGGTCTGCAGATGTGGTAATTTTCTGGATTGTAGTGCCTGGAGTACTGATCTTGCATCTGTCAAAAACACTACAGGCTGTGGGCTAAGATTACTGTTCAGCAGTTTTTCTATTGCCAACTTTATTGCTTGTATTTCTGCATCATAATTGTGACAATATTTCCCTGTTGCTATTTTATCCATATCCCTAGTGTTATTTGGGTACTCTATATATGCACCTGCTCCCCCATTCTTTACTGCATTCTGTGCTGATCCATCTGTGTACACACGAATCCATAGGTCTTGTGGGTATTCTTCATCCAGGAAACTGAGAGCTATTGTTTTTCGCTGTAGACTATTTTGTTCCTCTTTGTCAACTATTCCTTTCACTTCTGTCCGTATTTGAACTGATAATCCTGATTCATCTGTCCAGGGAGTCTGTTCTGGTATGGGCAGAAGGGGTTTAACAACTCTTGGCATGTCTGGTGTTTGTCTACTAATACGCTTGGCTTGGTGGATAAAGCTGCTTCTCTTAAGTCGTCCCAATGCAAGATTTTGGAATCTGTCCTTCATTGGATGTCTCGGCATGCATACAAATTTTTCTGCCTGTATCAGCACCTTTGTGTCTCTCCGTTCTCTCAGTGCTGGTATCCTCCACAATTTCTCCATCTCCAATATTGGTGTTGATTTCATTGCTCCTGTGATGACCCTAAGTGCCTGGTTTTGTACTTTATCCAGTTCTTGCAATGTGGTGTTTGATGCTGAGCACCATGCGGATGATCCATATTCTAAATGTGGGCGTATACTCTGTTGGTAAACTTTACTCTGGTTTCTCTTCACAGCGAATAAATCTTTCGCCTTTTACCAGAACTTAAGTAAAATATAACAGGAATCATGAAAAAAGGCACCCAATCAGACACAGAAAGAAAACACGTAGCTGAAAAACACATACACGATACCTACCCACAGAACTCTTGGTCCCACATATACACTGATGGCTCTGCTACAAATTCCACCGGGGGGGGGGGGGGAAGGTGTGTTCTTGACGCTGAATAATCAGGATGAGATCACTAAGTCAATAGCTACTGGGAAATTCTAAAACAACTTTAAAGCAGAAACTGAAAAATCCATCAGAGATGCTGCAACACTGGCTACTCAACACAAAAATAACATGCACAATAAATTGGTGATTCTGACTGATGCACTGTCAGTACTATCAGCTCTAAAAAGCCCCAAAAACAATGAACTAGATGACTTGAGAACAGCCCTGGACCAACTATGCAATAACTTCCAGAGAGTAGTCATTCAGTGGTACCATCACACTGTAATATACACGGGGACGAACGCGCAAACAAATTAGCTAAAGATGGAGGGAGATTACCACAAGAGAACCATCCGTTCAGTTATGATGAAGCCAAATCCATCCTCAAAGGTCAGTTCCATGAAAAATGGAAACGAGAACACCCAAAGCATAACGAGAGGGACGGATACTATCAACTATCAAGGAGGGATCAAGTCATCATACTTCGCCTACGCACTGGCCACAATAGACTGAGAAATCACATGTTCACCAAATTCAAAATAGGTACAACCAGTCTATGGCACCGTACACTGGACAATATGACTACAAAACATGTTCTACAGGATTGCTCCCAGTACACAGGCCTGAGAAGAGCAATGTGGTCCACACCCACCTCCCTGGAAGAGAAACTATATGGGGCAATCGACTCACTTAAACAGACAGCTGACTTCATGAAAGAGTCTGGAATCCTACTCTGATTGAGTCTTGAATGCAGACAGAGAGAGAGAGAGAATACATAGATGACATCTCATGTCTCTAGTAAATAGTTATGTTACTGTATTTGTAAAATAATAACAAGCCGCACATAAATACAATATTGATTTTAAAACATCAAGTAGGAAGTACAAAGTGATTTGACATCTTTGGAATAATAATGCTGCTGTTCAGGATGTGTTCCTTTATTCAGTCTGGAAACCTCTGCAAAGTTAAAGATGGAAAGGTAACTTTTAATGTTCTGTATATAAAGATATTTAAACAATAATAATGGATTTTAAATACTACATATAATGTACATGAACCCCTCAGCACCAGCATGTAACAACTAAGATATAGATAGACCAAGAAGAGGATGGATTGAGGGAATTTACAATATAATAAAACAATACAACATCACTATGTACCAAGGCACAGAAAGTGAACTTGGTTGAAGACACATCACTGACTTCAGTCTGCGATTCCTACCAGCAAAAAAGAGAACAAAATAAAAGAAAGAAAAGAAGAAATACAATATATCCTTATCAGCACTTTAACATATAAGTTAAATACACTTTTGAATATTGAAGAGACTAAGTGAAACAACAGCAAATGGACAGGAACATCATGTTGTTATATTGCCTACATTTCTGTGTCTCTTGATTGTAACACTATATCACATGGAACATAGTAAGAACTTATGAAATTTACGGAAAATAAACCAATTAATATAAAAAGTTTGCATATTAGAACAGCACAGGCTGAAGTAGTCACACATTCAAAGTTAAAATGGGAGTGTGTCAAAGTTGTCCCATAAAAACCATTTCCTTTTTCGCCTGTTATAAACTAGATGATGAGACAAACAAGAGATGCATTTTCTAAAGGAACATGATGTACAATATTCTTGGTATTGAGATACTTGGAGTATGTAGATGACATCACATTATTAGCTCATTCCCACCAATACATGCACAAATAAAAACTGACCGCACTAATACAGCAAAGAAGGTAAATAATACCATCTCTTTTGAAAGCATGGTACTAAATATAAACCTAAACCAGTCAAAATATAGAAGGATGATCTAGCATAAGCAAGTAAATGTACATACCTGGAAGTATAGTAAGATCAGATGGGAATGCAGGGGAGAATATAAACTAAGACAAGATTTGCTATTCTCAATAAAATTAGGAGATCCTTCCAGTACAATATATTAATTTCAGGATTTATGAGAATTACTTTCAGATGGATCTTAATGCATGAGAACAACATATAATAAAGCACCAAGACTGTCATCCCCGCATACAATCCGCCAAAGGAAAATTCTCATAATATTTAGACCAAACAAAATCAGCACTCTAGAACTGTTCAAAAAAATGCAACCAAGAAGAAATGTGCACCAAGAGAAACTGCTGGAGTTTGATAAACAAAGTACCTAGAAGAGATCTAGAAGAGACCTATTACAAGAACTGAAGAACTGACACCTATGCATATGACCTTGGCCTCATGACAGGCACTTGGCAGTAAGCAATCATAATTTGTCAGTAGTTTGGTAACATAAATGTGTATTATGCTGGCTGCTGCTTTACTGAACAACTTCTCTCATAGCTGAATATGCCAATATTGAATCAACAAATATGATCACAGAATCAACAAGGTGCATTTGTCTTGCCTGGCCTTATCTCCTTTCTCTTGTGTCGTTTATTCTCTTTCTTTTTAAACATCATCTCTTCCATGAATGCTATCGTCCTATTTATTTTTTGTGTTATGATCTATCACAAGATTCTCCCAATCCTCTGTGTGGTTAAAGAAGTCTTTAAGGTATGCCCTACAAACTCCCATATATGTTAGCATTGTTTTGCAGTAGGGGTCTCAAACGACAAGAAAAGCAAATAAAGAGATCAAGGACAACCTAGCAGAGAATAATAATAAGTTCACAATTCTGGCTAGGTGGAAGAATTGTCAAAAAGACAGCAGTATTTTTACTTTGAAGTTTTAAAACAACTGAAAATAAAAAGAGAACTACTAAATACAATTAAGACAAGACAAATGAAATTTTTTGGTCATGTTAAAAGACACAACAGCCTACTAAAAATAATATTTGAAGGGAAATAGAAGGTAAAAGAGGCAGAGGCAGACCAAGACTAACATGTCGAGTAACATCAAAAGATAGACAAGACAATCTATGACAGCTTGCACCATCAAAGCAAAAAACAGAGTAGAATGGCGATCCATGGTAGTCAACCTTCGTTGTGGAGAAGGCACTTGATGATGATGATGACTCGCATAAAAAATCACATAAACGTGTGAATATTGATGATTTCATCTTCAGCAAATTAAAGTCGCATTCCCCTCAATCTCATCCACAACGACATGCATATTTTTCAGATTTTAAAATAACATTAAATTGTGCTGAGAGTAGTCAATTGTAAGGGATATGCATTTTAACAAGTAAATTTCAAAACAGCACAACTATCAAAATATGATTTGTATACCAGTTGTTTTTGTAGTCATCTGCTATGAACATCATCACCATTATTTACCACGATTAACATTGAACATTAAAATAATGATTTTAAATGTTAAAATAATTTACAACAATATTGCGTTGACTGACAAAAATTAATTCAGTTTTTAAAGTATCTGTTTCTTTACTGAAAGCATACAAGATAATTAATAAAAGAATGATGTAAGAGAATCTACATAGAATTAGAAGATAAACAACAAAAAAAAAAAAAACATATATCTATTTCGTAGCCAATCCTATTTAAAAAAAGGGTAATTTCCTAGTTTGATCAGATCAGTTTGGAAGAGTGATGTCCCCTAAAATGTCTGCCAAAATACAGTGGTTCTACGTATTCTTGGCGTTGGGGTCATTACGCTGGCATGTGTCACTCACACTGGCGTTTGGGTCAGCGTGGCGTTCGGGTCAGCGTCTGCGTCCAAATCGAGATGTTAATTAATAATTGGCTGAACCCCTATCCTTTCTTATGCTTCTTCTTACTAATTATCCGCCTATATATATAGGCTAGTTTGTCTAATATTTAAAAACCAGCTAAGCAGTTCTGAGTTCACTTATTTGAATTTGGTACTACTGTATTTGCAAAATGACCGGGCGACCTAGAGCCCCAACTGAAGTTGTGAATGTTGGGCAGATCATGACTTTTCATGACATCATTGCAGAGGATAGATGGAATTTACTAACTCTGATTCCCGAGATTGCCACTAATAAATTGTGTATTCAGTGGTTAGCTAAGCGTAGACTAATAATAAATACGTGTCTATGCAACATTTGTCATATGCCTGCGCGTTTAGTAGCCTACAGCAGAGGAGTAGATGGCTATCAGTGGTCATGTCAGGGGTGCAGTTTTGGAAAGTCCGTTCGTGATGGATCATTTTTCACAAAGAGCCATCTATCACTAAAACAAATTTTAATTATGATCTACTGTTGGAGCAGCGATTTTCCACAGAGCTTGATCCAGCATGAGGCAGGCGTCAATAAAAATACTGTAGTGGATTGGTGTAATTTTTTACGCGAGGAATGTGAGAAATACATGGTCAGACACTTCAGTCAAATTGGTGGTATGGACATTCTAGGCCAACCAATCGTTGTGGAAATTGACGAGTCCAAATATTTTCACCGAAAATATCACAGGGGACAATGGAATGAGGGTCACTGGGTGTTCGGTGGAATAGAAAGGATTTCAGGAAAATGCTTTCTAGTAGAAGTACCAGATCGCTCCGAGGCTACTTTAACAACAGAGATAGTTGCCCATATTTTACCTGGAAGCCACATTATTTCTGACGGCTGGTCTGCATATGCCAATATCAGTCGAATTGCAAATGGTATTTATACCCATTGTTCAGTCATCCATCAAGAAAATTTTGTCGACCCAGATGATCCCGAAATTCACACACAGAATATTGAAAATATGTGGATGCGGGCCAAAAGGAAATTGAAGAGACAGTTCGGCACTAGGCGTACATTGTTCCCATCGTTTCTACACGAGTTCGCCTTCAGAAATGAAATCAGACAAGGAAACGTCTTAGGGACGCTAATTACAGGAATTGCAGAGAGTTATCCTGTGTAAAATCATCACATCCCTGCAAACTACTGTCCTTTTCAGGACAACATAAGATTGCTCCAAACCTGCCCACTTCACAACTGTCCTTTTCAGGACAACCAAACATTCACAATTAACTATTTTAGATTGCCTAGAGTTTTCACTATGGTCCTTTTGAGGACTTTCATCACACTCGTTGTTATTCTCAAGCTCCGCACCAGATTGCTAATCGCTGACAGGTAATTTGAGGTAATACAGACGTTGCATTGTGTTTCGTAAAGCTATTTCTAGATATTTTTTGTATTTATGTGTGTGTATGTGCATTTTAATTAATAGCCAAAGTTTGACAATCTTTCAACATTTGGCAGTAAATTACGGCGATTGGTAATCAACCGCACAATTCCCTTTATTTAACACTAAAGCTAAACCTAACCTCTGGACCCTGGACCCAACGCCCAATCAACAGATACTCCGAAATGATTACATGCCAGCGTAATGACCCCAACGCCAAGAATGCGTAGAACCACTGTATTTTGGCAGACATATTTTAGGGGACATCACTCTTCCAAACTGATCTGATCAAACTAGGAAATTACCAAAAAAAGTTACATCAATGTATTAATAAAAAAATAATACAGTGAAATTAATATACAATCAAATAACATGGATTCATTTGAGCAAACAATTTGACAAACGTTCTTGTGTTTGACAGCAGCACCATCAAATAAAACTGAATGGTTCATGTGTTTTGTTTTTGTATCAATATTTATTGATGGATATTGTTTGTTATATTGCACGATACAGCCATTTAATTTGTTGTTTCCGTTGACTTTGTCTTGTTTCTTCTTCTAATCTCTTCTTTCACGACTTTGTCTCTTGTTTATATTTCCTGTATTTTTCTGAAAGGGGAGCTCACTGAATGTGATACTTTTGTTCAGGTTTGTTGTGATACACGTGTCATGTATATGTATAATAGGGAGCTGAAATACTCAAACGCTGAAACATTTGCTCGATGAGGTATCTTCTGATGATCAGATTGTCTCCTACTGCGAAGCTCTGTATAGTTTCCTATTACTTCATGCCACTAGATTTGATGTTTCCCTGGTGAACAACAATTGTGTACTTTACAGCGATTACGTTTCACAAGGCAGAAAAATCAAAACACAATACAACGAGCCTTTAGCAAACGTTGTGAGAACACCAGACTCAAGGGTCGACCACAAAAAAGATGGACCGATTGAATATTAGAAGCCCTAGGAAACATAACAGCAGCAGAGGCGAACAGAAGAGCAAAAGACCGCAAATTATATCTCCCCTCGACGCTGAAAGGCAAATGAGGAAGGAAAGAAGAGGAACTTTTATATTGACTATTGCATAGAATAATTAGACGGTTTGTTCTATCCCATAATTATTCTCTATCTATTCTGTTATTTCAAGGGTTTTTCGTTACGTATGCATAATGCTGCATTGTATTCAATTTATTGTCTCAATTAGATTCCTCAGTACATAAGCAATCATGCACAAATACATCAGTCTGAAGTAAATAACTCAATGATATTATTGTGTCATAAATTAATGAGGTTTGCATACAATTAAATATAATATAAATAAATAAAAATAAAATGCTGTTTAAAAAGTTTTTTGTAGAAATGTAGTTAGTTCCTCTACGGCTGTAGACAACACATTAGGCACAAATCGTAGTTCTTCACAATTGACGATTTGCTACTTGTTCTTGTAGGTGAACCTTCCCTGTTAATAGTTCTGTGTTCCCTTAGTCTTTCTTGTTTTCTTTTACCAGATAGTTTTCACGGGAATATCTAATGGAGAAATTTTTCTTTTTTTCCATTACTAGCACATAACAGATGTAGCTCAAACATGTAGGAAGTACAAACTGATTTCACGTCTTCGAATTAGAAGTTCCGCTGTGCTGGTCAGGATATCTATAAATTGCACCTTTATCCAGTCTGGAAACCTCTGTTAAATTAAAAATTAAAATACCAATTATTAATGTTCTGTAAATGAAGACGACATAATGTTGTCCTTTAAACAACAATAATTGGTTATAACAAACGGTTATGGTCATGGAAGGCCATGGTATCATTGCAAAGGAATTAAAATCCATAATTGTTCAACCGCCCGTGCCAGTGGAAACATCCGAATTAATATCACATCTCCCAAATATAGAAAGGTAGATGTAGTCACCATCATAGCAGTCTCAGCACACGCCAGAAGACATAAGGCGAAAACGGACAGAAAGTGAACACAGCTATCTCTGTTCCCCGTCAATCGATATCATCATTCATCGTAAGCAATCGAAATATGTAAACATGAGCAAAACAGGTTAAACGCACATCTCACGGTGTGCACAGAGCACCTAACTTAGTAGCTTAGACACCAAGCCGGACTTGGAATATGAGGAAACTGCAACAAGGGACACTTTTCAGACACAGCCTTTAACAGTTCCTGCCACCTATCCGCCATATTGACCAATGATGACGTATACTGCAATCAACACAGAACGCCCTATTGCGCACACTGTGGAGGATTTCAGATCACATGCACGTAATCCGCTTCACCGGCCAAGATCCCAAATTACAACAAATACACGCTCTTGAAGATGACACTTGAATGTTCATTTAAGTACATGTTTGTTTACTGAGGGAAGTTCACAACTAGGATATTAGCATATGTAAGAATATTATATTACCCATGCCACTGTGTCTTTTGACGATAAACACTGAGATATCCTATGGTACATAGAGTGAACTTATGGAACCCACAGAAAAATAGCACCAACAATTAAAAGAAAACCTGTTTATTAAAATAACATGTTACATTGGTTATAGTAGTCAAACTTTGAAAGTATAAATAGGAGTGTCCAATCATTTCCCTTTTTTTTGTCGGCAATATTAATTGTTGAGGCAAACAAAACATGGATTTCATAGACACATATATGATGTACAATGTTTTTGGTATTCTGACACTTAGAATATGCTGATGACCTCACGTTATTGGCCCATTACCACCAATACATAAAAAAAAACAGTTTTGCACAAATACAGCAAGCAAGGTCAATAATATCATCTATATTGATGGAATAGAGCTAAATATAAGCCTACATCAGTCAAAGTAGAGAACAATGATCTAGCCGCAGAAAATACATTTACATACCTGGAAGTATTGTAAGATCAGATGGGTATGCAGGAGGTCCTTCCAATATAACAAAATATTAATTAAAGCATTGATGAGAATTACTTTCACATGGATCTTAATGTAGTGGTGGAATCTACTAATGTGAAAGACGGAATATTTCTAGGCAGGACAAATTGCAATTTTTCTCAGTAGAATCTTGGAAATGGGAATTAAAACAACGCCATTGTAACCTGCCACTTTCACCATCAGGTCTGAGAAAGAATACCTTGACCTCGTGATGTTAGAAAACTGGCAGAGAGAAACAGACAGTGCAGAAGATCAACATGCAAAAACACATCAATGTTGTCACACCGGCATACAACCTAACCCGCCTGAGGAAAATTTTCATAATATTAAATCAGCAATCAGGAACTGTTCAAAAGATGCAACCAAGTAGAAATGTATTCAGCGAGAAGCTGCTGCAGTTTGATAAACAATGTACACAGAAGAGATCAAGAGGAGACCTGTTAGATGAACTGCCATGTCCTGGAATCTAGTGACAAGGACACAACGAGAGGAAGACTAAGACAACCTGATAGCGAAAAGTTTGGACACAGCTCATGTTGGGAGAATGAATTGTCAAGAAAGACAGCGCTGTGTTTGCTTGATTACAAGTAGAAGACGATGGAGGCCATGGCTATGGCAATAGTTTGGCTTGAGACATTGGCCTTTATCACAAATGTTCCCTCAGTGATTCATGAGGCTGTTTAGAAAGATTGAAATGGGCTGGTCTCAAGGACAGTGGTTTGAGTTTCTGAAGAAAAAGGCTAACAACATTTTTTGTAGCAGGTCACTAAAATGTAAGGGAAAATGAATGAGCAGACAGACTCTCTGGTTTGGCTGATGTAGAGAGTGGATGAGCAGACAGACTCTCTGGTTTGGCTGATGTAGAGAGTGGATGAGCAGACAGACTCTCTGGTTTGGCTGATGTAGAGAGTGGATGAGCAGACAGACTCTCTGGTTTGGCTGATGTAGAGAGTGGATGAGCAAGTGATCGGGTTCGACATTCTAAATGCGCCCAGGGAAGCAGGACAAGTGAATTATGTATGGCAATGAATGTGAATCTACAGCATTGAACAGACTGCCAGAGCTTCAAGCATAAATAGGCGAAGCCAAACAAGCGATGTCTACAAGGAGACAAACAAGCGATGTCTACAAGGAGACAAACAAGCGATGTCTACAAGGAGACAAACAAGCGATGTCTACAAGGAGACAAACAAGCGATGTCTACAAGGAGACAAACAAGCGATGTCTACAAGGAGACAAACAAGCGATGTCTACAAGGAGACAAACAAGCGATGTCTACAAGGAGACAAACAAGCGATGTCTACAAGGAGACAAACAAGCGATGTCTACAAGGAGACAAACAAGCGATGTCTACAAGGAGACAAACAAGCGATGTCTACAAGGAGACAAACAAGCGATGTCTACAAGGAGACAAACAAGCGATGTCTACAAGGAGACAAACAAGCGATGTCTACAAGGAGACAAACAAGCGATGTCTACAAGGAGACAAACAAGCGATGTCTACAAGGAGACAAACAAGCGATGTCTACAAGGAGACAAACAAGCGATGTCTACAAGGAGACAAACAAGCGATGTCTACAAGGAGACAAACAAGCGATGTCTACAAGGAGACAAACAAGACTGGTAAGCCAACACAGAACTTGGAATATCATTTGCTACACAGAATGGGATACATTTAGTAATTGATCTGAACATTTCTGGAGTTATCTTAAGTGAAGTTAAATAGATATATCAGTTAATTAATTATCTGACGTGTAGTGAAATAGATATGTCAGTTAATTAATTATCTGACGTGTAGTGAAATAGATATGTCAGTTAATTAATTATCTGACGTGTAGTGAAATAGATATGTCAGTTAATTAATTATCTGACGTGTAGTGAAATAGATATGTCAGTTAATTAACTAGCTAGTGTGCACAATTGTAGTCTGGTCTTGATGACTACGGTTCAAGCAAGGTGGGACAATGTTGTTGTTGTTTTCCAAAATGTCACAAAGCATATTGACCACTGAATGCCTGTTGAATGGCCAAGGACAAAAATAAAACTACATTTACTATTGATAAATGAAACATGACCTGACTGTTTCATAAAACTACATTTACTATTGATAAATGAAACATGACCTGACTGTTTCATATCTATAATGTTAATTAATGAATATATTGTTACATAAAGGAAACAATTAACTTATTATACTATAAAAATGTCACTAACAATATAAACTTACTTGATGTCAATTTGGACTGTTGATCTAAAGAGAATGGAGAAGGATCGTTGCACATTTGGTTCCTCCAGATGAACAAGAACAACATATCTTCCAGGCTTGAGCAGGTATTTGGCTTCTACATTCAAAGAGATCACAAACTTGTACCGTGAGCCAGCCAGGTCAGCTGGACTGTCATCGTAGTGGTCATACAAGTAATTGATATCCAAAGGTGGTGTTGTAACATTATCCAGCTGTTGAGTGAATTGTTTGTATATCATTTAATGTCATACCATGAATAGAATCATTAAAATAGTTCCATTTCACAATCAACAGTCAGAAATACATAAACATTAAAAGTAATAATCGTAAAAAATCTATAAATGCAAATGGAATGAGGGTGAGATAAGAAACATGTACTAAAGAAATGTATTACAAGCATTAACAAAAATGATTAGATATATTAATTTAAAGATATCAGAAAAAGGCGATAAAATGGTTCTGTAATTAAAGAGGAAAGTATTAAATAATATCCAATGACATATTTTATGTCATGGGGAAGTGAAAGAAAATTTCAATGTGCAAGGCCATATATTCAATAAAAGGAAGGGCCAGTGCTTTTCCTTTCAGTAATTGCCTTTCCCTAACACAGTGAGCCAGGCACCAATTCATTAATCCCCAGGGTCTACTGGAGGGAGTCCAGCTCCGTTTGAACCGACATACACTGTGTCGCCAAGCCAGCACGTAACAAGCCAGACCATCGTCAGGTCGCTTGTCCCATGCAGTACGTTGCAATCACCACAGCCTGTCTGAAAGAATCTCTGTCTATAGTCAGATCTCCCACCTCTTCTATTGTCATGTTCAAGGTTGCCTTGATGCCTTGAAACCACCTTCTTTTTGGTCTGCCCCTGATGAATCACCCAGGAACTATACCTTTTATTATTGTTCTTCCCAGCCCGCTGTGACTTTTGACGTGGCCATAGTATTTTAACTTCCCACGTAGAACGGTATTTGTAAGCCTGTTCTTTTTCATGTTTAAATGTGTAAATACGTTTCAATTGCTCTTTTTTCATTTTCCAAGGCATCTGAATATTTCTGGATTATTCTGTAGCATTTTGCTTCAAATGAATTGATTTCCTGTGCTAAACCACAAATTGTAAAACACAATGCAATCTGCTAATAGCGAATGACGAAGAGTGCTACAGTAGGAAAGTTATGAAAACAAAAGAATGAACAATTCAAAAACGAGTTTAAGTATGTATGATACTTAGTATGATACATTTATATATAGATCTTTTATGATACATTTATATATAGATCTTTTATGATACATTTAATCATTACTTTGGCAACGCTTAACAACGCCATTCAAAAAGCTGCAAGAAGATAATGGTTTGGGTTTGCTAACTCTCTCGTCAGCGCAGATCACAAGTTTGGAAAAGGTTCAGAACGAGGACCTAGAGACAGTGTTGAGATGTACCACAGATACACCAATCCGTTAAATGCAGTATCTACTTGACTTACCGAGCGACTACGATCCAAGTATTCTCAGGTTCTGGTCTATTTGAATGTGGTAAGAAACATTAAGAATCCATTGAATTCGGAATTGGGTACCACCGAGGGCAAGCTCTTCATGCACGGATAAACCTGTATGGCCGAGGTGAAAGAGTCCATATGGAAAGTGGTAATCTCAATAAAATTAAGACTGGCAAGAATTGGGTTGAAGTAAAATCGGAAAAAAGAGGTTAATGAAAGTAATCATGCAAGTGGTGCTCAACTGAACTTAAGCAGCAACAGATGTAATAAGGGAATCCATCGGAAAAAACTGTCATCATCTCAAAAATTCCATCATCAACATGGACAATTATGTGTCCCGTGCACAGGGCAGCATTTCGGGTTTTTAGACAAACCATAATGGGAAGTGGCTAGGAAATCAAGCAGTTCTAGTATCGCAGTGTCCAGCCTGAGGATGGACATAGAATCAGCAACGGCAACGAGAGCATAGTTGGGTACACACAACGTAGATCAAGCAGTCTCGGTGACGGACTGACAAAGTATGTTATAAAGGATTGACGTACATGCAGTCTTTGTTTTACTGTCCAGGACACGTTGGTGTGCACAGCAATCAAATAACCGATAAGCTCGCTAGCAGCTCTAGCACCGTTACCTGACTCTAGAGGACATCACCAAGTTTATTCTTCATTTCTTAAGAGAAGAGGGGGAGAATGGGTAGGACAATTATATATATATTGTGACAAAACATGCCAACTGTCTTGATCTCTTTACACTTCAACTATTCTATATTCTCTCCATGGAACCAGTTTCATTGCAGTCATGAATTCCCCATATCCACTTCACATCTTGTCACAGCATTTCCCAAACTGCAACGTTACACCTCAACATTGGATTACCTTAAACATCCTGATGCCAATTGCTTGCTTGGGCCCGTTCTGAGCTTGCTTGATGTGAACTACAAGTGGAACGTCATCGCCTGACAGATAATGAGAAGATTTAGTTTTAAAGAAGTTGAACAGTTGAACATGTATTCTTTGTTTTTTTTCGCATAAAATGTTGCACTATAGATGGAAATGTTTTACACCTCAAAGTCTAAACCATCGTTCTACAGCACGCATTTATTGGAGACTACTTTAGTTAGATAGACCTTTTCTTGATCTTTCTTTTCTTACAAGCCAGCAGATGTTTTGTAGTCAAGAATTTTCTGTCGTGGGAAAACAGTAAACATCAGACTCACAAGTCTCTGAATCATGTGTTTGTTTCTATATTTTTATATACAAGATGATCTGCCAGGAAGAATACGCTCCTCTTACATGAATTTTTGTTTAAAATTCTGTGTGGAATTTTGTTTATATACGGATATATTTCCTGAATATGCCGTTGATATAAATTTGAATTTTTGTCTGAGACAGTTAATGGCAGAACAAGATGCACTGTAAGTGTCTTGTGATGTCTCGCGACACTGGAAGAAAGGTAGTTATGAAATTTGCTTCATGGGTTTACTTTGAGAGTTTTTCTATGACCTCTAGAATTTGTTCAGAGGCGGATTATTTAATGAATTCTTCTTTCATGTGGTTAGCTCTACCACGTCAACGTTTTCACTTTAAGCATTTTTTTTTTGCCGGCGCTACAGTGTTCGTGCTCCTGGCTGCGGTTTTTTCGGTGAATCAAGCGTTGCGTTTACATCCATAGTTGTCAAACATTGTGCTTACTACGTCTTGATGACGGACTGATCATACATTGTATATCCCTGAAGCTCTGAAATAGTAGGGCAGGCAGGGCTACATCTTGAGTTGAGTGTGACTGCTAAATGTTCAAGTATTTATGTTTTCAAAGTTCGAGAGAGCTACAGGTAGACCAAAGTAAGACTTGTACCCTAGCATTGTTTTAGTTGTCAGTTGTTGCACGCTGCGGGATAGACTGAATAGGGGATCTAAGCGCTTAGGGACAGTTGTTCGATGTACGATGAAGATAATCTGGCGACTAACAACGAAGTTGCAAGATACAATGCAGGTCTATGCAAAGTTTGGTATTTAATAGCAAAGATCGTCGACACAGAGAATCTCGAGTTTCTACCTTAAATGCAGTCTTCGGTGGGAAAGAACAATTGAAAGACAGTGTTATTTTAGTACTTGAATTACCTCATTGCACATCGAACAATAGGGAGCCGGGATAGCTCAGTGGTTAGTGAACTGGACTACAAAGGACAAGGGGTAGGGTTCGATTCCAACCGACGGCTTTCGGGATCACCCAGCCTTAAATGGGTACCGGATATTTTTCTGGGAAAGTGAAGCGGCACGGGCGTAATACCGACCACATTACCCCCAAAATCATGTGCTGAAGGTCTGTACAATTTATGGTCACTAACACCATATTCCCTATACGCCACTTGGCGTGACAGGGGTACTTGACTTTAATTTTTTACATCGAACAATATTCCATAAGCGCTCAGATCTCTTGCTCAGCAAAAACCCGCAGTGTGAAACGATAAGCTGGTTCACACCTCTAACCTTGACCTTCTCGTAGTTCTCTCCTGGTTCCAGACAACATGCCGACTGTCCATTGGTTAACTTTTTCTCTTTTTACAAATAGCAAGCAATTCTTTTTCTAATTATTTTTCGTTAGTCTATCTCAGGTGTGTTAAGTTATGATTTCTCGATATTGTTGCATTTGAGTAGGACAAAGTTGAAAGTGAGCTAATTCACTGTGTTGTCTCACTGTACAAAAGTACACATTTTCTTAATCTCTTGAACGAAATTCAGTGACAAATATTTGTATTTAAAAGGTGATATATACTTTTCATTGAATAGACATCAGGAGAGACAGTGGAGATTAACGAACTTTTGTTTGCAGACGATCATGCACTAAAACATTGAAAAATGGAAGACCTGCAAAAACACTAAAATATGCTTACCAGCACAAGGACCTAATACTACATGAAAATTAACATTAGCAAGACAGAAATCATGAAAATTAACAATAGCAAGACAGAAGTCATGAAAATTAACATTAGCAAGACAGAAATCATGAAAATTGTCAAAGGAAAACAGAACTTCAATATAACGATAAACGGCAGATGATTAAAACATGTGAAAGAATTGTAATATCTAGAACGTCTACTTGTAAATGACAATTCACAAGCATCAGAAGCAGACTCGAGATGTTTGTCAAATCATCGAATTACTATCACCACTGCTGTGTAGCAAGGAAGTAGCACTAGAGGCAAAACTGGCACTCTGCATCACATTCTTGATCTCAACGTTGTGCTACCAATGCCTGGAATCTAGATGCAAGAATAATAGAGTAAGAAAAATAACCACTACCGAGATGAAATGTGTAAGAGGAATGACAGGAAACAGCCTGTGAGATATGATCAGAAATGAGGAATTGAAAAAAGGTAGGATTTAGTAACGGTATAGAATATATAAAGAAACAACAGATAAATGTGGTTTGACCACGTGATAAGATAAAAAGAACCAAAACACAACGAACCTTTTATAAACATCAGGAGAACACAAGACTCAAGGATCGACCATGGAAAAAGATGAATTAATGGAATATTAGACACTCTAAAAAGATATAGCAGCAAAACCCAATAGTCGAGTAAAAGAGCAACAATTATATCTTCCCTCGACGATGAAAGGCAAATGAGGAAGGAAAGAAAAAGAAGGTTGACTGGGAAAGACTTTTGCGCAAACTTTCTTTGACCACTGCCACTTGTAGTAATTCTCAGTCAGCAGTGTTGATCATTGTCAGGCTGTCAAAACACTCGCTAAGTTTGGATGCCAACAAATCTGCTCTCTGTGACTGGCAGTCTATCACATCACAGCCAGTTTGTATATCTACTTCTGAAATGTTCTTTGGACAATAAATATCTATCTCATTCTTTCGTTGACTGATTCGATTCAAACATTTTCACAATTTTACGTCTAATAATGTCTATGTCAAAATCATAAACTTTCATTTTTCTTCTTTGCTAGACCGTCGCCGCTGCAAAGTCAAAGTTCTGTCCTAT
The DNA here is from genome assembly GCA_032433765.1 of Megaustenia siamemsis. Classification (NCBI taxonomy): domain Eukaryota; kingdom Metazoa; phylum Mollusca; class Gastropoda; order Stylommatophora; family Ariophantidae; genus Megaustenia; species Megaustenia siamemsis. The sequence goes on from JAVIAB010000092.1 coordinate 91,039,715, forward strand.
CCATCGATCGAAATACTTTCTATCTATATTTAGAGCTGCCCGTGTTCTGTTTTCTTGTTTTTTTAAAATATCGTAATATAGCCGACCCCTTTTAGATTCCTTGCAAAAGTGTCTATACAATAACACCGTTACCTTTTGCACGGTGATGAATTTACACTGTAAACTCTTCATGGTTTTAAAAATCAAGTAGTCACTTCACAACAGCGCACAGATGATCACATATAAAGGAATATACATTAATAGTAAATATTTTGTCAACTCCTCACAAAAACCTCGGAGTGGCGGTCTTACATGTTACGGTTCAGTTACTGCGACTTACATCTAATATAGTGGTGAGAGCGCGTGAAATTTGCCTTTTTAAATGGTGAGTTGATTACAACAAATGTGGGTATTGTAAAATCCTAGAATTTCGGGCAAACAAGAAAAACATATTTTTATATACCTCAAATAAGCAAACATCTTTTCTAAATGTATGACAGTAGGGCAAAAAGTCAGACTGAAGGTTGGTGAAAAATAAGATTTCATGAAAAAGAATTACAGAAATTCATCAAACAGTTTCCGAGATAATAAATAAACTCTGTGGGCACGAATTTCTGAACGGACTATAAAACCGTCGCTGGGAAAATTCTCTTTGATTTGCAGCTGTCGTTAGAGGGTTATAGTAATTGTCACATCACCATATATATGGTCTTTCTAGTATAATTCACTCGCGGTTAAGCTATGGGTCTAGGTCTTTCTAAGTGTTAATTCGCGTGTTTACCTAACCTCCACTTATGCCCAATGTCCTCTAATCTATTCCTCTGTTTATCTCACACTCACGGTATCACGATGTTACGTGGTAACCAAATGGAAGAACATCAAAGTACTATTGTTACCAAATAAAAGAAAAACTAAATACAAATTAATGTAAAGAAAACACAAATAACGAGAGCTAACCTTTCTTAGGAATGGTGATCAAATACTGTGGATTTAGGTGGTAACTATCTCGATTTGACACTTGACCGCCAGCATTAAGTCCTTTGATAAATTCTCCAATCAGATCTTTTTGAAATGCTAAATTAAATTTATGACAATATAAATATCAAAATGTTCAGAAAAAATATTTGCATTACATACCGCTACCAGCGGTGTCTCCTGGTCCACGGTATGCTACATTGTAAGAATTTAATATTCTAAAAAAAAACAAAAAACATACATTTCTCTCTCTCTCTCTCTCTCTCTCTCTCTCTCTCTCTCTCTCTGCGATCAATCAGAGACTCAATCAGAGTAGGATTCCAGACTCTCTCATGAAGTCAGCTGTCTGTTTAAGCGAATCGATTGCCCCAAATAGTTTTTCTTCCTGGGAGGTGGGCGTGGACCACATTGCTCTTCATAGGTCTGTGTACTGGGGGCAATCCTGTAGAACATGTTTTGTAGTCATATTGTCCAGTGTACAGTGGCATAGGCTGGTTGTATCTATTTTGAATTTGGTGAACATGTGATTTCTCATTCAATTGTGGCCTGTGCGTAGGCGAAGTATGATGACTTGATCCCTCCTTGATAGTTGATAGTATCCGTCCCTCTCGTTATGCTTTGGGTGTTCTCGTTTCCATTTTCCATGGTACTGACCTTTGAGGATGGATTTGGCTTCATCATAACTGAGCGGATGGTTCTCTTGTGGTAATCTCTCTCCCTCTTTAGCTAATTTGTTTGCGCGTTCGTTCCCGTGTATATTACAGTGTGATGGTATCCACTGAATGACTACTCTCTGGAAGTTATTGCATAGTTGGTCCAGGGTTGTTCTCAAGTCATCTAGTTCATTGTTCTTGGGGCTTTTTAGAGCTGTTAGTACTGACAGTGCATCAGTCAGAATCACCAATTTATTGTGCATGTTATTTTTGTGACGAGTAGCCAGTGTTGCAGCATCTCTGATGGCCTCAGTTTCTGCTTTAAAGTTGTTTGAGAATTTCCCAGTAGCTACTGACTTGGTGATCTCGTCCTGGTTATTCAGCGTCAAGAACACACCTCCCCCTCCATTTCTGGTGGCATTTGTAGCAGAGCCATCAGTGTAAATATGGGACCAAGAGTCCTGTGGGTAGGTATCGTGTATGTGTTTTTCTGCTACATGTTTTCTTTCTATGTCTGATTGGGTGCCTTTTTTCATGAATCCTGTTATATTTTCCTTAAGTTCTGGTATTTTATGCTTTCCATGAGGAGGCATATCAGATGGGCCCAAGGGTTTCGATATTGTTTGGGAAAGTCCTGGGTCTCCAGTAGTTAGTTCATTGGCAATTGCAGCGAAGTTGCTCCTCTTTAGTCGCACAATTCCGGGACCAGTTATTCTTTGGTGCATGGGGTTGCTAAGGAGCCTTCTATATTTCTCCGCTTGTTGCAATAGTGACCCGTCTGTCATCTAAGGGTTGTAAACCTGTTACTGTTTCTAGAGTCTTGATAGGTGTAGATTTCATAGCACCAGTGATGATACGGGCAGCTTGGTTCTGTGTTCTGTTAATTTTGCTAAAGTGTGATTTGGAAGCCATAGCCCAGGCTGTGACTCCTTACGCTAGAACTGGTCTGATTCTTCCTACGTATAGTCTTTTCAAAATATTGTTGTCTGTCCCCCCAGTCCGTTCCTGCCAATTTCTTCATAATATTTGTTCGCTTTCTGGCTTTTTTCCTTGCTCTGTCTATCTGATTCAAGTCATTTGATTTCCAAGTCATTCTGCGATTCATGGCGACGCCAACACATGTTGTGTTTTGGTCAATAGGGAGTGTATGGTCTTTTATCTTCAAGTTTGCAGAGAGTGTGTTTCTTGATAGGCTGAAAATTGTATATGTAGTTTTTTTTTCGTTGATTGCTAAAAACCAGGTGTTCTTCCATTTTTCAAGTTCACCTAGGGCATCTTGCATCCTTGGGTTCAGCCACTGACGTACTTTCCTCGCGAGCCCATAACGCCAGATCATCTGCGTATATTGCTGAGTGTATTCTGGGTGGAATGTCCATTACGATGTCATTTATGAAAATTAAAAAGAGTGTTGGGGACAAGACTGAGCCTTATGGGACACCTTGTTCGATAGACACCTTCTTACTTAGTTGACCTTGAACTTGTACTCTGGCCGTTCTATCCTGAAGGTATTGAGAGACCCAATTGAATAAACGACCCTGAATGCCAAGTCTAAAAAGCTTGTTCTTTAAACCCTCTCGCTAAACCATATCAGACCCCTTCTCCATGTCGACCCACACTGCCAGTGTGTGTTTCTTTTCTTGTAGAGCATCCTCTATTTCTATATTAGCTCAATAGGCTAATGGTCTATAGCTACTTGGGTCTAGTGGGTCTTTTCCACGCTTGAGGATGGGCACCATAATAGCTTCTTTCCAGATTGCCGGCACATGACCTCTCTTCCAGCTAGCATTTATTATCATTAGAAGCTGGCTCTTGGCTTTCTGTCCCAGATTTAGGAGCATTTCGTTGGAGATTCCATCTTTACCAGGATAATTTTTGAGCTGCAATACTTTGAGGGCAACATCTAATTCAGTTGGGGTAAAGATGGTCGTCTGATGCTCTTCTGGTGCTAAAGGCATGTGTTTTGCATCTTGGTTTTCCCGTCTTGCAGCTTTCTGTTTGTCTATTGGAATGTTTATTCTACTAATGTTTTTGCAAGTCTCTATCAGTAGATTTGCTGCCCTTTTGCCTGTGAGGATGCTCTGATTGTGTGTTAATGATATTGGAGGTCGGCAGTTGTTTTCGTCGCTCAGAGCTTTCGCAAGTTTCCATAGTTTATGACCATTTTTGTCTAGATTAAGGCTCTCTGTTTTGTCTATCCAACTCTGTCTTGCTGATATCATGACCGCACGTCTGTATTTGGCCGAGGCTGCTTTGTAGGCAATATTGCTCTCGTGTGTAGGCAATAGTGCTGTGTGATGTTTCAGCTAGTTCTCTGGCAGAATCCAGTTCCTCTTCTAGTCTTTGTATTTCCTTACTCCAGTATGGCTTGTAGTTTCTTCTTGCTCCTCTAGGAATGGATTCTTTAGCAGCTCTCAGGATTCCATTTGTTAACCGCTCTATCATATTATTGACCGGAGGCGAAGGCGCGCCCCACCCAGCACCAGAGCTGGAAGTCGTCAGTGACTCATAACTGATGGCTTGCGCCAGGATCGGTGAACCAGAACCATCCAGACCCTGCTACACCTCTTCGTGGTGCCTCTAGAAACAGACTAACCTGTCTAGTCTGGCCAAGCGAGCAGGGATCGAAGTGGGAAGACGAACCCGGTACACAAAAAAGCGTCGGCTGAAATCGGATGTGTTGGGCCGAAAGGCGCAGATATCACAGTGTTACACTGCAAACTGCAACACAACGTAACTACGTCCACTTAACGTCCTTTTAAGGGCGGATGACGAGGAGGAAGTCTACGGTTCGTATCCGTTAGAATACCTCAAATCATCGGACGAACGCATCATCATCATCATCATCATCATATTATTGACCTTCTTTTCGTGGGTGTTGATAGGCGCAGTATATGCATCAGTGAGCCTTGCAAACTTTGCCCAATCTGCTCTCTTATAGTTCCAGCGGGGAAGAGATATTTGCAACTCCTGTTTGTGAGCAAGAGCCACTGAAAGTTTGACTGGTCTATGGTCCCTATCTCCAAGTTGGTTCAGCACTTTTCTGGTTATTTTGATAGATATGTCTCCAGTTGCAAATGCTAGGTCGGGAGTGGAAGTTGTTTTCCATCTTCTTGAGTAGAAGGTTGGGGGGAAAGGAGGGGGGGAAGGGGGGGTCCTCCCTAGAGTTTATGAGGAATAGGTTGTTGTCTACTTCCCATTCTTCCACTTCTTCACCTCAAACATTGGACTCCTTATATCCCCATCTTTCAGAGTGGCTGTTAAAGTCTCCTACTACCAGACTCTTTGATCGTGTTATTTCCATGGACTCCAGCTTCAGTAATTTGTCATTTGGACGGTATATATTAAATATCCTTATACTAGCGGAGTTAATGTATAGGTCTGTACCAATTATCTCTGCCTCTCCATTTGTGACTACATCTATCAGTTTTGCTGGGATGGAATTTTTAATAAGTATAAGAATTCCACCCTTGTGACCTTCCCTGTCTTGTCTAAATGTTTGGTAGCCCTTGATCATAAATCTGTGCTGAGGATTAAGATGAGTTTCCTGGATACAGGCAACGTCTATCTCCTCCTCTGCTAGTCTGATTGTTAGAGCTTGTTTTTTGTGGTATATGCCCTCCGCATTCCAGTGTATTATATTCAGCTGTTTCTTGAAGCCTTTCCGGTCAGCGGTATTTTCTATCATAATTAGACTCTGTTAGATCCAATCTGATTGATTATTTGTTAAAACGTTGCACTGTGTTCTGCGCCAGTGGCCCAGTGCATCCGATTTCAGCCAGCATTTTATTCAGGTTTGCTTTCCTTAGCCTTTGATTGTCCCCAATCTTCCTGCAAGGCAGCAGATTGTCTTTTCTGTAGTGGGATTCTGCCCTTAGATGGTCGGCCCTCCCAGGTTTACGAGCACAATCTGCCCAAGCTTGATGTAGTAATTAGTTGGTGATTAGAACATCACCATCACACATCAAACAACATACTATAAGACCCTCCTAACTATCACGAACTTCCGGGAATCTCACCGATGCTGACAAGTCATGTTATGACAAGTATTTTAAACTAAAAGTTCGACCAGATATATACGAATATGTGATGAAACATGTAATTTACTATTTGGATAGTTTGTCAAAGAAGGTGTTGATCTCCTCCTGCGTTAGTGGACGCATGGTTGTTTACTAATTTGGATTGTGTTTCGATATTTCGATTGCTTACGATGAATGATGATATCGTATGACGAAGGACAGTTTAGCTGCGCTCACTATCGGTACCGCTTGGTCTCATGTCTTTTGACGTGTGTTGTAGCTGCTATGATGGGGACTGCAGCTGCCTTTCTTTTTTTATATCATTCAATGGGATGAGTTTTAATTCGAATGATTCCACTGGGGATGAGTAGTTATGGAATTCGTTTGCAGTGATACCTGGGCCGTCGAGTAACCATAACGATAACCATATTCATTTAAATGTAGTATTAGGAAACTCTTTATATAGAGCTTCGCAGCAGGAGGCAATCAGAAGAAGATCATCAGAAGAATATCCCGTCGAGCAAGTGTTTCGGACCACTAACTTCTTGATCCTTTAAGGCCTGGGTCATGACTCCCAGACGTCAATCTCCTGCTGCATTGACTCTAAAGTGTATGTGTGTGTATACAATACAATGTACATTCGCATAAAATAACTACACTTACTGTATGCAACACTTCTGTTCGAATATAGTCTTCACTAGCGTAGTTTACTTACTTGTATTAGCTCTAACCCAGCATGTTGATGTCCTGTTCAGTCGTCTAAAGCGGCTATTAATTGCAACGACCTTTTATAGGCTCGCGTAGGAGTTGCTTTGGTATGGCTGATTATGGCTGAACGTAGCGGATCAGGGACTGGTAATAGGTGATAAAGATAAGTCGAGCTGGGAAATTCATTATTGAACTGTCGGTGTTGTAACCACCTGGCGACCTCACATACAATCGATGATGTAACTTCTTATCGCTTATCCTCCGCTCCTGCGGTATTCCAGGACTAAACAATCGTATTATGATCTTAGCATTTCTCATATCATGGGGTATTTCTTCTTGTCTCCAGCATTTAATTAACAGTTAATGTATGTTTATGTTTTACATTAAAGTAGGTATTAGTTACACATAGATGATTATCTGAACAGAACTCTAGGAGTCTCTGACCATTTTCGTTGAATTTTTCCGATTCCGTGATGGCCTAGGCATGTTGGCCAAGATTGTTGATCAGATCCTGTGCGTGCGTTGAAATCACCGAGTATATATAATAGCTCATCTTTTGGAAGTGAGTCAATGATCATTTGAAGTTGTTGGCAGAAGTTGTCTTTCTCTTCTCCTGATGCAGCCTACGTTGGTGCATAGGCACTAATGATGTTTATTAATTCACTCTTTGTATGCTGCTGAAGTATCATTGAGCGTTCGGACACTCCTTTTGGCGTGGTTATGGAGTTTGTATGTTTGTTATGTACAGCGAAGCCTACTCCATGTAGACGTGGCTTTTCAAGGCTTAGGCCGTGCCAGAAAAAAAGTATAATTTTCCTCCTTTACAAAGCCACAGTCTGAGTGTCTTGTTTCTTGTAGGGCAGCAACATCGACATGTAGCCTATTTAGTTCTTTATCTATGAGGGCTGTTGTTCTAATTTGCCCTTCTGTCGGTGTGTTTGCTTTAGCAAGTCCAGGGCACATGGTCCTTACGTTCCATGTGCCAAGTTTAAACATTGGTGCTTTCTTACTCATTTCACTTTGTCTACTCGGCCTGGTCACGGAATATGGAGATAGTGCTTTTTCCGCTACTCTCAGTCTCTCAAGACTTGTCCCGCCCATTCTCCTTCTCTTAACTAAAGGAATGAAGAATAAACTTGGAAATGTCCTCTAGACTCAGGTGACACTCATTGTCAGAGCTGCTAGCGAGCTTATCGGTTGTTTGATTTCTGTGCACACCAACGTGTCCTGCACAGTAAAACAAAGACTGCATGTACATCAATCCTTTATAACATACTTTGTAAGTCCGTCACCGAGACTGCTTGATCTAAGTTGTGTGTAACAAACCCTGATATGTTGCCGTTGCTGATTCTATGTCCATCCACAGGATGGACACTGTGATACTAGAACTGCTAAATTTCCTAACCACTTCCCATTTTGGTTTGTCTCAAAATCCGAAATGCTGCCATGTGCACGCGACACATAATTGTCCATGTTGATGATGGAATTTTGAGATGATGACAGTTTTTTTTCGAAGGATTCCCTTATTACATCTGTTGCTGCATAGGTTCAGTTGAGCACCACTTGCATGATTACTTTCATTAATCTTTTTTTCCTCTTTTACTTAAACGCAATCCTTGCCAGTCTAAATTTGATTGAGATTACCACTTTCCTTATTGACTGTTTCATCTCGGCCGTACAGGTTTATCCGTGCATCAGGCGCTTGCCCTCGGTGGTACCCAGTTCCGAATGCAATGAATTCTTAATGTTTCTTATCACATTCAAGTAGACCTGAACCTGAGAATACTTGGGTCGAGTCCAATGCTCGGTAAGTCAAGTAGATACTGCATTTAACGGATTGGTGTACCAGTGGTACATCTCAACACTGTCTCTAGGTCCTCGTTATGAACTTTTTCCAAACTTTTGATCTGCGTTGACGAGAGAGTAAGCAAACCCAAACCATTATCTTCTTGCAGCTTTTAGAATGGCGTTGCTAACGTAAAAGAAAGGGTCCTATTATTTGTTATTCCCATTTATTAATAGCCAGACTCTTCATAGGGCTCGTGCTTTCTATGATTATACAAAAAGATGAGACAGGTTTGCGTCTCTTGAAGACTGTAGCTGAGAACAGCACTATTTGAGATGGTAGTAATGGCACCAACGAGGTCGTTCTAACAACACATGACATCGGTTACTAATACTCTTGTTCTAACGGTCACAGCAGGACAGGGTTCGCCATCTCGTAAAGACAATGTTAAATAGGCGGTTTTTCAACTTATAGAATTATTTGACCAAATGAAGTGATCTGGACATATATTGGGCTACATGCATGAGCCAGATCTGACGGCCTCACCCATGACCGATCAGATATGGCACCATCCAATGTTATAACTCAGTAGATGTTCTGCTATAAAATGAGGTTTTCTGCTTAGCATCTGTACACACTTGTTTATGTGACGTGTCTCCACCACAGAGTTGTCCCAAAATGCTGTTGTAGTGGTACCTTCACAATTGTCACTAATTCGGATAAACTAGTCACGTTCGCCCCCTCACAAAGATTATGCTGAATACTTGCACTTCATTCGGCTGATGGAACTGTTAAATCCAAATAGCTTAACATGACTCCCCTTCATAGATTATATCTTCATCAGATAAACGATCTGTGTGATCTTGACATTTGTTACTTTATGTTTACGGAATGCAAGTTTTAACAAAAGGAAGAACAAGCAACGACAGTAAATGGTGACTGGCTAGATACACCACAGCGCCTGTTTTAAACATATAGCATAAACATTTTGGTTACTGATATCTATGATTGTCACAAATATTGTCTACAGCCACTCTTTTTGTTGTGATAGTATCTTGTTGGGATGTCTACTTCCTCTAACATACACTCGCGTCCTTGCGGACAATTTCTCTATAAACATATTCTATTCTATATCTTGCTGAGGATAGATCAGTGGTTAGTGAACTGGACTACAAAGGACAAGAGGTTGAGTACGATCCTGATCGACGGCTTTCAGGTTCACCCACCTTTATTTGGGTACCGGATTTTTTCTGGAAAGTAAAGCGGCACGGACGTAATACCGACCACATTTCCCCAGAGATACCTTGCCACTTTTTTTCTACGTCACGACTGTGGGCATAAATCATGACTTCATCTACAAAAATGAGTGTTTGTCAACAATCCTGGAATCTCAAGATGTACTGTTAACTTATGAACATTACCTTTAGAGGACCTTTCATATACATTTTGAATGGTATTAATACGAAACCTGCTCAGCTTTGACATATCTTTGCCCGGATTAAGGAGAGGGGTCAGATAGCTAGGCAACCACTCTTCAGGGACATACCCGGTTCTGTGAGTGAATTCTGCTGTAATTGCAATGACTGTGTCAGTTTCGCAGCTTTTTAAAATAAAGTTTAATATCATGGTAACTTACTCAGCTCATGTGCCCTGCCTTTTATATAAATAGTGCTCTCATTTTCACAATACACAACACCAGTTCTCATTGGCATCTCCCTGTTAAAAAAATTCATAAATTGCTATTGCTTTCTTTCTTCAGCACTCATTTTAAACTTCTGAAATAAAACAATATTAAGTCTCACCACATATATGTTTCATCATACAAAAGTACAGCTGAAATGATGAGTTGCTTATAAAACGAGTAACACAATTTAACAATCATCATCATCATCATCACAATCATCATAAAGTACGAATGCCTGCTGGCGTAGATGATCATGTCTCTCAACAACTTTTGATCTCGACAGTTATTTATCAATGCTTTTATTGACCTTCTTCCAGACATTCTCTTAAGCAGTCTGGTATCTTTTTTCTTTGCTTTCCTCTATCTCTTCGTTCCTCAACAGTCACAGTTGTCATAACATATTCCAGCTGTTTCCTTCTCATTACAAGGCCAAAACAATGATGATTGTTTCTTCCTAATATTGGAAAATAGCTCTCTCTTTGCTTTGGCCTCTTTCCGAACGTTTTAATTACTCTTTATAGCTGTGCATGGTATTCTCAACATTCTCCTGTAAAATCACTACAGCCTCCAGTGATTTTCTTGTCTGTTGTCCCATGGTCATGATTCACATCCATATGTTAAGTCTGGCTCTTCATAACATTTAAGAACTCTTTTTCTTGTTTCTATTATCAAAAATGAATTCATTGAACTAAATCTCACCTCTGTTGCACATCTACCATCTGAGATTAACAGTGTTTCTAGACATTTAAATTCATTTACCTGTTTTAATATTTTTGCACTTGTCTTTATTGTGCATTGCGGTGATGTCATTTTCTTTGTTGCTACCATTTGTTCTGTCTCTTTGCTATTCTGGTTGAGTCCTTTAACATGTTCTCTTAGTTATGATTCTAATCATTAAGAAAAAGAAAACTTAATGGACGTCGAGTTGAAGAAATCGAACTTGTTCAACTGATAACACCATGGAGCAAAGCAAGGGACATCTGGATGTGAAATCGTCTGATTCAGGAAATAAGCAATTATTAAGTCTTGTTGCTTTTGTCTGTTACAGCACATTGGATGAATTAATCGGTGCCATCAGACTTTTAATAGTCGGCGGTGTGTTTCATATTCTTAAATTGATTATAAATAATAGTCATCACTTTAAACATTGTAAAAAAATATAAGATAATTCTGAGTGTGACCTTAGGTCACGTTTGAGGCAGTATTCCAGAACCCAAACATAAAGAAAAGTAGGAAAAAAGATCAGTTGTACACTGACACAACCACTGTCTGACACTGACACATCCACTGTCTGACACTGACACATCCACTGTCTGACAGTGATACATCCACTGTCTGACACTGATACATCCACTGTCTGACACTGATACATCCACTGTCTGACACTGATACATCCACTGTCTGACACTGACACATCCACTGTCTGACACTGACACATCCACTGTCTGACACTGACACATCCACTGTCTGACACTGACACATCCACTGTCTGACACTGATACATCCACTGTCTGACACTGACACATCCACTGTCTGACACTGACACATCCACTGTCTGACACTGACACATCCACTGTCTGACACTGACACATCCACTGTCTGACACTGACACATCCACTGTCTGACACTGACACATCCACTGTCTGACACTGACACATCCACTGTCTGACACTGATACATCCACTGTCTGACACTGATACATCCACTGTCTGACACTGATACATCCACTGTCTGACACTGACACATCCACTGTCTGACACTGATACATCCACTGTCTGACACTGACACATCCACTGTCTGACACTGATACATCCACTGTCTGACACTGATACATCCACTGTCTGACACTGACACATCCACTGTCTGACACTGATACATCCACTGTCTGACACTGACACATCCACTGTCTGACACTGATACATCCACTGTCTGACACTGATACATCCACTGTCTGACACTGATACATCCACTGTCTGACACTGATACATCCACTGTCTGACACTGATACATCCACTGTCTGACACTGATACATCCACTGTCTGACACTGATACATCCACTGTCTGACACTGACACATCCACTGTCTGACACTGATACATCCACTGTCTGACACTGATACATCCACTGTCTGACACTGACACATCCACTGTCTGACACTGATACATCCACTGTCTGACACTGACACATCCACTGTCTGACACTGATACATCCACTGTCTGACACTGACACATCCACTGTCTGACACTGACACATCCACTGTCTGACACTGACACATCCACTGTCTGACACTGACACATCCACTGTCTGACACTGACACATCCACTGTCTGACACTGACACATCCACTGTCTGACACTGACACATCCACTGTCTGACACTGACACATCCACTGTCTGACACTGACACATCCACTGTCTGACACTGACACATCCACTGTCTGACACTGACACATCCACTGTCTGACACTGATACATCCACTGTCTGACACTGACACAACCACTGTCTGACACTGATACATCCACTGTCTGACACTGATACATCCACTGTCTGACACTGACACATCCACTGTCTGACACTGATACATCCACTGTCTGACACTGACACATCCACTGTCTGACACTGACACATCCACTGTCTGACACTGACACATCCACTGTCTGACACTGACACATCCACTGTCTGACACTGACACATCCACTGTCTGACACTGACACATCCACTGTCTGACACTGACACATCCACTGTCTGACACTGACACATCCACTGTCTGACACTGACACATCCACTGTCTGACACTGATACATCCACTGTCTGACACTGACACAACCACTGTCTGACACTGATACATCCACTGTCTGACACTGACACAACCACTGTCTGACACTGACACATCCACTGTCTGACACTGATACATCCACTGTCTGACACTGACACATCCACTGTCTGACACTGACACATCCACTGTCTGACACTGACACATCCACTGTCTGACACTGACACATCCACTGTCTGACACTGACACATCCACTGTCTGACACTGACACATCCACTGTCTGACACTGACACATCCACTGTCTGACACTGATACATCCACTGTCTGACACTAACACATCCACTGTCTGACACTGACACATCCACTGTCTGACACTGACACATCCACTGTCTGACACTGATACATCCACTGTCTGACACTGACACATCCACTGTCTGACACTGATACATCCACTGTCTGACACTGATACATCCACTGTCTGACACTGACACATCCACTGTCTGACACTGACACATCCACTGTCTGACACTGACACATCCACTGTCTGACACTGATACATCCACTGTCTGACACTGACACATCCACTGTCTGACACTGACACATCCACTGTCTGACACTGATACATCCACTGTCTGACACTGATACATCCACTGTCTGACACTGACACATCCACTGTCTGACACTGACACATCCACTGTCTGACACTGACACATCCACTGTCTGACACTGATACATCCACTGTCTGACACTGACACATCCACTGTCTGACACTGACACATCCACTGTCTGACACTGATACATCCACTGTCTGACACTGACACATCCACTGTCTGACACTGACACATCCACTGTCTGACACTGACACATCCACTGTCTAATACTAGAGAATTTGTTGAGATTGTTTGTTTTTCCACAACCACCTCCAGTGCCGGCGTTCCCATTGGATGAGTTCAAAAAGAATTTATAAATTTTCTCTGGTAAATTTGATCCGATGCAAGTAAACAAATATAGAAGTTCATTAGATCAAGTAAAAGCACAAAGTGATTTTACGACTTTGAATTAAAAGTTAGCAGTGTTGTTTAGGATGTGCATAAACTGCATTATTATCCAACCTGGAAACCATTGCTAAATTCGACATGAAAACAACTATTAATGTTCTGTACATGAAGATGTTTATATTACAATTTTGAGTCATAAATACTACTGGCGCTTAACGCCACTCTAACATACACAGTCGCCAAATGTTACAAGTAAAATGGAAGAGTATCATGGTGTCCCAACCAGCTATTTCCTTCTTTTCCTTGTATAGACTGAGTGATGAGACAAACAAGAGACGATTTTCCTTGATGAATATAATAAAAATATGTGTTGGCAATTATAATTTGCAATTGATTATTCTCACCAATGCATTCAAATATAAATCTTATTGCACAAATACAGCAAACAAGGTGGTTTCAACACAATTGCCATCTCTTATGAAATCATGTTTGTGCTAAATATAAGATCGCGCAAGTCACATTTAGAGAAGGAGGAGTTTCCAGTAGAAATGTTATTTATTTACATGGGAAATAGTAAGATCAGATGAGTTTGCTGGGGAAAATATGAACTAAGACAACACATGTTTTGTTAGTCTAAATAGCATTGGGAACACATTAAAGGATGCACGGAAATGACTTTTTTGTATGGGTGGTGGAATATGTTAATATGAAAGATCTACGTACTACAGTATTTCTTGGCAGGTTCCCAGGGATTCCAAGTCTGTGATTTGGGAATTTAAAAAACGACATTGTAACCTGCCACTTTCACCATCAGGTCTGAGAAAGATAACCTTGACCTCGTGATGTTAGAAAACTGGCAGAGAGAGAGACTGACAGTGCAGGAGATCAACATGCAAAAACACATCAATGTTGTCACACCTGCATACAACCTAACCTGCCTGAGGAAAATTCTCATAATATTAAAGGGTTAAGGCATAAAAATGCGAAGCTGCAGTAAAGCTGAATATGAGGAAAAATTAAAAAATAAAAAAAGGTATGTAAGAAGCTTTACGTGACAAGTGGACGACACAGACTAAACAACGTTTCGGCTCAATAGGCCTTCATCAGGAACAAACAATAAACACACACACACAAATTAATAACGAAACAACCAAAACAAAAACAAAAACAAAAACAATCGAAATGTTTAACACATGTATTCAGTGAGAAGTTGCTGAAGTTTGATAAACAATGTACACAGAAGAGATCAAGAGGAGATCTGCTAGAAGAACTGCCATGTCCTGGACACTATATAGTGCAAAGGACACAACGAGAAGCAGATACAGATAACCTTGATGCAAAGAGTTTGACACAGCTCAGACTAGGAGAAAGAATTGTCAAGAAAGACAGCGATGTCTTTGCCTTGATTACAAGTAGCAGACGATGTAGGTCATGACAGTTATTGAGTTATTAGCGGGTCATCATCAATGCACTCCGAACATGTCCATAGATGCTCAGATCCCCTCCTCAGCAAGTCTCGTAGTATCCAGCGACTGACGACTCCAGTTCTGTGTTGGTTGATAAGTCTTCTTTTACGCCCACCAAATTTTTCGTTTCTGGTTGTGCCCATCTTAACTCTCATATCTTTCACCCGAAGGAGTGACGTGGACTCATGGTTGTCGAAGTCCTGTCATGACATCTCGGATGGCATTGATGATGTCTTCCCGATCCATTGGTTGACCGTCCTCAATAATAACTTCTGACTTGACTCTACTCATTGCATACGTACAGAGCGCGCCTCCACTTTTCTCATCATGCTAATCGAATCACTCAATATGCATTTGTGGGTGTAGTCTTGTGAATCTAACCAGATGAATGCCCTGGTCACTGCCTTCACCTCCATTGTCATGCTACTCATGGTCATAACGTATGCCCCACAGTCTTCCTTGACTATTCTGCCTGCCGAGCGTGTTGTAAATGCCCTTCTTTGGTGTCGTATTACAGATCCGTTTGTATAGATGACTGCATCTTTCTCATCGGTGTTATCCCAGATGAGACTGTTTACCTCTGCATTGATCACGACTGAGTTCTGTTCCCTAAATTTCCTGTCGAGTGTGACCATACACGAGAATGTGTCCCTGAATGATGTAGGCACCGATATCCAATCTTCGCCAGCGTTGATATTGGTAAGTCAACTGACCTGTCTGATGACATCTTTTGCTTGGCACACCCGTGTTTTGCCTCTTTTTTGCCTGCCACCTTTCCCTGTGTTCAGCTCATGAAGCAATTGATGCTTTTTATCTGCGCTTATCTTCAGGTAAGCTCGTACCCTCCAGATTTTGATCCTGTCATCCACGGATGGAAAGTCAAGAAGATACCTCATAGCTAAACAGAGAGTGTCCCTCATTCACCCCAATATAATGCGCATAGCTTCATTATGTATTTCCTCAAGACTGTCAATTTGCGTCTTATTGACAGTAAGAATTGCAAGGGCATACTCGATTAGTGCGAGGACTAGTCCCTGGAACAGAACGGGTAAGTAGCCTCTGCTCGATGTTGGCAGCTGTCATAACCTTCAAGGCCTCATTGTTGTGAATTTAATCAGATATGTTGTATGCATCCTCCTAATCTATAGCAGCATCACAGGTCATGGCAGTAACTATGGCAATAGTTTGTCTTGCGACTCAAGTCTTACAACAAATGTTCTCTCAGTGATTCATGAGTCTGCTTAGGAAGATTGAAATGGGCTGGTCTCAAGGACAATGGTTTGAGTTTCTGAAGATGTCAAGGCTCACAAAATGGAACTTCATTTTTGTAGCAGGTTACTCCAATGTGAGGGAAAATGAATGAGCAGATGGCCAAGGACAAAAAGAAGACTGAATTCACTAATGATAAATCAAACATGACCTGACTGTCCAAAGAACTCATTATAATATGATATGAACTTACGTGATGTCAATTTGGACTGTTGATCTAAAGAGAATGGAGAAGGATCGTTCCATATTTGGTTTCTCCAGATGAACAAGAACAACATATCTTCCAGGGTTCAGCAGGTACTTGGCTTCTACATTCAAAGAAATCACAAACTGGTACTGCGAGCCAGTCAGGTCAGCTGGACTGTCATCCTTGTGGTCATACAAGTACTTGGTATCCAATGGTGGCGTTGTAACATTATCCAGCTTGTTGAGTGAATTTTTTGTATATCAATTAAGCTCGTACATTAAATAGAGACATATTCTTTTAAATTTCAAAATCAGTAGTCCGAAACAGATAAACACTAAAAATAGTTAACATTAAAAAATGATAAATGCAGAAGGAATGAGGGTGAGATAGGAAAAATATACTTAAGAAATATATTACATGATGTTTTAACAAATGAAAAAAAACGTTTCTTTTATTCTTTAATGTTATTAACCAGTAGCACCTTCTTTAAATATTGTGACACTCTTAACATGCCATGTGTCTTAATCTCTTTACACTTCAACTATTCTATATTCTCTCCATGGAACCAGTTTCATTGCAGTCATGAATTCCCCATATCCACTTCACATCTTGTCACAGCACTTCCCAAACTGCAACGTTACACCTCAACATTGGATTACCTTAAACATCCTGATGCCAATTGCTTGCTTGGGTCCGTTCTGAGCTTGCTTGATGTGAACTACAAGTGGAACGTCACCGCCTGACAGATAATGAGAAGATTTAGTTTTAAAGAAGTTGAACAGTTGAACATGTAAAAGTAGTAAAGTAAAGTACCCCATCACGCCAAGTGGAGTATAGGGAAATATGGTGTTAGTGACCCTATATTTTACAGACCTTCAGCACACGATTTTTGGGGTAATGTGGTCAGTATTACGCCCGTGCTGCTTTACTTTCCCAGAAAAAAATCCGGTACCCATTTAAGGCTGGGTGAACCCGGAAGCCGTCAGTTGGGATCGAACCCTACCCCTTGTCCGTGGTAGTCCAGTTCACTAACCACTGAGCTATCGCGGCTCCCCAGATGGAAGTGTTTTACACCTCAAAGTCTAAATCATCGTTCTACAGCACGTATTTATTGAAGACTACTTTTGTTAGATAGACTTTTTCTTGATCTTTCTTTTCTTACAAGCCAGCAGATGTTTTGTTGTCAAGAATTTTCTGTCGTGGGAAAACAGTAAACATCAGGCTCACAAATCTCTGAATCAAGTTTGTGTATCTAAGTTGATCTGACAGGAAGAATACGTTCCTCTTACAGGAATTTCTCCCCTGTGAACTGCCGGGGCCCGAAAGGGGAGTAAAGAATTGTGGTGTTGTTCCCTGGCATGTTCGGAAGAGGCGATTAATGAGGGTTGGGCATGGGACTGGCTATCATGTACTGGAAAAAATTAAACCGAAAAAACTTCCCAAACATCGTCAAGTCAAAGAAAAAAACAAAAATAAATCAACCATCCAGGAAAAATAAAGACGACAGGGAAGACATGGAATGATCTGAAAAGTATGGCAAGAAAAAGAACCGTTACGAAAGTGTTTGTTGAAGACCTATGCTCCACAGGGAGCTGAAAGGTAGAAGAAGAATATTAGAATTTCTGCTGAAACCTCTGTTTGTAGAACTTTGTTACTTCAGGACACACTTCCTGTCTATACCGTCGATGTGAATTTTGGGACTTTAGCTGACATGAATTTTTATCTGAGACAGATAATGTCCTTGCGAGATATATTGTGGGGAAGAGGCAAATAATTGCAGTGCTGCTGTAAAGCTGGTAGCAGGAGCAAGAAGTGGAGTGTAACATACACTCATATAATGTATGGTGTAACATACACTCCTATAATGTATGGTGTAACATACACTCCTATAATGCATGGTGTAACATACACTCCTATAATGCATGGTGTAACATACACTCCTATAATGCATGGTGACAGAATTACAAAAAGGAACACAACAAAATACTAACGTTTCAACCTACATGCGACCTTCCTCAGAAAACAAGAACAACACAAACAAATAACGAAATAAAGATAACTACGACATCTAGGATGAGCTTGGCAGGTAAATCAAGGAGAAATAAAGAGAGGGATAAAAGATGAAATAATGACACGAAACGGGATATGTGCTACATATCGAAGGATACAAAAAAATAAAATATGAAAGTTAGTAGCTAATATATAAATAAAGTTAAAACAAGACTAAACTAGGCAAGATAAAAAAAATGGATGAGCTAGTAGATGAATGTGAGTTCAAATGAGGTGAGAGGGAAAGGGGAGGGGGGGGGGAAAGGACATCAGTCATGTGATTAGACGAGTAGTCGGAGGAGATAACCAGAAAGTAGAAAAATCGTGCGAGGGACAGTCGAGCGTTACACAGGTAATCATTAGAGACATGAAAGTGGAAATATGTAGTGAAAAGCGCATATAAACTCAACGTTACTCAGTTAACATGGCGATAAATGATGCGTAATAGGGGGATTATCGAATATCGTCCAGGGAGATTACGTCAGGGTGTAGGGGACCAAAACATGAGCAGGGGAGGAAGTAAAGAAAGAAGAGAGTGGGGGAGGGACGGAAGGTAGATGGAAGTGAGAGACGGAAAGAGGGGGGAAAAGAGAGGTACACGATTATCAGTAAAAAAGTGATACATTGATGCCCATTGGGTGAGGTAACCTAAACGGGTGATCAGACGATTCTCTAAAGTGAATCTGCTGCGGCTATCAGAAGAACATGACAGCAGGCCAGTAACTTGGACAACCGCTGTATCTTGATGGCCCTTAGAACTGAAGTGGAATGTAATTGGGGTGCCTGCATCTCGAGTGATGTCATAGATTCTCCTGACATCCAATCACAAGACAGCGGCCTGATTCGCCTATGTAGGTCATCCTACATAGCTTTTATATGATGGCATAGATAATGTTGCGCGATGTTCAAGTGAATCCTTCTCTGATCTCAAAAATACAGTTGAAGAAAACAACCGTATCTGTCCGGAGGACGTGGTTGCAAGTTTTACATAGAATGTGTTTGCAACGGTTAGTGCCTCGATCGTTGCGGAGGGGGGAAGGAAAGCGGCCCTTGACAAGCATGGGACGGAGGTTGCGATCACGCTTAAAGGCAACTGATGTGGGGGGGGGGGGTCATGGAAGAATAGACGGGTAGGGGATTCAGAGCGGAGAATGGGGTGGTAGCGGTGAATAGTTGTGACCTTAGCGTAGTGGTGAGGGTGAGAGTAAGTACTACCCTGTCAGAGGGGGCGGGTAGAGGGGGCGATGGCAGCCTGACGTGAGGTGCGGAGAACCCGTTGGAGAGCAGGTAGGAGTGCTGCTTCGGGATAGAGGGGTCGGCGGAGGAAGCATCAGATGGGCAATATGCAGGAAATATTCATCGTCCTGGCAAAGGCGACGAAGACTGACTAATTACGAATAGGGAGGAGAGTCTTGCCGTCGATGTCGGGTGAGAAGAGTCATAGCGGAGGAAACAATAGGAGTCATCAGGTTTGTACAAGTCAGAGGTAAATAGACCAGAGATACCAAAGAAGCTGTAATATCTAGGAAGGAGGCAGAAGAGGTGGAAATGGAGGAAGTGATGCGGATCGAGGAGTGAATATGTCCAACATGCTCGGTAAATAGGGAGATTCCCTCCTTGGAATGGTCGGTCAGACCTAAGTAGTCGTCAACGTATCTACAGTACATAAAGGGAAGAAGGCTCTGGTAGATGTGTATGATATGGTTTTCAGGTAACATATAAAAAGACAAGCTACGTAGTTCGGGTCATTTGTGACCATGGCTACACCACTGATCTGGGTGAAGAAGTTGGTATCGAACTCGAAAGATTTAAGGTTGAGAACTAGTTCCGCTAGACGGGGGAGGTGGAGGCCAGTAGTGATAGAAGGCTGGCATCTCTTATCAAGGAAAAATGTGAGTACTCTAAGGCCTCGATATGGGGAATGGTGGTGTACAGGGAACAGACATCCATGACAAAGAGACGATAGTTACGGTCAGGAGAAACGGTGATGGAGGCAAAGATATTTAGAGCGTCCTTGGTGTCTTTAACATTTGAGGGTAGGTTCATGACTCTGGATGTAGAAACACTTTCGAGGAAGTAAAAAATGTGTACAGTGGGACAGGAGATAGAAGAGACAAGAAGTCGTACAGGCGAGTCGTGTTTATGTATCTTGGGTAGCATGTAGAAAGAGGGTTTAAGTCACCATCAGGGAACATCATACGGGATGAGCTAGCAGGGAGTGGTCCCTCCTGATTGAATTTTAGAATCGTCCTTCACACCATGGCATTAGTAGCATCGTCGGAGATGGTTGGTAAAATGTGTGGTCAGATAATTGTCTTTGTCCTTCCCGAATATAGAGATCTTTCCTCCATACAATCACAGAGCCACCCGTATCGGCAGGCTTGATGATAATGTCCTCGCGGTGGCGAAGATCATGGAGGGCCTGGTATTCCTCGCGGATGAGATTCGGATGTCGAAGTTTAGGGAGACGGCCATAATATCCCGGAAGGTGGTACTAATAAACATGCCCAAAGCCTGCGATTGGCCTGCGGACGTGGTCCAGTTGGATTTGCCAGAGAGGAAACGGACGAGTTCGTCGACAGGAGAAAGTTGAGACGCAGACTTTGGTTGAAGATAAAAAGAACCTTGTACCGTAGTCGTCTGTGGTATTCGTATACAAGATACATTGTGAGTGACGTGTGATGTCTCGCGACACATGAAGAATGTTTGTTATGAAAACATTGATGTTTGATATATTTTGCGCTTTTCTTTTTAGACTTTCGGTTCCACGATGGTGTAGGAGTATTTCTGTGTCACTGATCTCCGCAGGATTTCCATTGTAGACCGATTAATTTCAGCTTTCTGAAGTAGATCGCTATGATAAAGAGAACCAGATGATGCACTTTAAGGATTCACACCGGCTCTACAAGCTTTGTGCACCTGGCTGCAGTCTCTAAATGAATCTGGGGGTGAAATACGACAAGAAGTTCTTTGTTGTTCAAATCGTTGTGCGTATTATGTCATTAGGGCTCGGATTTTTATGACCTAAAAATCCTGAAATATGACATGCAAATATGACCTAAAAAAGGCAAAATATGACCTAAAATATGCTAAATATGACGAAATATGACCATAAGGTTTTTCTCATTTATGAACCAAAAAAAAAAAAAAACGCAAATTATTATTGTTTGCATGTTTTACGCATTACATAGTAGTCATAGTACCTACATAGTAGTAATACTTAACAAAGCATGTATAAAAACACTTACACATTTATTCCTCAGTTTTCATTGTTTGCTACAATTTACTTTCGAAACAAAACCCAGAACATTCTTTTGAAGTATTGAGCGGATGTCACTCCCTTTTTTATTCTCAGATGCCGACTGACATCAAAGAGTTGACTGATGTCTTCCCCTCCCTACAGTCGCATGAAAGACACACATGCATATTCACTAATACACACATTCAAAAATATAGCCAATCCTCACAATTTGTCTCTAAACATAGTTTAAGATGTGCTAACATTGATAAGCAAATGGAGTACACCAGAAAGTTGAGTACACCAGAAAATATGCAAAATATGACCAAAATATGACCTAAATATAACCTAAATATGACCAAAATATGACCTAAATCTCCAATTTCAGGCAAAATATGACCTCATCAAAATTATGGTCAAAATATGCATTTATATGACAAATAAAAACAGCTTAAAATTGTTCAGAAATGCTTGAAACATGTAGAAATTAACTTAAAACTGAAAATATGCTTCAGGAGAAAAATATGACATTTCATGAAAATCCGAGCCCTAGTCATGGCTTTTACTTTGAGAGTTTTTCTATGACCTCTGTAGAATTTGTTCAGCGACGGATTATCAGTAAATTCATCTTTCATGTGGTTCGCTGTACCAGGTCAACGTTTTCACTTTAAGCGTTCTTTTGTCGGCGCTACAGTGTTCGTGCATCTCGTTGTGGACTTTTCGGTGAATCAAGCATTGCGGGTGCATCCATAGTTGTCAAACAATGTACTTACTACGTCTTGATGACGAACTGATCATACACTGTATATCCCCAAACCTGTGAAATAGTATGGGAGGGCTACATGAAGATTCAGATGATGTTCGTGAATCTGGAGTTCAGTGCGACTTCTGAAAGTCAAATATTTTCGAGAGAGCTACAGGAAGAACAAATTAATACTTGTACACTGGCATTGGTTTAGTTCTCATTTGTTACACGCTGCGGGATATACTGAGATGGGATCTCAGCGCTTACGGTTCGATGTGCGGTGAAGATAATCCGGTGACAAAGAACTAGCGTGTGACAGAAACAATGGAAATTTTGATACTTAATAGCTAAGATCGTCGACATTGAGAATCAAGAGTTTCTACTTGACATGGAGTTTTCGGTGGGAAAGAACAATAGAAAGACAGTGTTAGTGACAGAGGAAATTAAGGAGCGTCTGTTTTCAGACTATCAGGCACTAATGATTTTAAATGGAAGACCTGCAAGAACACTTAAATATGCTTACCAGCACAATCACCCAGAACTACATGAAAATTAACATTAGCAAGACAGAAGTCATGAAAATTGTCAAAGGAAAACAGAACTTCAATATAACGATAAACGGCAGACGATTAAAACATGTGAAAGAATTGTAATATCTAGGACGTCTACTTGTAAATGCCAATTCACAAGCATCAGAAGCAGACTCGAGATGCATCAACGTTTGTCAAATCATCGAATTACTATCACCACTGCTGTGTAGCAAGGAAGTAGCACTAGAGGCAAAACTGGCACTCTGCAGCACATTCTTGATCTCAACGTTGTCCTACCTATACCTGGAATCTAGATGCAAGAATAATAGAATAAGAAAAATAACCACTACCGAGATGAAATGTGTAAGAGGAATGACAGGAAACAGCCTGTGAGATAAGATCAGAAATGAGGAACTGAAAAAAAGCTAGGATTAAGTAATGCCATATAATATATAAGGAAACAACAGATAAATGTGGTTTGACCACGTGATAAGACAAAAAGAACCAAAACACAACCAACCTTTTATAAACATCACGAGAACACAAGACTCAAGGGTCGACCATGGAGAAAGATGAATTAATGGAATATTTGACACTCTGAAAAAAAAAAGCAGCAAAACCCGATACAAGAGCAAAAGAGCAACAATTATATCTTCCCTCGACACTGAAAGGCAAATAAGGAAGGAAATAAAAAGAAGGTTGACTGGGAAAGATTTTTGCGTAAACTCTCTTTGAATGTTGCGCTAAAGATCATACGGTTGGTTAGCCATTGACGCTTGTAGTAATTCTCAGTCAGCAGTGTTGATCATTGTCAGACTGTTAACAATCTCGCTTAGTTTGGATGCCAATAAATCTGCTCTCTGTGTCTGGCTGTCTATCACGTCCCAACCAGTTAGCATATCCACTTCTGAAATGTTATTGAGTTATTAGTGGGATCTTCATCAAATCTCGAAGTGTCAAGCGACTGACGACTTCAGTTCTGTGTTGGTCTTCTTATACGCCCACTAAGTTTCTCGTTTCTGCCTGTGCCCATCTTAACTCCCATCTCTTTCATCCGATGGAGTGACGTAGACTCATGGTTATCGAAGCCCTGTGTCCTTCCAACTTCCCGGAGGGCATTCATGATGTCCGCCCGATCCATTGGTTGACGTCCTCAACAATAGTGCAGCTAGCCAACCTGTCCGCCCTCCTTTCATTTCCCCGTACTCCCGCATGTCCTGGGGCGTAGACAAAGGTGACCTTACGTATTTTTGACTTCAGCAATGACTCTACCCATTGCCTACGTACAGATCCCGCCTTCACTTTTCGTATCATGCTCATGAATCACTCAGTATACAGGCGTGGGTGTAGTCTTCTTTCTCTAGCCAGATGAATGCCTTGGTCACTGCCATCGCCTCCATTGTCATGCTACTCGTGGTCATAACGTATGCACCACTGTCTTCCTGGACTATTCTGCCTGCCGAGCGTGCTGTAAATGCCCATGCACTTCTTTGGTGTCGTTGTACAGATCCGTCGGTATACATGATTGCATCTTTCTCATCGGTGTTATCCAAGATGAGACCGTTGACCTCTGCATTGAGCACGACTGAGTTCTGTTCCCTACATTTCCTGTCGAGTGTGACAATACACAAGAAGGTCCCTTTTGAATGACGTAGGCACCGGTATCCACTCCTCGCCAGCGTTGATGTTGGTAAGGCCACAGACCTGTTTGATGACATCTTCTGCTCGGCCAACCCATGATTTGCATCTTTTTAGCCTGACACCCTTCCCTGTTCGACCTCATGATGCAATGGATGCTCTTTATCTGCACTAATCTTCAGGTATACTCGTGCCCTCCAGATCTTAATTCTGTCATCCATGGTTGGAATGTCGAGAAGATACCTCATTGCTACATAGGGAGTGTCCCTCGTACACCCCAATATAATGCGCATAGCTTCATTCTGTATTTTCTCCAGCTTGTCAATTTGCGTCTTGCTGACTAAGAACTGTCAGGGCATACTCGACTGGTGCAAGGACTAGTCCCTGGAACAGAACGGGTAAGTAGCCTCTGCTCGATGTTGGCAGCTGCCATGACCTTCAAGGCTGCTAAATCTTTTGCGGGATTTTGTTATCACATGGTCGACGTGGTCTCGAAAACACAGGCTGCGATCAAACTTAACTCCGAGGTACGTCATCACTCTGTTCCTGGTCACCTCATCAGCTCCCATTTGTACTCCGGTGTTTTTGTGTTAACGATATGATTGTTAAGTGAGAACCATGCAAATGATGCTTTATTCGGATTAACCAATGCACCTGATACTCCACATCAGGAAGAAATGCGATCGAGTTCGTCTTGCATTGTGTAGGCGATTTGACGTCTGTCTCTTCCCTGTCGATATACCAGAATATCATCAGCAAAAGTCATAGTTCTTCCCCTCCCATCCAGCTGTTGTTCCATGATCGTTATTGTGTACACGTTAAATAGAATTGGTGACAATGGTGAGCCTTGTGGCAGTCCTGGAAAAATGGATATTGGCTCGGATGACCAACTTTTGAGTATTATCTTCCTTTGAAACAGTGCTGCAGCGATCCATCTAATAAGGAAGGGGTACATCACCAGTTTGAGGAGAATATGCATGAGGTATTCAAACGTTACTCTGTTGTATGCATCCTTCAGATCTGTAGCAGCAGCAACGTCTCCTCTCGTCTGTGGAAGCCTTCGCACACGACATAGACAAAGATTGCTGACGCTCAACCATGTCTCTTTGTTATATCTATAACCTCCGAGTGTGGGTGGGAATACGCGTTTCTGTTCAAGGTGACAGGTGAGGACACGGGCAACTATTTTCTCCAGCAGCTTGCCCGCAGTTTTCTGCATCGTGATGATTCTGTAGGCACTGATCTGAGAATTGTCCTTGTTTGGCTTCGGTAACGGTAGTAAGTTATTGAGTTATTGAGTTATTGAGTTATTTGCAGGTCATCATCATTGCACTCCGAACATGTCCATAGGTGCTCAGATCCCCTCCTCAGCAATTCCCTCAGTGTCCAGCGACTGACGACTCCAGTTCTATGTTGGTTGATAAGTCTTCTTACACGGCCACCAAGTTTCTCATTTCTGGCTGTGCCCATCTTAACTCCCATTTCCATCATCCGAAGAAGTGACGTTGATCTGTGTTTGTCGAAGTCCTGTGCTCTTCCAACATCTCGGAGGGCATTGATGATGTCCGCCCGATCCATCGGTTGCCCGTCCTCAACGACAGCGCAGCTAGCCAACCTGTCCGCTCTCTCATTTCCCCGTACTCCCGCATGTCCAGGGACATAGACAAAGGTGACCTTACGTATTTTGGATTTCTGCAACGACTCTACCCATTGCATGCGTACAAAGCCCGCCTCCACTTTTTTATCATGCTCATCGAATCACTCAGTATACATGCGTGGGTGTAGTCTTGTGACTCTAACCATTTGAATGCCTTGGTCACTGCCATCACCTCCATTGTCATGCTACTCGTGGTCATGGCGTATGCACCACTGTCTTCCTTGGCTATTCTGCCTGCTGAGCGTGCTGTAAATGCCCATGCACTTCTTTCGTGTCGTCTTACAGATCCGTCTGTATAGATGACTGCATCTTTCTCATCGGTATTATCGCAGATGAGACCGTTGACCTCAGCATTAACCACGACCGGGTTCTGTTCCCTACTTTTCCTGTCGAGTGTGACAATACATGAGAAAGTTCCCTTGAATGACGTAGGCACCGGTATCCACTCCTCACCAACGCTGATATTGGTAAGCCCACAGACCTGTTTGATGACATCTTCTGCCCGGCCCACCCATGATTTGCCTCTTTGGAGACGCACCAAGATGGCGCCCTGTTAACTGGCCTTTTCATAAGACTCACAGATAAGTGCTGTTTTCCAGTGAAATTTCCTGTTCATTTGTTTGTTTTTATTTATTTTTTAAGAAATCATGTGATTGTACGCGCTTTCTATTTGATGTAATTCACTTTGTTTCTTTTGATTCATTGCATTTTGTTATAATTTCCTTATCTCATCATTCAGCCTTGTTGCACTATTGAACGCGTCAAAATGGCGGTTTGTTTACGCCGGTCTGTCGTCAAGGACGCGTAAGTCATTTAATTTGTAGAAGGCTCACAGTGTTTCCGCGTGCTGCTGAGCAAGTTACTGGAGTTGGCCAGTTTATAACGTGGAACGGGTTCTGGGCCGTGCGACTGAGCAAGTCGGTAGTAAGTAGCTGTGAAGCTACTCCTCCTTAATCTGACCACTCTGAATGCTGGCATTAAACTCTTTGGCCAGTTTTTGTAAGTCGTCGTCAGCTAAATCGCCTATGCCGCCGTACCGAACACCATCTGGACCAGGAGCAGTGTTGTGTGACCTTTTAAGTGTTGTGCGAATGGTATCAGTTGTGATTGTGAGATCGTCTCCCAGGACTACATCCTCACACAATTCTGAAAGGGACCTCCGTATCCTCATTCTGACAGCCTCATTTCTTTGATCAGTCTGCTCAATGTAGCGGGAAAGCCGGGCCTTCCCTTTGCTCTCATCAGATTTATGCCACATCTGGCCTGTGCTCTGGAAGTCTGGTATGCCTCTGTGTCGTGTTATATATTGTTCAATGTTAATATTCTGAAATGTTCTATGGGCAATAAATATTTATCCCATTCTTTCGTTGACGGAGCTGTTTTTAAATATTCATTCTATATTCGACATTTCTACTGTCTATCAGTCCAGTTGTGGTCGGACCAGGTTTGGTCTGATCGTATGTGAACTAAGTTCTCGTTGTGAGTTCTCAATCTTTTCTATCTTTATGTGACTCCCTATTTTAAAGCCTTCTCATTATTATCCACAAAGTGTATCCACAATTAACGTGGTAATTTACCAATTTGGTCAGTATTCATCTAGTTCTAGAACCATCGCTGGGAAAATTATCTTCCTTTTGCAGCTGTCGTTAGAGCGCTTATTGTAATTACGAGAACAATATGCAGCATCTATATGGTCTTTCTGGAATAGTTCGCTCGCGGTTAAGCTATGGGTCTATGGTCTTTCTGGAATAGTTCGCTCGCGGTTAAGCTATGGGTCTATGGTCTTTCTGGAATAGTTCGCTCGCGGTTAAGCTATGGGTCTATGGTCTTTCTGGAATAGTTCGCTCGCGGTTAA
Organism: Megaustenia siamemsis; assembly: GCA_032433765.1. NCBI lineage: Eukaryota > Metazoa > Mollusca > Gastropoda > Stylommatophora > Ariophantidae > Megaustenia > Megaustenia siamemsis. The sequence continues at coordinate 91,067,919 of JAVIAB010000092.1, forward strand.
GCTATGGGTCTATGGTCTTTCTGGAATAGTTCGCTCGCGTTAAGCTATGGGTCTATGGTCTTTCTAATGTTAATTCGCGTGTTTACTTAACCTCCACTTATGCCCAATGTAATAATTATACATTATTTATACCTCTAATCTATTCCTCTGTTTATCTCACATTCACGATATCACGATGTTACGTTGTAACCAAATGGAAGAACATAGTTAACAGAAGTAGCTAGACATTGTTATCAAATAAAATATAATATTGGGGGCCTCGGTAGCCTAGTTCACCCGACTAGACTACCGACGTTCGGACAATCGATTCCCGCTGGGAGCAGTGTGAATTGTACTCGTGGTTGGAATAAAAAAAAATACCCCACGGTCGACCCAGCCGTTGGCAGAAATGGTACCAGGGTATATTATCCTGGGAAGGTGAGGAATGTCGCTTCGCATCTGAGTTTCGATGCTTGAGGCTACACTATACAGAAATATCCGAACATTTCTGGATAGCACATATGGGTATATACTCGCGTGCTAAAACGCCGGTTCAAGTCTCGTTACCTATCAAATAAAAGAAAAACTAAATAAATTAATGCAAAGAATACACAAATAACGAGAGCTAACCTTTCTTAGGAATGGTGATCAGATACTGTGGATTTAGGTGGTAACTATCTCGATATGACACTTGACCTCCAGCGTTCTTTCCTTTGATAAATTCTCCAAACAGATCTTTTTGAAATGCTGAATTAAATTTATGACATTAAAAATATCATCAAAATGTTCAGAAAAATATCTGCAATACATACCGCTACCACTGGTGTCTCCTGATCTGTGATACTACGTGTGCTATATTGTAAGAGTTTAATATTCTAAGAAAAAACATAAATATTTCTACAATGACCTTCCACAGCATATGTTCATTTTAATGGTGTAATATTATTATAATCCCAGTACTGAGAAATATGATACATATTTGATTAATATTTGTTTTGTTTTTAATATAATAGTTTACTGTAAGAATAATAACAGGAAACACTTTATACATAGCTTCGCAGCAGGAGGCAATCTGATCATCAGAAGTGGGCCTCCCCTTCTCCCTTGACTAAGTGTTTTGACCCTTTAGCTCATTGACACTCTAAGGAAGGTGGTCTGTCTGGATCATGACTCCCAGGCGTCGACCTCCTAGTGATCTCTAAAGCGTACACTATATTTAGCACAAAATAACTACACTTATTCTGATTAACACTTCTGGTTGGATATACGGTCTATACTTACTTGTCTTAGCTTTAACCGAGGACATCGTTGTCCTCTTCGCGGTCGCATCAGTCTAAAATTATCTGTATTTGGATCACCCTTTTATATAAACTCTAGTACACGCTGCTTTGTGTTATGGCATAGCTAGACACGATGGAGTGGATCGGAAACTGATAATAGGTGATAAAGATAGGTCGGGCTGTGAGCTTCATTCCTTTGAACTGTCGGTTTTGCTAACGTCTGGTGTGGCTCACCCGCGGTCGATGATGCAAATTTCTTATCGCTTATCGTCTGCACCCGCATATTCAAAGATTAAACTGGTGTTGGTTTACGTGGGAGTCGGGAGTGGTGGCTGTGAAAATTAGTCGCCTAATCGTCTGAGCATTAGATTAATCTGGGATTGTTGATATGTCTCGATCTCGCACAGAGCCAGCATGATGCTCTTTCGGCTGACACAGCAATAGCCTTAATTGCTCTTCTTCGCATTCCCTCATTAATTTGTAACCTTTTTAATGGTCTGCAGTGGGATGAAGTCGTGATTCCTGTGGCACTAGTTTCCATAAAGTACACTCTAACCCGCAACCCCTGCTGTCTCAGCTCGGTGGAGATTTTTATATTTGGCTAGTTTAAATATATGCTGTTCCTCTATCCTGGATTCGAATGGCACTGTGAGCTCTAAGATGACGTGTAAAGTGCAATGTCAGGACGCATTTTAGATCTCTTGATGTGCTCTGGGTACTTCCCTCGTCCTAGAAGGTCAACTATCGTCTCCCAGTCATTCGCTATGTCCAGGATAGTTGAGTTGTTCCAGTTATTTTGTTTAGGGGGCGCGGCCAGTCCTGCTCTCAAGAAATAGGTGATTGTTGTGGCTGGCCGAACTTTAGTGTTGGTGCAGCGCCGCGTCCACTATTGAGGTCAGCTCACGCGGCACTTTGTTGTGTCGTCATGTGTACCGCCCTTGGCCTAGCGCTGCCTTGCATGGGGAAAGAACATGTTCCGTCCTTTGTTTTCCACTGCAGAGAGGACATCGATTGTTATCTGTCTTCCCCAACTTCACAAGGTTGCAGGCTGATGGTAGAAGGTCTTACATAGATCTGATTATGTAGCTGAGCCAAAGCGGTGCCATATGTCACATGTCATTCCATGTTAGCGTCCTCTGCAAGGTTTCATCCCATGTATTCCACTGGCCTTGCTGCACATGTGTGCTGCCTTTTGCACATATATTTTTCTCCTCGGCGTCTCTGATATTCCGAAGTACCATTTCGCTACGTTATCTGTTAGATGCTTTTGACCACACATCCGAGACCAGTCTACGCCAGTTGGTCTGCGGTTAGCCCATCACTTCCTTCAGTTTGAGAATTTCACGTGCTTCGTTAACTGCCGCACACGCCTGCCATTTCCGCGCAGTCTTTAATGCGGGTTCCACTGTCCGGACTGCCTCATCTGATGAGATTTGCAGCTTGACTGTCAGTCTGACCTTGCCGGCTTTATATTTCTCTAGGACTGACTTGAACGGGAGAACCAGCTTGGCTTTCTTGCAGTACAGTGCTATATCCGTCAGTCCTGATGGTACTCCCAGCTATTTTTTGCGTGTACTTGCTAATCTTGCACTCCATCGCTTCTACCGTACTTGAGCTCACTTCGTATATCAGAACTGGACATAACAATTTAGGTATCAACATGAACTGGAGACAGCAGATTTTGAACTTTCCTAAAAGTCTGGCCCGGTCAGTGATATCTAGCCCTTGGTCTGTCATCTCTCTTAGTCTATGGGCGGCCTTTGTTTCCCACAATGAGCCCCTGCCTAGACTCTTTACTAGACTCTTTACTAGACTCTTTACTAGACTCTTTACTAGACACTTTACTAGACTCTTTACTAGACTCTTTACTAGACTCTTTACTAGACTTTTTACTAGACTCTTTACTAGACTCTTTACTAGACTCTTTACTTATTCGGTTAGCGGGGTAGGGTTCTCCCCTACCAAAGGAAGAGTAAGGCGTCTCCTTTCCTCCGCTAGTCTTCAAGACACCCTTGGGCAAGGTTGTGCTTCCGTTTACACCCGCCCCCCCCCCTATCAAAGTTAAATGAAGCCATTGGAGCAGGTGGTGGTTGGTGTTGTGGGAGCAGCCGACAAGTAGTGTCGGGTAAGGTCCCCACTATGTGATGACAGGCAATAGATCTCATGTATAAAGACAATGGCTGCGATCTCCGACTAGTACAACCATTGCCAAGAGGGAAAGGAATGGTAAACTACCTTCTTATATTGCCAGGAAAAATTATGTTCAAAAACAAACTTAATAGTCAGGGCGCCATTGATCGATCGTGAAGACCATTATTATTAGTCTCTTGAGTCACGTGACGCAAATATTACTATGAATCATCATGAGATATGTAGGAACAAAGTTAAACCATAAATAAGTGAGGAACAATGTGGGTTTGTGGAAGGAAAGGGCATCAATAATGCAATAAATATATATATATATATATATATATATATATATATATATATATATATATATATATATATATAATGAACACTGAAAGAAATTGCTAAAGAGGTACAGAAAGATCTATATAATTGATTTATCATCATCATCATCATCCTCATGCCATACCGGTTGGCGTAGGCGATTATGTCTTACCACAATCTTCTATATGCAGTGCATAGTATCAGTTCTGTTGTATCGATGTTTCACTAAGAGGTTATCTGATCTACACTTCTTGACAGTTGCCTTGCTATTTTTTCTCTATCACGACTGTGGACATAAGTCATGACGTCATCTACAAAAATGAGATAGATATTAAACAAAACAGGTGATAACGGCGACCCTTGAGGTAGCCCCGGTGAGATATATCATGGTTCAGATATCAAGACACTGAACCGTAGTGCCACTTTCTTGAGGTAGCCCCGGTGAGATATATCGTGGTTCAGATATCAAGACACTGAACCGTAGTGCCACTTTCTTGAGGTAGCCCCGGTGAGATATATCATGGTTCAGATATCAAGACACTGAACCGTAGTGCCACTTTCTTGAGGTAGCCCCGGTGAAATATATCATGGTTCAGATATCAAGACACTGAACTGTAGTGCCACTTTCTTGAGGTAGCCCCGGTGAGATATATCGTGGTTCAGATATCAAGACACTGAACCGTAGTGCCACTTTCTTGAGGTAGCCCCGGTGAGATATATCATGGTTCAGATATCAAGACACTGAACCGTAGTGCCACTTTCTTGAGGTAGCCCCGGTGAAATATATCATGGTTCAGATATCAAGACACTGAACCGTAGTGCCACTTTCTTGAGGTAGCCCCGGTGAGATATATCGTGGTTCAGATATCAAGACACTGAACCGTAGTGCCACTTTCTTGAGGTAGCCCCGGTGAGATATATCGTGGTTCAGATATCAAGACACTGAACCGTAGTGCCACTTTCTTGAGGTAGCCCCGGTGAGATATATCGTGGTTCAGATATCAAGACACTGAACCGTAGTGCCATTTTCTTGAGGTAGCCCCGGTAAGATATATCGTGGTTCAGATATCAAGACACTGAACCGTAGTGCCACTTTCCTTCTCACCAGTATCGATGCTACCCACAACACAAACCATAGGTGAAAGCCAGTCTCTCTAAATAGAAATACAAATGTACATAGTCCACTATATTGAAGGCATCCTTAAGGTCAAGGCCAGCAAGGGCCAAATCCTCCTTTTGAAAAGATCGTAAACATCTAATGCAAGAATGGAGGCATTAGTGGTAGTGTCCCTGTCCAGCCTATTTCTTGGAGATTACTTTTTAGAGAACATTTCCATACAAATATTGCATAGTAATAATGCGATATCTGCTCAATGACTTAAATTTGCCCGGTTTCGGGAGCTGAGCAGGCAGCTATACAGCCATGCTTCTGGGACATCCCTGGTTCTGTGATTGAATTCTGCTGTAATTGTAATGACTGTGTCAGTATCGCAGTCTTTTAAAATAAAAATTAATATCATGGTAACTTACTCAGCTCATATGTCCTGCCTGTTATTGTAATGATGCTATCATTTTCATTATACACAACACCAGTTCTCATTGGCATCTCCCTGTTAAAAGATACATTTGTAGCTAATGATTTATTTTCCAGCATTCATTTAAAGTATTTTTCTTTAATTAGACAATTTTAATAGTTTCACTACAAATGTTTTATTATATATCATACAACAGTATAGCTTAAATGATGCGCCGTTTACAAATTGAGCACATCCATTTTTACAGTCAAAAATATGTAAAAATGTGTGTTCTTTTAATTACTATTCTAATCACGAGTAAAAAAAAACAAAAAAATGTTAAGGGCATCCAGCTACAGAACTGAAACTTGTCAGTCTGATAAAACCATGGAGGAAAGCAAGGAACAGCTCGATGTGAAACTACCTGATTCAGGAAATAACCAACTTTTAAGTCTTGTTCCTTTTGTCTGTTATAGCACATTGAATGAAATAGCCGGTGCCATCAGACTTTAGACCAGGGGTGGCCAAATGGCGGCCCGCCAGCCTAGTTTTCTTGGCCCACGAAGCTCCACGGACTTACTTCATTTTTTACCCCTAATAGCGGATTTCTCCTGGTTTTAATCCGTGTCGGAGTTAACTCTTCTATCGTTCAAGAATACACAATTTGAAAATCTCTGTCAATTTCTCGCAACAGCTAGATTGGCAACATAATTTCAAATAACTAACTAACTAACTAACTAACAAACACGCACGCACGCACGCACGCACGCACACACACACACACACACACTGCACAACTAATGGTGCCGACAATATTAAAAGTCTTTGCTTCGAGTTGGTACCGCAAAGTTGCTTTATTGTCAGTGCGGTGATAGCGTCAGATCTTTGGCTCAACATTTGTCGTCTGGACTTGTGGTGGCTCTTTTATTTCGCGGTAAGGGGTTAATGAGGTTGGGAGGGACAGGGGTGAGGGGACTTCGTAACTCTAATTCTGTCTTTGAAGTTACATTCAAAATGTTTCACTGTTCGCCTTCATTCCCTTTGATCCCATCGTCTTGTCTTGTCCATAAAATGACTGCAACGTGTTTATTTGGTCACAATCTTTTGATTTCATTGTCAAACACAAGTCTGTGTATAACTGTCAAATCTGGACTTATTTTCGATAGTGGACCAACATTCTGTGACTTTTAACTTTGATGTGAGATTTTGTATTAAATCATGTTAAAACGTAGAAAAGTTGATTGTGAAAATCGCATATTTAAACCTGAATGGGAATTAGATTATTTGTTCATCTTCAATAAGGATAGTAAACCTCAGTGCTTAATTTGCGTTCAAGTGTTAGCCGTTTTGAAGGAATATAATTTAAAACGGCACTATGCCACACATCATCAAAACATGTATGAGAAACATAGCATTGAAGCTAGGAAGCTTTTGGTTGAACAGCTGAAGACAAAGTTGAATCAACAGCAATGTATGTATACAAAGGGCAATAAAATTAAAGAGTCATCGATCATTGCATCATATACAGTTACCTATGAGCTTGCAAAATCTAAAAAACCCTTTACTGACGGACATTTTGTGAAGAAATGTGCGATTCAAATGGCAAAGGCATTCGGTCAAGAAAAAATAGCCAAAGAATTTGAATCTGTGCCTCTTTCAAAACAAACTGTAGCCAGAAGAACAGAAGACATCAGTCTGCAACTGTCTCAAAGTTTAAAATCTTGTATTGAAAACTGCTCATATTTTTCGCTCGCGATTGATGAAAGTACTGACATCACTGACACTTGCCAGCTTCTTATTTTTGTTAAAGTTATCCAGGAGGATTTTACTGTTATTGAAGAATTGTTGAAAGTTTGCTCTTTGCATGACACTTGTAGAGGGACAGACATATTTTCTGCAGTTCATAGTGCCGTAGATGAAGTAGGTGGTCTGGGTTTTACTAATTCCCTAAAAATTAGTACCTCTGAAGTCGGAGTAAATCTGCCTGCATGGCGAGGGGCATCCTGTAATGGGATAAAACAGACTTTACACGCAAAATTCAGTCCCACAAAATTGAGTGGGTGGGACTTCGTCAGAGGTCAAAGCTGACGAAAGCGAACGAACGAACGAAGTAGGTGGTTTTGGAAAGTTGTCTGCAGTGTGTACTGATGGTTGCAAAGCTTTTATTGGTTCAAATACTGGTTTTGTTGGACTTCTAAAGCAAAACAAAATTAACGTACCTACATTGCATTGCATAATTCATCAAGAGGCCCTTTGTGCAAAGTCCATAAATCTAAAAGACACCATGGCTACTGTTGTGAAAATAACAAATTTGATAAGAGGAGGACACCAGTCTTTAAATCACAGGAAGTTTTTATCATTTTTAGAGGAAGTAGATTCTAGCTACGGTGATCTCCTGCTTTATACAGAAGTAAGATGGCTTAGTCGAGGGAAATGTTTAATAATATTTTTTGAACTGAAGAATGACATTTATGACTTCCTGCGAGAGAACTTACCATGCTCCATTGATCTTCAACATGCACTCAAAGACATTAATTTCCTTCATAATCTGGCATATCTCACAGACATCACACAACATTTGAACATATTGAATTTGCAGCTACAAGGGGAAAAGCAAACCATTTTTCAATTGATGGGATATGTTGATGGTTTTAAAAAGAAGCTGAATCTATTTAGACTTTCTTTGCAAAAAAATGATCTGTTCCATTTTTCAAGTTGTAAGCAGTTGTTGTCAGAGATAGAAAGTGCAAACTTCAGTAAGTACGCAGCTGACATTGAACATTTGATTTGTGAATTTGATCGACGATTTCAAGATTTTGAAATGTTTCGTCCGCAAACGGAACTTTTTAATAACCCAATTAAGTGCACAGTGGAGTGCCAGCCATCAGATCTTCAACTAGAGTTGTGTGACCTTCAGTGTGACCCCTTCCTCAGTACTGTAAAGGCATTAGGAGCTGACTTCTGGAAATTGCTACCAAATGAACGTTACCCGTGTCTGAGAAAATGGGCACTAAAGATGTGCTCTATATTCGGCAGCACATATCTCTGCGAGACAACATTCTCTTCAATGAAGTTAATTAAATCTAAGACCAGGAACAGAATGACCGATTCGACATTGTCCCATACTCTCCGAATCGCCACGTCAAAAATGGAAGTGGACTTCAAATCTCTGGTGGAAAGCTGTGACAAGTCACAATCGTCGCACTGAGACATTAAAGGTAATTTTAAAATGAATAATTAATGGATTTGTTACAAATCAAATATGTAGTCAAAGTGCAAGCATTATTTATATATTACTATATCGCATAGGTCCCTACTGTCATTTTTGACGATATTCTTAAGTGTGGCCCGCGGGTCTTGGCCTTGGCTTTAATCCGGCCCTCGGGCAACCTCAAGTTGGCCACCACTGACTGCTTTAGACAGTTGGCAGTGGGCTTCATATTCTTAGATTGATTATAATTAAATATCACTTTAAATCATGCTAGATATCACTTTAAATATTGTACAAAAAGAAAAAAAAAATGTATCAATTCTGAGTGTGAAATTAGGTAATGTTTAAGGCAGTTCTCTGGGCTTAATTGAAAGTTCCAAAATTCAAACATAGAAAAGTAGGGGAAAATCTAGTTGTCCACTAATACTACAGGCCCTTAGTGCACTGTTGGGTACCGAGTTTTTTTCTGGGAAAGTAAAGCAGCACGGGCGTAATACCGACCACATTACCCCAAAAATCATGTGCCGAAGGTCTGTAAAATGTATGGTCACTAACACCATATTCCCTATACGCCACTTGGCGTGACGTGGGTACTTTACTTTTACTTACTTAACGCACAGTAACATATACGGTGGTCGAATATTACAAGTAAGATCGGAGAGTGTCAGGGTGTCCCAACCAGATTTTTCCATCGTCTCCTTGTATAGACTGGGTGATGAGACAAACAAAAGACGATGTTCCTCAAGGTATATAGGAAAAGATGTTTTGGCACTTGGAATATGCATATGACCATTTTCACCAATCATCATCATCATGTACCCTGCCGGTTGGCGTAGGCGATCATGTCCCTCCACAATCTTCTATCTACAGTGCATCGTATCAGTTCTGTTGTTGACTGTTTTCCATGCCATGACACCAAGCTATCCAGTATTTTCTCGCTTTGTCGTCCGCGATCTCTCTTTCCTTTTATTTTGCCAGTTGTAATCAAGTATTCCAACTTTCCTCTTCTCATGATGTGCCCGAAAAATGTGTTGATTGTTTCTTTCTGATGTTTTTTAAGAGCTCCCTTTTTGTATTGGCCTCTTTGAGAACTTTCTCATTGGTCTTTTTATCTGTCCAGGGGACTTTCAACATTCTTCTGAGAAATCCCATCTCTGTGGTCTCTAACCGTCTTTTCACTTGTTTGTCTACTGTCCATGATTCGCTTCCATAGGTCAGAATTGGTTCTATATAGAACCGATGAACTCTCTTTCTCATTTTTATTGACATAGATTTGTTGCATAAGATATTTTTCATTTTCTGAAATGCTATTTTGGCCTGAGCTATTCTGCTTTTTATTTCTGTGGTGCATCTCCCATCTGATGTTATTATTGTGCCCAAGTATTTCAAACGTTGCACTTGTTTTAGATTTGTCTCGTTTATTTTTATGCTGCATGATGGTGATGATTGTTTCTTCGATATAACCATTACTTCTGTTTTCTTACTATTCAGACTGAGACCTTTCATGTTGCTTTCTTCTACTATTATGTCTATCATTTCTTGTAGCTCGTTCTCTGTTTCACCAATCAATAACAAATAAAATTGATTGCACAAATACAGCAAACAAGGCAGATTGAACATAACTCTCATCTCTGTTGAAATTATGGTTGTGCTGAATGTAAGGTCGCGGCAGTCACAGTTAGAGGAGCTAGCATCAACAATTGGATTTACATACCTGGGAAGTAGTAACATTAGATGATTGTACAGAGGAGAATATGAACTAAGACAACATATCTTTTGTCACTCTAAAGAACATTTGGAGATCCTCCCAATAAACAATAAACAAAATTAAGGGATTATGAGAGTATGAGACTTGATGCAAGAGAACAACATCAAATAAAACATCAAAGGCTGTCGTCATACAACTTGCCTAAGGAAAATTAGAATAATGTTTAAGCTAAACAAAATCAGCAATCAATAACTGTTCAAAAGATGCAACCAAGAAGATATGTAGACCAAGAGAAACTGCTAGAGTTTGATAAACAATGTACCTAGAAGAGATCTGGAAGAGACCTTTTACAAAAACTGAAGAACTGCCTTGTTGTTGACTAAAGACGAGACAGTAAGATTGGAAGCCTAAAGACAAACTGACAGAGAGTGGTGTGGATATAGCTCAGGCTAGTGAAAAAATTGTCAAGAAACACAGTGGTCTGTTAACTTTGCCTACAACTGTAGAAATGTAGATGGAGAGCATGACAGTTCTATTGTTAGTATCGCTGAAGACATCGATTTTTATGAACTTATTATTAGTTTGCAGTAATTCAACATAAATACTTAGGAAGGCCAAAATGGGCTATAGCTCAAAGGTTCTGAACAAATAAAGGCTAACACAAATCTAATTCAGTTAAGCTTAGTCGACATCATCATTGAACATCGAAGACATGCTTAGATCTCCCTCAAAGTATTTCCCAAAACGTGTAGCGACTAACGACAGCGGCGTTGTGTTGGCTGATAAGTCTGTTTTTGGCTTCAAGCATAGGTCTTCCATATGGCTTCTCCCACCATGACATGACATTCATTCAGACTGTTAATGATTGCGGATTGAGAGTTTTTTTTCGTCCAGCGCTCATCAGGGCATTCAGAATGACTGTGTGGTTTATTGTCCTTCCGTACGTAACATCAGCCAAACTGGCAAGTATGTGAGCACGTTCAATGCCTCTTCCATTCGTCAGCTCTGACACGTAAATGAAGCAGACTTTTGTCAGAGTAGACCTCCCCTGAGACTCTAACCAATGCCGTCGACCCCGACCAGTTGCGATCTTCCTAGGCATACTTAATGAGTCACTGAACAATCACACCACATTTATATACTGTATATCTGTGACTGAAGCCATGCTAATGCGTTAGTGACAATCATAGGCAGTTATGCCTGTAGTCAGCACAAAGCATAATTGTTTTCCTTTACAGTTCTACCCCATCAATGAGCCGTGAGAACCCACGAGCTCCGTACTTGCGAATAACAGACCCACCTGTGTAACTGGTAGCATTACTTTCAGAAAAGTTCATGAAAATTAAGTCTTGCACTTCTGTCTTAACGCCCAAGGGGTTTAGTTGTCTACATTCTCTATCCAGTGTGATGACTCCAGGAAAGCAAGTACTGCATCCTCGAGGTACTCGTATCCATTCTTCACCGTGTTATATGTATACGACTGAACATACCTGCAGCACAATATCCTTAGCCGGACTCATCCTCCATTTTTCTATTTTTAACCTGTTACCATTTGTGCTCATAAATTCACGGTATAGCGAATGATGCATGTCTACAGTGATTTGAAGATATGCACGTGCTCGGCAAAATCTGCCCTGGTGGGAAAATCGCGGAGGTAATAAATGCCCTGCTCTTAGCATCTTTTGTACACCCGAGGATGATGCGCATTGTCTCGTTTTGTATCCTTTCATGTCGTCCTATTTGCCCATTACAGAGAGTCAGGATCGCCCGTGCGTACTCAGTCACATACATGACGAGCCCTTGGTATAAGAGAGCAAGATCACGTTGTTCAATGTGAGCTGTGGCCATGGATCTCATTGCAGAAAGGTCCACTTGGCTTTCAATAGTACCTGGTCTACATGTTTGGTAAAAGTGAGACTCTGGACAACCACATTCTCTAAGTATATCTTTGCATGAGTTATGTCCACAATATTTATATAAATTTAATTTAACTGGCACGGCTAGTTTCTAGAGTGGATGAGCTATGGACGGTCGACGTTCTAAATGCTCTCAAGGACAAGTGAATGATTCAGGCGACGAATGTTAAGAGTGACAGGTGAGTAGAATTGAGGCGTAGGTAGTTCTCGGGAATATCAAGAAAGATGTGGGAGATATGAGGAGTGATTGAAATTCAGAGAGTGAAGTGGGATCGATTGAGTGTGCCGCGGCGAGATTTGATTGGTTGGGGCAGGAGGGTTGTAACGGCGGCTCAAGCGGATAAGCAAGTTGAAACAGAGAGATTTTGGGAAGACTCCGAAAAGCACAGTAGGGAGCCACTACTAGATGACTTGTTCGTTAAATGAATACTTTTAGCAGCAACAAGGCAAAAGCCGTAGTAGTTATTGGTGTGCCAAAATACTAGACGATGTACATATCCTTCAAGGAGAACTTCAAGAGGTTTTCCAGAAGTTAGTGATACAAGAGCCCTAGGGAGGGAGTAAGAGGTTCGTGAATACTACCAGTTAGTGATAGGAGGTAGACTGGGCATTTGCTATGGATTCATGATAGAAATTTTGATTTGGACTTCAGTATGGTTACTAAGTGTATAACATGTTCAGAGAAGTGGACAGAGGCGACTGATACATTTTGTGCGACAGAGTTATGAGATTAGTTAACATTAGTACGAGGTGGTAGAAATCTCCTTCGCACTTCTTTGATAGCTGAGCAGTCATCCACGCCGCATGGATTTTGTATTGAGAATATATGTTATTGGCTATTGGCTATGGAAGGCCTCGGTCTCACAGCAAACGAATTAAAATCCATAATTGCTCAAACGCCCGTGCCAGTGGAATCATCCGAATTACTAACTCATCTCCCAAACAAAGAAAGGTAACTGTAGTCCCCATCGTAGCAGTCTCAGCACACGCCAAAAGACATAAGGCGAAACCGCGCAGAAAGTGAACACAGCCAACTGTTCCCCGTCATACGATATCATCATTCATCGTAAACAAGCGGGATATCGAAGCAGGATCAAAACGGATGAGACACACAGCTCACGGTGTGCACATAGCACTTAACTCAGTAGCTCCTGCAACAAGCCGGACTTGGAATATGAGGAAACTGCAAGAAGGAACACTTTTCAGACATAGCCTTCAATGGTTCCTGCCGCCTATCCACCATATACCATGGGAGTTTACGTCCTCCCGAAAATGATGATCGTCGTAGCACTTGATGATGTTAGGCCATCGTTGATGACTCCAATTCCAAACATATAGACACACAGTGGTGGTAAGTTATCATTTCCAATACAACAGAAGCCACATGACCTGTAGTTAGTAAAAACACAATTGATGATGTTCTCCGCTCCCTTCTTGTAGCTGCCGCCACACGATTCTGATGTCTCATTAACTTGGACATCATTCAAGAACAATGTCAGATGAACATTCCATAGATATGGCTTTGCTGATGAAGTGCTTGGTGCAACAGTTGTATCAATCATAGTGGAGGCTCCTGGTATGTAGTCATTAATATCACAAACGGCACATGATGTTGTTATATTCCGAATTTCTTTCAGGGGTGTAAATACGTGGCACACACTTGGAGAGTGGTTTGTGGTCACATTAATCCCATTAAACGCAATTTTAGGGTAGCATGGCATAGCTGTTTCAGAACAGCACAATCCTGTGATGTTTTCTGTGTTCGCTATAAAACTGCTGCTGCTACCCAATCCTGACCAATTATAGGTGTGGACATTATTCACTTGCAATGACAAAACTGCTTTGTTTACATCATAAACCTCTAGAAGCGAATCATTTATGGGATTAATAGTACAATTTATTCGGGGATATCTTCATTGAGTCCAAAAAAAAAATGTTCTTTGGTTAAAAAGCACATATGCTTTTGAGTTAAACACAAAATGAGCCCACTTCATAGATTCAAAATGATCCTTGCCAATGCCATCCGTTTGCACAAGTTAGGTCCTTAGCTACCAATGTCACAAACTAAGCCATCAAATTAACAACTTTATCTACAGCGAAGGTTAACGAACTGTGAACAAACATTTATGTTCAAACCCCTGAATACATTTTCAAAAATCTGTCAACTCGCTGCAATAACATTTATCGTGGTATTCAAAGTAAACATTGCTTAGTCCATAGCTGGAATATAAATAAGCTGCCATTTTGGTGCGTCCCATGACGTCATCTGTACTATGCAAATAAAGTATTCTATTCTTATGTTACAAGAGATTTGTATATGAAGTCAATTATATGTGGGTATGTGTGTGACCCATTCCAACCCAAAAGACGAACCAGAACACAACGCTAAGTACCAATATCGACATTCTGGGGAAATGTACTATTGCAGCAGTAGATACGTAAGTAGTACGCATACATTAAGGAATATTATCCATCTAATCGCTCTTCAAGCATTAGCTGTCTACTGCTAGTTTCATTATCATCATCAAGTACCGTGTTTGATGCGGCTGCCAGTTTACAATGTCAAACAACGCACACAAAAGGTGCACAGTATTAGGAGTAGCCCTGGCAGTGGTGGCAGTCCTGTCCTCTAATGTCTGCGTGACTGCCTCTCTCTCTTCTAGTAGTTCTAGCAGAAGACCCTCTTCTAATGTACGGGCCCAGGCTTAACTTCCACCCGGCGCTACCTTACTCTGTCTCCTTGCTATCCCCTTCGAAGCATGTCTGTGCACACGTTTAAATACCCCTTGTCATAACCAATCCAAATTGGCCACTTTGATTTAATCTTTAACCCTTATCTCGCACTCCCGAAATAACACGTCCTAGCTCAACTCTACCCCATCTTCGAAATTTCTAGATCACCCTACTTTGCTCGCAACATTGATCTGTCTGCTTATTAACGGCTATGTCGTTTACACACATGAAAACAATAAGTTTTAAAAATGTAAAGGCAGTCCGATAACGATGGTCGTTATTTAAATAAGCCTAGGTGACTTCACTTTCTGAGCCACAGCTTCATCAGGTGGAAGTGCCCATTTCCCAGCCTCACAGAGGATATCTCTGATGCCCATTAAAATGGTTGAGTGGACCCTGAGAGCTTTTTAGATTGGAATAAATATTGTTACCTCAGCTGGCATTTAAATACCGAACCTTCTCGTCGGCAGGCCAGTGAACTAACCACAACACCACTGGAATCTCAAACTTGGTGAATATAAAAACCGTTACTAAAATATGAGCTCACTTGATGGCAACATGTACTGTAGATTTGAAGAGAATGCAGAAGGATCGTTCCGTGTTTGGTTTGTCCAGATGGACAAGAGCAACATATCTACCAGGCTTTAGCAGGTACCTGACTGCAACACTCTTGGACGTAATAAACTTGTATTGTGAGCCATCCACAGTAGTCGGACTGTCGTCCAGGTGATCATACAAGTACTTGGTATCTAACGGTGGCGTTGTAGCATCATCCAGCTTGTGGAGAGAATAGTTTGTATGTCATTTAATGGTACAAAATTTAACATTACTGAAATGTTATTTTATCTCTATATAAGAATAAAATCAATACTGAATTAGATGAGCAATAATTTGGATTCAGGAAAAACAGTGGGACAAAAGAAGCCATATTCAGCATGAGAACATTGATTGAAAAGTACACAGAAGTAAACAAACTAATATATGCCTGCTTTGTAGACTACACCAAAGCTTTCGATAGAATACACCATAACCAACTTATAGACTGCCTAAAGGATATAAATCTAGACGACGCAGACATACGACTAATATGTAATTAGTACTGGGAGCAAACAGCAATAATAAGATATAACAAGGAGAACTCTACACCCATGGACATAAAAAGAGGAGTAAGACAAGGATGCATCCTATCACCAAGCTTGTTCAATCTATACACTGAGCAAATCTTAAAAAAACATCTCAGAGATACCAGGTCTAAACATTAATGGAAAGATAATCAATAACCTAAGATATGCTGATGATACTGTTCTACTAGCAGAAAATCCTAAAGACCTACAACAATTGCTTAATGTTGTAAACATAACAAGTAAAAAATATGGACTAGAAATGAATATCAAAAAGACTAAAACTATGATCATAAACAAAGAAAATTCTCAAGACCTACAATTAAATATCACAGTTGAGGGAATACATCTGGAGACAGTCCAGAGCTACAACTACCTAGGATATACTATAACCAATGATGGAAAATGCAAAACTGAAATAAACAAAAGAATATGTATGGCAAAAAGTAATTTTAATGCCATGAAAAATATACTAACAACACAACAAATATCAACAGGGCTGAAACTAAGAATGGCAAAATGTTACATCTTCTCAATATTCCTGTATGGTATAGAAACATGGACATTAGACAAGAAAACAGAACAGAAAATTGAAGCCTTTGAAATGTGGATTTATAGAAGAATAGGTAGAATTGGATGGAAACAAAAGATAACAAACGATAAAGTTTTAAAACAACTGAAAATAAAAAGAGAACTACTAAATACAATTAAGACAAGACAAATGAAATTTTTGGGGCATGTTAAAAGACACACCAGCCTATTAAAAGTAATAATGGAAGGAAAAATACAAGGTAAAAGAGGCAAAGGCAGACCAAGACTAACATGGACGAGTAACATCAAAAGATGGTCAAGTCAATCTATGACAGCCTGCACCATCAAAGCAAGAAACAGAGTAGAATGGCGATCCATGGTAGCCAACCTTCGTTGCGGAGAAGGCACACGATGATGATGATATTTTATCTAATTCAGAAATACATAGACAGTAACAGAGGATAAGAAATGGCTATATACATATTAAGTTTAAAATATCAGGAAATGAAGCTAAAAATGTTTCTGTACTAAACGGTAAAGGTGTGTCATATTGCTTGGTAGGAGTGAAATGGTAAATACGCTAGTAGATACCTCTGCTGCTCAGACAGTAGTTGATCCAAAACTTTCATCCTAGGTCGTCTTCGGCACCAAACTTCATAGTGAAGGTGAGATTCAAAGGCAGGGGTGGCCAACCTTAGGCCCGTGGACCAAGTATTGGCCCGTCAAAACATTTTGATTGACCCACCGATAGCTTAAGATCCGATGCGAACCTGTTTATCGTTTATCACTATCAGACTGTGCGATTCATAGAAGCCTATTTTCAAGCACAACCTTACTTCTGTCAAGGCGCCGATTGCCGCCAAGAGTTTGCCGTCGTTACTTTACTCGATAAAAAAAAAACAGATCTTCCGTTTAAGCCACGCTGGACATTTCTAGATCTAGTCGTTACAGAGATATAGCATTTGAAAAATTGATAATCTTTCACCATTTGTGAATTTTAGACCAAATAAATCAAAATGAAGTTCATTATTGTTTTTTCTATTTTTTAGTTTATAATTTGCAGTGAATTTGTAGTGTAGTTTGTGAGTAACTATATTTCTTGCAACAGATGGCGTACTCTTACCTATTCGGTTCTAAATAATTGTCGATACAATATTTTTTTTTGGTGAAGTTGGTGCACTCTATAGCAGCTTGTGTTGCGCTGTGCTGGCAGTTAGTGTTAGTTAAGATGGCTTTCGCCAGTGCGCTGCCGACGCCCGAAAAGGGAGTAAAGAATAGCGGCGCTGTACCCTACTAGGCATGTTCGTAAGAGGCGAGAAAGGAGGGCTGGGCATGGGGCTGGCTATCCCATACTGTTAATAAAAAATAAGCCGAAAAAACTTCACAAACATGGACAAGTCAAAGAAAAGAGAAAAAGATCTGCCATCCAGGAAAGATAAGGGCTCTTTGTCTAAGAGACGTATGACGCAAGCCGGAGAACGCCGTAAAGAGTCCGGGTTACAGACTCACCCTTTGTCTACCAGGAAATCTTCCAGAATTGGCACCTGGAATATACGTACCCTAAACGAACAGGGAAAAGCTGCACAGGTAGCAGCAGCAATGAGAAATTACAAGATAGATATTCTGGGAATGTGTCAAACAAGATGGATAGGAACGGAAAGAATAAGACTAAATACAGGAGAGATGATTTTATCATCAGGACACCAGGAACCTGGAGCACAACATAGTGAAGGGGTAGCTATAATGTAATCAAGGAATGCACAGAAGACACTAATAGAACGGGAAGCAGTAGGGCCAAGACTAATAAGAGCAACATTTAAAACAACCAAAAACAAAATAAAATGACACATTATCCAATGCTATGCACCAACCAATGATAAAGATGATTTAGTTAAAGATGAATTCTGTAAACAGCTACAATGTCAAATGGGTGAAAGACGAGCCAAGGATATTATAATATTGATGGGAGACCTAAATGCTAAGGTAGGATCAGACAACAGAGGCTTCGAAGAGATTATGGGAAAACATGGACTTGGAGATATAAACAAGAATGGAGAGATATTTGTGAATTTCTGCGCCCTTAATCAAGTGAGCCTAGGAGGAATAATATTCCAACATAAAAGAATACACAAAGCTACATGTGTGTCACCAGATCATAGAACGGAAAATCAAATTGATCACATATGTATTAATAATGCGTTTAAGTCATCCTTACAGGATGTAAAAGTATATAGAGGGACAGATGTAGCTTCAGATCATCATCTTCTGATAGCCAAAGTTAAACTTAAACTAAACTGATGTACTACAACGAATAAGGGTAGAAAGTATTTCAATGTAGGGTTTCTTAAAGAACAAGGAATTAAAGATAAATTCGCAGTCACAATATCAAACAAATACCAAGTCCTCCAACAACTAGAAAATACAATAAATATAGAAGCTCATTGGGATCAGGTAAAAGATATATGGAAAAAGACATGCGAAGAAACACTGGGGAAAAGAGAACGCCAGAATAAGGCATGGATGACAGCAGAGACCCTGGATAAAATTAAAGAAATAAAGAACAAGAAAGCAGACATAAATAAAAACAAAACGAGACCTAGTAAAGCCAAGACAAAGGAAACTTACACAGAGGTGAACAAAGAAGTGAGAAGATGCATTAAAAGGGATAAGAGGAAATATATAAATGAACTAGCTAAAGAGGCAGAAGAAGCAGCAAATAAAGGGAATACGAAATAACTATACAACAGCAGAAAGAGATTAAGTGGACAATACAAACAGATCAATGTCTTTATTAGAGATAAGAAAGGAAAGCTGCTTAGTAATATTAGGGAACAAATGAAGAGATGGAAAGAGCACTTTGAAGAACTTTTGAACAGACCCGGCTCAAATAATCCTCCAGATATACTACCAGCAGAAGAAGTGTTACACGTTAACTGTGGAAAACCAAGTAAAGAAGAAATAATGAAAGCCATCAAACTATTAAAAAATGGTAAAGCCACAGGACCAGATGATGTTCCTTCAGAAGCCATCAAAGCAGATATTAACACCTCTACAAAGATGTTACATAATCTATTAGATACAATTTGGGAGAGGGAAGAAATACCTAAAGACTGGAGAGAAGGTTATATGATCAAACTACCAAAGAAAGGAAGTTTACAGGAGTGCACAAATTATAGGGGAATTATGCTACTATCAGTGCCAGGAAAAATATTAAGCAGAATCATTCTGGAGAGACTAAAAGAGGCCATAGAGAAACATTTGAGAGACTAAAAGAGGCCATAGAGAAACACTTGAGAGACTAAAAGAGGCTATAGAGAAACACTTGAGAGACTAAAAGAGGCTATAGAGAAACACTTGAGAGTCTAAAAGAGGCTATAGAGAAACACTTGAGAGATGAACAAACAGGTTTTAGTTCTAGTCAGAAGCAGACCAAGCTCTAGACTGCAGGGAAGTGACCTTTTATTATTTCCTTTATTTAGTATCTAGCATATCATCGCCATGTAGTTAGATTTGTGTAAATATCCTTATATATATATATTTGTTTGTGTTGCTGTTTGTTGTTCCAGCTGAAGGTCTATTTGGCCGAAACGTCGACTTATGTTTTGTTACTTACCTGCGTAAATCTGTTAGCATATCACTTTTTTCTTCTTTTTTTTTAAACTTGTCATTATTATCAGCTTTACAGCAGCTTCGCATCTCTATGTTTCCTGGGGCATCTTGATGCCTTTAATCATTGATATTGAAACAAGCATGGGCAAGATGGAAAGAAATTGTAAATTCCATCTGTTGAATTTCATTTGAAACTGTTTATTCTTTTCTTATGGCTTGACACGATGTCCAAATGTCAAATGCATAAAGATGTGTGTTAAACATGTACATTTGATTTATCAGTAGCGACTTTTGTCCTTAGTGTTAATTGACATTAATTTATGAAGTAAATAGCTATCCTATTAGCATGTGTGAATCATCCTTTACAAAAAACAGTCAATATAAAGTTAAAACCACTGCTGGCTCCTCCCAGCTTTTCCAATTTTATCAAGAGTATGGCAAGTGTGTGTACTCCTCTGCTATCCAGCACATTCATGGACCAAATATGTAAAATATCTAATTAGATAACAACCTCATATAGTTCATTTTCACAGATGAGGCTTTAAGAGGAACTACAAAAAAAAAAAAGAATTAAAAATACATTATTTGAGAAAAAAAATGAAAGAAAACTGCACACTTTAAAAACTTGTGAAGTGTCATGTCCACGGCTATTTGCTATAATTAAAATCTATCATTTATTTCATCTGTTAAAACAAGAACTTTTAGATATACCAGGCCTCCAAAGCTCTGGTGTACTTTCATTTGTAATGGGCATTTTATATTCGTAAAATTATATACTTCTTCTTCTCTTATTCTTCATCCCATAACTTCGGGGGTTGTTGTGGCACAGACTTCAACCTTCTTCATTGATCTCCATCTTCAGATATTTTTAGGACTCTGCAAAGTCAAGACCTGTCCAAACTTTTATGTTATCTTCTCACCTTTTTTCTCTCTCTTTACTCTTCCTTCTTCGTTCTCTCACAGTTTCTTCACTTCGTCGATGACAATTGATCCCGAGTAAATCCATTTGTCAATTGCTTCTAGCTCTTCTTGTCCACTTATTTAGATTTTTGCAACAATGCCCCTTATGCTATTGGGCATCGATTTTATTTGTCATCATTTATCCCCATGGCACAAGCACACGTTTTTGTATCTAATCGTTATACCAAGTCTGTTCTCGTTCTGTTCTTGCTAAATCCAATGTCTTCAATAAACCACAGATCGTTAGCGTTACTGCCACCATTACTGACTGTACTTTCGTGGCTTTAAAAACATATGTCATGGTTATTTCCAAGAAGATGTTGAATAAAGTAGGAGAGAGTAAGTAGCCTAGTCGAACACCAGCTGTTATTCTGAACCATTTCACTCGGTTTCCAAGCAATGCACTTCATGTTATATAATATTGTCCTATAAAAAAAACCCATCAAATTAATACCTTTAGCAAGAGTTTCTAAATGTAAAAAAAATAAAAAAAATAATATCACATTAGTGACATCATCAACACAAACAAATTCGAAACAAATGATGAAGTTTTAAAACAACTAAAGATTAAAAGTGAACTACTGAACACAATTAGAACAAGACACATACACTTTTGGGGCATGTTGAAAGACACAACAGCCTACTAAAAGTAATATTGGAATGGAAAATACAGGGTAATAGAGGCAGAGGCAGACCAAGACTAACATGGACGAGTAACATCAAAAGATGGACAAATCAACCTATGACCTATAAGTGGAATGGCGCTCCATGGCAGCCAATCGCCGATGCGGAGACGGTACGCAACGAATGACATCATCTTCACGAATGTTGTGCCTTGCTCTTCATTTTGTTTGCTAGATGCGTGGCTTTCATGAACTTTGAATTGGCATATGGTAATGGCTGAAAAACACTAAGGGGGTACCAGCATCTAGATGACAATCAGTGTAAGCAAGATTTTCATTTGTAGAGAAGCTCCTGCCTGCGTGAGTCATCTTGAAAAAGCCACTCACTTTCAGCGGTAAAAATTGGGAAGCTGTTTATTGGCTGCAATTATTAGCTGACATTATCTACGCCGTCAGAAATTCATGAAATTCTCTTCCACCCTGTTTTTCTAGAACTCTAAACCTTTTACAATAACTCCACTCCAGCCTGACTGAATGAAATGTTTGTTTCAACACATCAGGTCAACATTCCGGATACAACGCTTTGCCCAAGCTGCCATTTTTGTCTCTTCTATAGAACTTTCCACATGACCACGCATTATTTCAAAATGTCCTGCAATTCTGTAGGATCAAAAGAATTATTCACATTTCTAATCAACTGCTTACTTTCTTCTCCAAAGCCACTCGTTTAAAGTTTAAGTTTTGTACAGCTCATACAATTTTACGATAAACAAAAATGCATCATTCGTTTTTCTGTTTTCAAATAGCTGAATGTGCACATGTCATGTCAGTTGATGACATTTCCTGAACTAACTTAGAATATGAGAACCGATGTCCATGATTATGGACAAGTGAAGTGACACATTTATTTTTTAGGTTCAGCAAAGTGAGATTACAAGAGTATTGTTACTTTGACTTCTGTATCAATATGTGTAAGGGGAAGGTAAGTGTGAAAACCTGCTTTGGAAAGGCACATTTAGTATCCAAGGAGTATAGATTACCAGTCACAACATATCTTTATTATAAATTTGTGAAGATAACAACTTATAATTATAACTACAGTAGTTGTTCATGTATAAAATATGAGTTCAGTAGCTCTAGTTTTTAATTCTAAAATATGTATCTCGGGACAGTTACAAGCGTACAAGTTTCCCAAGACACGTTCTAAACATTTTCTGATGTTGGAAACCAAAGTGAATGGACAGTTGCCTCCGTTATTACAGATCAAACATGTAACATCTTTTACAATTTACATTAATATAACACGTTTTGCTATCAGTGACAAACGTGGACCAGTCAAAGGAAAAAATACAGATTAGATGTCGAAGAATGTAGCAAGAAGAGACAGAATAACATAAGGATAAGAAATTAATGCAAGTGCTTGGTGATATTAGCAAGGGCTAAACACGATACAGATACGATGATTTAAAGTTTAAAAGAAAAGATGGTTAAGATGGTTAAGATGGTTAAGATGAAAAGAAAAAGCAATAATCAAATTGTTTAGTCACATCTTTACATAGGTAAGAGACAAGAGACAATCAAAACGACTTTGTAGCGTCTTCAGCTGGAACAATGGACAAAACAACACAACCATCAATAAGCACATCTAGCTACACAGCGATTTGATTATAGAATATATAAAAAGGAAAATGTTAAAAAATGAATGAATGCAGGCAACTTCCCTTTCTGTGTTGTTGGGAACAAGGTTACGTGCCAAATGGGCCTAATAAAGGCTGTGAGACTGAACAATAGCGACTGTAGACAAAGCCTGATGGGAGTCTAATAAAGGTTCTAAAATATGTGGAGATGGATCATATTAGTAAACAACAAATCAAATGGTTCGGAGATGTAGCACAACCACCATGTCCCACAGGGAGCCTTGATGATCGGAAAGAATGGGAAGAGGTAACAGGTAGATATAGAAGACAAGAGATGAATGAAATAGCAGATAAGCATAGTGAATCCTTACAGAATACAACACAACAAAGACTGACATTGAACACTGCGTATTTCGCTAGACACAGAAAGGCAACAGAGAGAAAAGGAAAGTACCACAACATCAGATATTATAGGAATACCTTAAACATTCTGATGCCAAGTGTTTCGAGTGGCTCCTCTTGAGTTTGCATGATGTGAATTACAAGTGGAACTTCACTGCCTGATAGATAACATAAATAGTTTTAATTTGAACAGAAACATGTTTTCTTTGCACTGTACTATAGATACACTGTATCTGTCTTCGACACGCAGTTATTGGAGATTGCTTCTGTGGTTTTTTATTTCTTTGACCACTCTGTCTGTAAGGAACAGACTAACTTTGTGTTTTCTGTAGCCAGGTGTTTTCTATCAGAAGAAAGCGGTTATACCAGACCAACAAGTCTTCCATATTGGGCTTGAATCAAAGTTTAGTTTCTTAAAAAGATTGTTCCCCAAAACTTTGGGCTTGAATCAAAGTTTAGTTTCTTAACAAGATTGTTCCCCAAAACTTGTTTGGGAGCTGGATTTTGTTTTACCCTCGTGTACTTCCCTCGAGATAGAGCTGGCACCTGAGTTGATATGAATCTGTGTGTGTGTGTGTGTGTGTGTGGCTGTGTTTGTGGCTGTGTGTGTGTGTGTGGCTGTGTGTGTGTGTGTGGCAGTTATAAAACTGTAACAAAGATCGTCGAGTATATAAAGAGTCTAGAGTTGCTGCCCTTTGTGCCGACTTCACAGCAGACAATAGGCAGATAGAGAGACAGAGACATATAAATATATCAGAAACTATTGATGATATCTATAATTTGCATTACTTTTTTCCTGCAGTTTCCTAATGCAGTACACACGTTTCTGTTGTTTATCAGAAAAAAAGTATAACTGTATATTTATTAATTATTATATTGCAGTTAACAGAGTTGACATTTAAAAAAAATTGGCTATCAGAAGCTTTTTTCTGTTTATCAGATTTACAGTCACGTATAGCATTTCGTGATTCAAGAGGTAAATCACTTTTGAAACAATAATCCTTGAATAAAAATCTTGAATCTCACATGGCGACTGCTTTGTCCAAGCGGCCTTTATTCCATTGGTCCCGTCGTGAGTCCCCCGACATACACCAGCAATGGCAACATGTGTTGTTGGATAGTTTTGTATCACTTTAACAACAGAACGTTAGAGCAAAATGTACCCCATTGTCTGTCACCAATGTAGGAGATAAACAGTGTTAAAGAAAGTATTTGTTTCTGACAGATATACATATATATATATATATATATATATATATGAAATGTCTGTGGTTATCATTCTACAAGCAACTACTGATATTTGCTATAGATTGTCAACATTAGAACTTTCCATCAATGAGCGGAAAAGCTTAAAATGTTAACAAGTAAAGTAGAGAGTCATTCACAATATCCATCAAAAGTTCATCTATCAACATTTGCAGTTGAGATAATAGATCTTTCATGGAGAAACTCAATATCTTACATCCTTCCATTGTTTTCATATATCATACGTCACTCACTGTTTGCTCCGACATAAATCCATTTTCAATAGAAATTCATTATTGATTGAGCGCCGTCTGCGCATCGCAGGTTGGCTACCATGGAGCGCCATTCCGCTCTGTCTCTTGCTTTGGTGGTACAGGTTCTCATAGCCTGACGTGTCCATCTTTTGATGTTACTCGCCCATATTAGTCTTGATCTGCCTCTTTTACCTTGTATTTTCCTTTGGAAGATTACTTTAAATAGGAAGCAATGACTTATAACATGTCACCAAAATCTCATTTGAATATCTCTAAATCATCATCATCATTATCAAGTACCGGGCCTATTGGTGTAGGTGATAATGTCTCTCCACAACTTTCGATCTCGGCAGCTATTTATCATTTCTGTTGTTGACCTTCTGCCAAGCCATTCTCGTAAGCTGTCTGTAATTTTTTCTCTTTGCTTCCCTCTATCTCTTCGTCCCTCAATTTTTCCAGTTGTTACAATATATTCCAGCTGTTCACTTCTCATTACATGGCCATAAATAATGATTGTTTCTTCCTAATATTGAAAATTAGCTCTCCTTTTGCTTTGACCTCTCTCAGAACATCTTCATTACTCTTCTTAGTTGTCTATGGTACTCTCAACATTCTTCTGTAAAACCACATTTCTACAGACTCCAGTGATTTTCTTGTCTGTTGTCCTATTGTCCATGATTCGCATCCATATGTTAAGACTGGCTCTACGTAACATTTAAGAACTCTTTTTCTTGTTTCTATTGTCAAAAATGGATTGCATAGTGTCTTCCTCATTTTTTGGAAAGCTGCTTTTGCCTGAGCCATTCTACATCTCATCTCTTTTGTACATCTTCCGTCTGAGGTTAAGAAAGTTCCCAAATATTTAAATTCATTTACCTGTTTTAATATTGTTCCACTTGTCTTTATTTTGCACTGATGTGATGTCTTTTTATTTGTTGTTACCATTACCTCTGTCTTTTTGCTAAGGCTGAGTCCTATCTCTCAATAGTAATAGTGAAACATAGATGCTTGGTTAAATGACAATCTACAGAACTAATCTCTATATAAAGTCAGTTTTATTTTAACAAATCAGATTGCCTTTACGTGTTTTTCTTGCCAGAAATAATTGAATCATGATTTGTCAAATCTTCACTTCGCTGAAATACTTTTGTTGAAAGAAAGAAAGATTCTATAATGGAACTGTTCAAACAGCAGAAGCTAAACAACAAATAGTCACTTCTAAAGGTTGGAAAGACACTTTTGTCATTTCTTGTACTCTGAATGAGTCTCCACTTAAATTGACAGCAGCATCTAGTGTGGTAAACATATGGAACATAAACATTTAGACAAAATTAATAAAGGGAATGTAACAATAATATGAACTAACCGTTTTCAGGGATGGTAATCAGATACTGTGGATTTAGATGGTAACTATCTCGATTTGACTCTTGACCTCCAGCATTCCTTCCTTTGATAAACTCTCCAAACATAAGTTTTTGAAATTCTGAAAGAAATTTATAATAAAACTGAACGACTACAAAATTATTATTAAAATCACTTCAGATCATATACTTGTATTGCTGATGTTAGCATATGCCAGCTTTATGTCTCTAGCCAAGTAATAAGGACTGAATTTTGCACGCGTATTTAATTATCACTTTCTTTTCCCACTGGCATCCGTATGCTCAGGTGTTCTCCATTCTCCGAATGGGGAGATATTATCGAACGTAGAGAAATCTCATTTATAATCATCAGAGTTTTGATATTTTGGGGAGATTTTCCCGACCAATTTTGCCAGGGAAACAGCCAGTTTTGGCCAACTCTTTTTGGTTTCCGTCAAGGGTTCTTTAACGTGCACATGACCTCATAATTTATTTCCCGTTACCTGGCTAGAACCTGGTTAGAACCTGGCTAGAACCTGGTTAGAACCTGTTTAGAACCTGGCTAGAACCTGGCTAGAACCTGGCTAGAACCTGGCTATAACCTGATTAGAACCGGTTAGAACCTGGCTAGAACCTGGTTAGAACCTGACTAGAACCTGGCTAGAACCTGGTTAGAACCTGGATAGAACCTGGTTAGACCCTGGTTAGAACCTGGCTAGAATCGGGATATCAGATCACAGTTCGCGAAGATCAGGGAAGGGTTAAAGCCACGAAGAGGAACCACAGCTTTCAAGATACACATTCTCATACCCTGTGGTGAGATACGAACTCGTGGCCTTCTTGACCAGAGACCAACATCAGACCACCCAACCCCATGTACTTGCATTCATTTGCTAAAATTATATTAATTGTAACTCTGTGCATTCAAATTACGTTAATTCTTTGTGTAGGAACAAACAACCAAGCCAATAAAATCCCTATTTTATTGTGTTTATATAAAAAAATTACAAAATTAGTTTTAAATTATAACAATTAGTGTTTTGGTAATAGAGAACTTACTTAACTCTGGTGTATTGTCATTGATGTTAAAGGTGCTGTCATTTTCACAAGACATAGCATCAGTTTCCATTGGTATCTCCCTGGTTAAAAGACACAGTTGGAGTAATTACTTTATGTTTATAGCACTCCTGTTTTTTGACTCACTTTTTTACATGATATATTGCTTTAGTGAACTTACCACAGATATATTTGATTAGACACTGCACCGTAGCATAACTTGGAACATTGCTTATATCAAAACGATGTAGAATAATTTCAACAGTCAACATCTGTAAATATGTGTCTCTTTTAATTGAGGTCCTCATGAATAATAAACTTACTGCACAAACTGCTACAACAATTAGACGTATTTGATAGCACCATGACAGGAAACAGCTTAAGGGACAGAGTAAGAAACACCGACCTGAGGAAGAAACTTAAAATTGAACCAGCCATCGAATACATAAAGAAACAACAGATAAATTGGTTCGGCCACATAACAAGACAAAAAGAACTAACAATGACTCAAAGAGCCATAAACAAACGCTACGAAAACGCCAGATTAAGAGGAAGACTGAAAAAAAAGATGGATAAAGGGAATACTAGAGTCACTAGGAGGGAAAACACCAGAAGAGGCCAACAGAAGAGCAAAGAATCGCAGATTGTATCTCCCCTCGACGCCAACGGCAATAGAGGAAGGATAGAACAAGAAGAAGAAGAAGCTAGCACCACGGTGCAAAACCAGAGAAAAAACTCAATGTAAAACTGTCTCAGGAAATAACTGATATCTAAGTCTTTTTGTCTTTGACTGTTAGATCACACTGAGAGAATTATATTGTGCTATCAGACTTTAAATAGCCAGTAGTGGGCAATAATCATGTACAGCTAGACTTCCATATTCCTATACTGAGAAGTGTTCTCCAATCATAAATTAACCTTATTGTGACAGATGCCGCAGCGATAATTATCCAGACTGATCTTAGGTTTGAAGTTGCTCTTTCGATTTGTAAAAAGGTTCTGGAGCCCCGGCTAATGTATTTATACCCTTTTGTCTGTTCACAGATGGTCAGGAACAGGCAGAAGTTGATCGTTAATAGTAATTAAAGTGCTGTTTTATTGAGCAGCATCTCCCATGGATTTTTTTGTCAACTTTGGAATGACAGGTCCGGTGCAAAATGGACTAGGCATCTTTATGTTGAGAGGTCTCCCTCTTTTCATTTGCATCGTTTTTTTAAAACGTTGATTTAAATTCCTTTTTAAAACGTTACCGTGCCGTTTTCATACATCTCCTTACACACACACGCGCACACACACGCACACACACACGCACGCACACACACACACACACATACACACGCACACGTATGTATTATAAATATCTTCAAGTGTTTCCCAGTTTTTACCACCAACGATGAATTCACTCAGAGATAACTTACAAACATCTTGTACATCAGTTTTAGTCTACTCACAGGTCAGTTCCTATCTATCAGCTCTAGAAACATCATTTTCTTATGGGTACGATTGTTCTTAACATGTTGTAGCCATCTTAATCTTCAACCCCTGAGTGCTGTCATAATGGATGGAAGTCTGGAGTGTTACAGAACATCTGAGCTGATAACTTGATCCTGTGATTTGATGTTTATTATTTTTCGAAGACCGTGTACACGGAAACAGTTTAGTCTTTTCTCTTGCCTTGACTACCTTTGTTCAAGTTCCAGGTCTACACAGGGGTGTGATACGCAAGCTAGTTTGATATTTATAATACCTAGACATTAATTACAATTTCACTTCATTATATAGCCCTTTTATTATGTAAAGGTTCCCTTCACGCCTTGCTTGGCTTATGGGGATTATGGTGTTAGTGACCCTATTTTTCTACAATCACGTCACATTTTTGGGTGATGTGGTCGGTATCACGCCAGGTCGCTTTTCCTTCCCAGAAAAATCTCTGGTACCATTTGTTTTAGAGGCTGGGTGAACCCCGGAGCCTAGTCAGTCCGAAAAAAAATCTGACATTGTTGTGGATCGAACCCGGATCCGTCGGGTCAGGAAGCGAGCACACTAATCACTGTATTAGTTTACCAAATATTATGGCTGCTATGACAATTTGTATATGGACTTCTTGTCCATATATGGAACAGTATATATATATATATATATATATATATATATATATATATATATGGAACAGTAGATCAGAGACATCAACATCTTTTTACAGATTCAGGTGAGTTCCATTCAAGGTTGTGATAGTACATTTACTGTTTTCTTATTCTAGAATTACAGTTTAACAGACACTTTTTGTTAACAAGAATTGATATGAATATTTGAAAAGTTATCAATCAGTGATTTTTCTTGTAACTGAAGCTTCATCATCAGCATATTAAAAAAAATCCAGGGGAAAAAAAAACAGAACAGAACACAATTTTATACAAGCACACGATGACAGGGCAAGGTAGTTTCTTCCAGCAAACAAATCCACTGCTGGTGATCTTGATAGCAGCAGAGGCAAGTTGAACAAGAATGGCACATTCCATCTGGTGAGTTTTATTTGATGAGAGTTAGAAAAAAAAAAGATTACAGACACAAACATCTAGATCTAGGTGACCACAACTATAAATGACTAATCCGCTGAAAAGTAAAAAGAATGTGAAGGTTTGACTTCAGTATACAATTGGATAATAAACAATGTCATTAAGGAATGTTGTTGTTATAGTTATTAGTTAGTCTTGTGACCTAATTACTTCAATTTCAACATCCATTGTTATCAATGTGTAAGATGAGAAAACTTGTAGAACTTACTTAATCTTTTCAAGTGGAGCAGGAGTAAAGAGGCGGAGTAGGAAAGCCTTCTCAGAGACCTCATCCATCGTTGATGCAACAATCACATATTGGCCAGGTCTGAGCTTGTGGCGGAATAATGTTTGGGAGCCCGTTGTGTACACATTATTCTTTGTGCCCATCATTTCTAAAGCAATACGATGAGACCTTGGTTGAATCTTCTCTGCCAGAACCTTGTTGTTTCAAATACAAAACGGTGCACAAACATTACGTTTACATTTAACAGAATAAACAAGAATGCAAGCATTAAAGTAATTAAATACAATCAACAAAAACTTCTTCTTCTTTCCTTCCTCATTTGCCATTCAGATATTTTATAATTTGTAAACGAGTTTCATGTTAGCGGGGTAGAGTTCTGCCCTACCAAATGAGGAGTAAGACATCTCCTTTCCTCTGCTAGTTTTCGGGACACCCTTGGGCAAGGTGGAGCTCCCGTTTAGCCCCCCTATCAGGGTTATGTGAAGCCATTGGAGCAGGTGGTGGATGGTGTTGTTGGAGCAGCCGAGAAGTAGTGCCGGTTATGGTCCCCCTACCGCTATAGCAAAAAAATCACTGGAGTCTGTAGAAATGTAGTTTTACAGAAGAATGTTGAGAGTACCATAGACAACTAAGAAGAGTAATGAAGATGTTCTGAGAGAGGTCAAAGCAAAAAGAAAGCTAATTTCCAATAATAGGAAGAAACAATCATCATTTTTTGGCCATGTAATGAGAAGAGAACAGCTGGAATATATTGTAACAACTGGGAAAATTGAGGGACGAAGAGATAGAGGGAAGCAAAGAGAAACATTAACAGACAGCTTAAGAGAATGGCTTGGCAGAAGGTCAACAACAGAAATGATAAATAGCTGTCGAGATCGAAAGTTGTGGAGAGACATGATCACCTACGCCAGCAGAACTGGTACTTGATGATGATGGTGACAGCGATGGCAGGCAGAGGATCTCATGTATAGAGACAATGGCTGCGATCTCCAACTAGTACAATCACTGCCAAGAAGGAAAGGAATGGCAAACTACCCTTCTTATATTGCCTAGAATAATCATGTCAAAACACAACTTAATATCTACAGCTAACGACGTTAATGGGGACACCACAGCCACCTCGTCCGTTAGGGAGCGTTATGTGCTACAGGTGACACCCGTATGCAAGATCCAAAATAAAGAGACACTAGAATTAGGAATTTGGAATATCAGATCAGCATTCCAAGTTGGCAAACTAGAAAACATCAGCCAAGAAATGAAGAGAATGAAATTGAACATCGTGGGACTATGTGAAAGGAGATGGAAATGAGCTGGAGTATTACAACGCGACAGCGGAAATGTAATTTACTCTGGGGGAACCACACACGAAAGAGGAGTAAGCATCATGTTACATAGAGAAAGAAGCAAAACAGTGAAATGATTTTGGCCAGTATCAGACAGAATTTTGCTAGAAAATTGAGAGGTAGACAATGGACATCAACATAATTCAAGCTTATGCACCAACAAGTAATAGCGAAGAAGAAGACATTGACACGTTTTACAATGAGCTAGAGATGGCCATGGAACAGTGTAAATCCCAAGAAATAACTATTATATTAGGGGATTTTAATACAAAGGTAGGAACAGCTAAAGTGCAAAATGTGACTGGGGGCATGGCCTTGGAGAGACGAATGACAGAGGGGATAGATTGATAGATTGGGCAAAGACACATGAAATGATTATAGGTAACACCTGGTTCAAACAACACCCTAGGCGACTATGGACATGGCAAAGCCCAGACAAATAAGTACATAATCAAATTGATTTTATGCTGATACAGAGAAGATTCAGGAATGGGCTAACATCGGTTAAAACAAGGCCAGGCGCAGATTGCAATAGTGACCATGTACCAGTAGTTGGGAAGATAAGAATAAAATTGCTGAAGGCATAGAAATCCCCAAGAAATATACAATTAGAACTAGATATACTTATAGTAGATAAACAGATGAGTGATAAGTACAGCACAATAGTACAAAATAGATATAATGCTACTGAGAAAATACAGGACATCCAGGAGCAGTGGGAAATGCTCAAACAATTGATTCAACAAACATCACCAGTGACTAAAAGAATCAATAAAAAGAAATGGATGAAAGAAGAAATATTACAACTAATGGATAAAAGAAGAAAACGTAAGAAAGAAGAACGGACATACAAAATATTGCACAAACAGATCCAAAACAA
Source organism: Megaustenia siamemsis (assembly GCA_032433765.1). NCBI lineage: Eukaryota > Metazoa > Mollusca > Gastropoda > Stylommatophora > Ariophantidae > Megaustenia > Megaustenia siamemsis. The sequence goes on from JAVIAB010000092.1 coordinate 91,100,535, forward strand.
GTGCAGAAAAGCAAAGGAAGGATGGTTTAAACAGAAATGTGAAGAAATGGAAACACAACAAAAGAAAGATTCAAAATGTATGCACTGTCAGTTAAATGAATTAACAGGAAGAAAAGAAGTCAAAGTTTCAGGTGTGTGAAATCAATGAAAGGAAATATAATAATGGGACAGGAGAAGACAATGGAAAGATGGACAGAACATATCAGTCAACTCTATGACGATGAAAGACCAGAATTAAACAATTCAAATGAAGACACAGGACTTCCAATAATGCAGAGTGAAGTGGAGGACACAATTCAACACATGAAAAGAGGCAAAGCTCCAGGTCCTGACAATATAACAATCGAAGAGATAAATGCATTAGGAGAGCTGGGAGTACAAGTCATAACAAAACTTCTCAATGACATATATAACACTGGACACATACCCGAAGATCTACTAAAATCTATCTTTGTAGCCTTACCGAAGAAGTCAGGCGCTACTGATTGTGAAGACCATCGCACTATTAGTCTCATGAGCCATATGGCTAAAATATTACTAAGAATCATCATGAGACGTGTAAGGAACAAAATAAAATCAGAAATAAGTGAGGAATAATGTGGATTTGTGGAAGGAAAGGGCACCAATAATGCAATATACATCTTAAGAACATTGATAGAAAGATCTATAGAGGTAAAGAAAGATCTATATATGTGCTTTACAGACTACACGAAAGCATTTGACAAAGTAAAGCATGTGGAAATAATAAATATGCTGGAGAAATTAAACATTGATGGCAAGGATTTACAAATCATAAAAAAACATGTACTGGCAACAAACAGCAGCTATACGAATTAACAATCAAAAGGGAAATTTCAATTTATAAAACAAGGAGTCAGACAAGGCTGTGTTCTGTCGCCGGATTTGTTTTCACTTTACAGCGAACATATGAGATCAATAGTAGACAAAAAAGGAATTGAAGTCAACGGTCACAACATAAATAATTTTCGATATGCGGATGACAGTCTTAATAGCAGAGACAGATAATGAACTACAAGAAATGATAGACATAATAGTAAAAGAAAGCAGCAAGAATGGTCTCAGTCTGAATAGTAAGAAAACAGAAGTAATGGTTATATCAAAGAAACAATCATCACCATCATGCAGCATAAAAATAAACAAGACAAATCTGAAACAAGTGCAACGTTTCAAATACTTGGGCACAATAATAACACCAGATGGGAGATGCACCACAGAAATAAAAAGCAGAATAGCTCAGGCCAAAATAACATTTCAGAAAATGAAAATTTCTTATGCAACAAATCTATGTCAATAGAAATGAGAAAGGGAGTAGTTCATCGGTTCTATATAGAACCAATTCTGACCTATTGAAGCGAATCATGGACAGTAAACAAAGAAATGAAGAGATGATTAGAGGCCACAGAGATGGGATTTCTCAGAAGAATGTTGAAAGTTCCCTGGACAGCTAAAAAGACCAATGAGGAAGTTCTCAAAGAGACCAACACAAAAAGGGAGCTCTTAAAAAACATCAGAAAGAAACAATAAACATTTTTCGGGCACATCATGAGAAGAGGAAAGTTGGAATACTTGGTTACAACTGGCAAAATAAAAGGAAAGAGAGATCGCGGACGGCAAAGAGAGAAAATACTGGCTAGCTTGGTGTCATGGCATGGAAAACAGTCAACAATAGAACTGATACGATGCACTGTGGATAGAAGATTGTGGAAGGACATGATCGCCTACGCCAACCGGTAGGACACATGGTGATGATGATGATGATGATTATGTCTAGACAAATGGAGTACAACTATAAGAAATGACATCTTCAAATGTCATCACATTTATAGCTAAAATTAGTGGTTGTTTTTTTTACCCACCTGTCCTCCCTACATTAAGAAATGTCATAACCCTTTAAGTTTCAAACAATCTTTTGTTTAAGATTGTCATTAACTCATTATCTAACATGAAAAAAAGCATGTGTAGAATTTAGTTAAAACCCACAAATATCAAGTATTAATAAAAGCAATACTTCATTAACTAATAAAGAACAATAGAGCTAAAATATGTTTATTTCTATATTTCTTAAGCTAACTACCATGAGGACATTGATTGAAAAGTACATAGAATTAAACAAACCAATATATGCCTGCTTCATAGACTACACCAGAGCATTAGATAGAATACACCATAATCAACTTATAGACTGCCTAAAAGATATAAATCTAGACGACACAGACATACGACTAATATGTAATTTGTACTGAGAGCAAACAGCAATAATAAAATATAACAATGAGAACTCTACACCCATTGATATAAAATGGGGAGTAAGACAAGGATGCATCCTATCACCAAGCTTGTTCAATCTATACACTGAGCAAATCTTTAAAAACATCACAGAGATACCAGGCCTACAAATTAATGGGAAGATAATCAATAACCTAAGATATGCTGATGATACTGTACTACTAGCAGTAAATCCTAAAGATCTATAACAATTACTAAATGTAATAAACATCATCTTCTTCTTCTACCTTTTAGCTCCCAGTGGAGCATAGGTCTTCAACAAACACTTTCCAAGTCGTTCTGTTTTTTGCAAATTCTTTTAAGATCATTCAATGTCTTCCCCATCATCTTCATCTCTGCTTCGATCTGTCTTCTCCAAGAATTCCTTGGTCTTCCTCTTTGTCTTTTCCCCTGTGCATTCCAAAAAAGGGCCTGTTGTGTAATACTCTCAGTTGGCTTCCGTAGTGTGTGTCCTATCAATGGCCATCGTCTTCGCTGTATCTCTTTATCCATTGGTATTTGACAGGTACATTTCCATAATTCCACGTTAGTGACTTTGTCCTGCCATTTCCATCACTTTATTCTGCGCAAGCATCCATTAATGAAAGTCTGTACCTTCGTGATTGTCAACTTTGTTATTCTCCATGTTTCACAGCCATATAATAGGACCGACTTAACATTTGAGTTGAACATTTTTATTTTTGTATTTAGCCCAATTTCTTTGGATTTCCATATGTTTCCCAGTGCAATGAAAGCTCCTCTTGCTTTTGATATCCTTATTTTGGTATCATTTTCTGTTCCTCCCTCTTTATCTATATTACTGACCAGATATATATAAGATTGTACGTCTAGTAGAGGTAATTCTCCTAGTTTTATTTGGTTATTGCCAACTGCATTAATTCTCATAATGTTGGTCTTATCTCTATTAATCTTTAGTCCTAGCTGTTGTGATCTCTCATCTAATATACTCATTTTATCCTGCATCTGTTGATGGCTGTGTGATAGGAGAGCTATGTCATCAACAAAGTCTAAATCATCAAGTTGTTTGGTCAGTGACCACTGGATCCCATTTCTGTTGTTTTGAGTTATTTTCATAATCCAATCTATGGCCAGTAGAAAGAGAAATGGAGACAGAAGGCATCCTTGCCTTACTCCTGTTCTTATTTCAAATGCTTCTGTAAGCTGTCCTTCATGCACCACACTACATTTTGTTCCTTCATACATTGTTTTTATCAGGTTAATAAACTTTATGGGGATTCCGTAATGACTCAGCAACTTCCAAAGCATTCTTCTGTCTAAACTATCAAATGCCTTTTCGTAATCTATGAATGCAATATAAAGTGGAGATTTTAGTTCTAAACTTTGTTCAACTATTATACGTAGAGTAGTTATTTGATCAGCACATGATCTGTTCTTCCTAAACCTGCTTGTTCATCTCTCAAATGTTTCTATGGCCTCTTTTAGTCTCTCCAGAATGATTCTGCTTAATATTTTTCCTGGCACTGATAGTAGCATAATTCCCCTACAATTTGTGCACTCCTGTAAACTTCCTTTCTTTGGTAGTTTGATCATATAACCTTCTCTCCAGTCTTTAGGTATTTCTTCCCTCTCCCAAATTTTATCCACTAGATCCTGTAACATCTTGGTAGAGGTGTTAATATCTGCTTTGATGGCTTCCGAAGGAATTTCATCTGGTCCTGTGGCTTTACCATCTTTTAATAGTTTGATGGCTTTCATTATTTCTTCTATACTTGGTTTTCCGCAGTTAACGTGTAACTCTTCTTCTGACGGTAGTATATCTGGAGGATTATTTGAGCCGGGTCTGTTCAAAAGTTCTTCAAAGTGCTCTTTCCATCTCTCCATTTGTTCCCTTATATTACTCAGCAGATTTCCTTTCTTATCTTTGATAAAGGCGTTGATCTGTTTGTATTTTCCACCTAATTTCTTTGTGCTGTTGTACAGTTCTTTCATATTCCCTTTATTTGCGGCTTCTTCTGCCTCTTTAGCTAGTTCATCTATATATTTCCTCTTATCCCTTTTAATGCATCTTCTCACTTCTTTGTTCACCTCTGTGTAAGCTTCCTGTGTCTTGGCTTTATTACTTCTTGTTTTGCTTTTATTTATGTCTGCTTTCTTGTTCTTTATTTCTTTAATTTTATCCAGGGTCTCTGCTGTCACCCATGCCTTATCCTGGCGTTCTCTTTTCCCCAGTGTTTCTTCGCATGTCTCTTTCCATATATTTTTTACCTGTTTCCAATGTTGGAGGACTTGGTATTTGTTTGATATTGTGACTGCGAATTTATCTTTAATTCCTTGTTCTTTAAGAAACCCTACATTGAAATACTTTCTACCCTTATTCGTTGTAGTATACCTTTTAATAAACATATACCTTGTAATAAACATGGCAAGCAAAAATATGGTTCAGATATGAATATCAAAAAGACTAAAACTATGATCATAAACAAAAAAATTCTCAAGACCTACAATTAAATATCAAAGTTGAAGGAATACATCTGGAGACAGTTCAGAGCTACAACTACCTTGGATATACTATAACCAATTGTGGGAAATGTAAAACTGAAATAAACAAAAGAATAGGTAAGGCAGAAAGTAATTTTAATGCTATGAAAAATATACTAACATCAAAACAAATAACACCAGGGCTAAAACTAAGATTGCAAAATGTTACATCTTCTCAATATTCCTGTGTGGTGCAGAAACATGGACATTAGACCAGAAAACAGAACAGATAATTTAAGCCTTTGAAATGTGGATCTATAGAAGAATAGGTAGAATTGGATGGAAAGAAAAGAGAACAAATGATGAAGTTTTAATACAACTAAAATGAAAATAGAACTATTAAACACAATTAGAACAAGACACATGAAATGTTTGGGGCATGTTAAAAGACACAACAGCCTAATAAAAGTAATATTGGAAGGGAAAATACAAGGTAAAAGAGGCAGAGGCAGACAAAGACTAACATGGACGAGTAGCATCAAAAGATGGACAAGTCAACCTATGACAGCCTGCACCATCAAAGCAAGAGACAGAGTAGAATGGCGATCCATGGTAGCCAACCTTCGAAGCGGAGACGGCACTGAATGATGATGATGAACTACCAAAGGCAAGAAAAAAACGTATGTACCCAGATGTGTAGTTATATTATTTCAGTCACTCGTAACTGAAACCCTTTGTAGTCTATTCAAACTAAAATGTGCAATATTTATTTCAATATAAATATTAGTTATACAATAATATATTTCCGCGAATAAACGTCAAGTTTTACCATGAACACATCACATCTGACAAAGACCTTGTCTGTTTCTTTTGCATTAGGTTGTTGCAAAATCTGGACAACCAGGGTATGTAATCATTGTCTACAAGTCCTGCAACATACACATACAGAGCAAAATGTGATAACTCATCAATTAGAACGTGATAAATCATAGTAAAGAAAAACTCAGACTGCAAGCCTAGATATGGATAGAAAGTAGAGGGAAACAAAAATGTTACTTGTATAAAAACACTTTGTTTTGTCTGATTCAGGCAAGAAAATTCTTCTCATTGATGAGTGAAAAACAAGATAGATTCACACAATTAAAAAAAAAATAATACAGTGATTAAGTATTTAATCTTTATGGATCTAATAGAATAACGTTTTACATCTTAATGCTGCAGAGATCGCTTAAAGAATCTGACAGGATACAGATTTTTATAAAATCATTAACGACCTTGAAAAAAGGGAAACTCAGCGGTTTGGCCAAAAATCCAACTTGACAAGTCTTAAATCATCTATTTGTAGAGAATGGTTTATGAGCTAAAACGTGTGGTGGATTGAAGAGGAGAACTTCAATTAATTAGCCAGCAAGTTGTTAAGTTGATAGATCATCAGACAATTCTATAAATGTTCATATCTCCTCAATATCTCTCTTTGTGTAGGACTGACGGCCACAATTCTATATTGGTTGACCAGTTCTATATTGGTTGACCTGTTATATGTTGCTTGACCTGTTCTATATTGGTTGACCTGTTCTATATTGGTTGACCTGTTCTACATTGGTTGACCTGTTCTATATTGGTTGACATGTTCTATATTGGTTGACCAGTTCTATATTGGTTGACATGTTCTATATTGGTTTACCAGTTATATGTTGGTTGACCTGTTCTATATTGGTTGACCTGTTCTATATTGGTTGACCTGTTCTATATTGGTTGACCTGTTCTATATTGATTGACCTGTTCGATATTGGTTAACCAGTTCTATATTGGTTGACTAGTTCTATATTGGTTGACTAGATTCATATTGGTTAACCAGTTCTATATTGGTTAACCTGTTCTATATTTGTTGACCAGTTCTATATTGGTTGACCTGTTCTATATTTGTTGACCAGTACTATATTGGTTGATCAGTTCTATATTGTTTGACCTGTTATATGTTGGTTGAGCTGTTCTATATTGGTTGACCAGTTCTATATTGATTAACCAGTTCTATATTGGGTGGCCTGTTATTTATTGGTTAACCAGTTCTATATTGGTTGACCTGTTCTATCTAGGTTAACCATTTCTATATTGGTTGACCAGTTCTATATTGGTTGACTTGTTCTATATTGGTTGAACAGTTCTATATTGGTTGACTTGTTCTATATTGGTTGAACAGTTCCATATTGGGTGGCCTGTTCTATATTGGTTAACCAGTTCTATATTGGTTGACCTGTTATTTATTGTTTGACCTGTTCTATATTGGTTGACCTGTTCTATATTGGTTGACCTGTTCTATATTGGTTGACCTGTTCTATATTTGTTGACCTGTACTAGATGGGTTGACCTGTTCTATATTTGTTGACCAGTTCTATATTCGTTGACTTGTTCTATATTGGTTGACCAGATCTATGTTGGATGACCTGTTCTATATTGGTCGACCTGTTCTATGTTGGTTGACATGTTCTATATTGGGTGACCTGTTATATATTGGTTTACCTGTTCTATGTTGGTTGACCTGTTCTATGTTGGTTGACCTGTTCTATATTGGTTGACCAGTTCTATATTGGTTGACCAGTTCTATATAGGTTGACCTGTTCTATATTGGTTGACCTGTTCTATATTGGTTGACCTTATCTATATATATTTGAACTGTACTTTGTTGGTTGACCTGTTCTATATTTGTTGACCAGTTCTATATGGTTGACAAATTCTATATTGGTTGATCTGTTCTATATTGGTTAACCAGTTCTATATTGGTTAACCAGTTCTATATCGGTTGACTTGTTCTATATTTGTTGACCAGTACTATATTGGTTGATCTGTTCTATATTGTTTGAATTGTTATATGTTAGTTGACCGGTTCTATCTTGGTTGACCTGTTCTATATTGGTTGACCGGTTCTATATTGGTTGACCTGTTCTATATTTGTTGACCAGTACTATATTGGTTGACCAGTTCTATGTTGTTTAACCTTTTCTATATTGGTTGACCAGTTCTATATTGGTTAACCAGTTCTATATTGGTTGAATTGTTTTATATTTGTTAACCAGTACTATAGTGGTTGATCAGTTCTATATTGTTTGACTTGTTATATGTTGGTTGACCTGTTCTATCTGGTTGACCAGTTCTATATTGGTTGACCAGTTCTATATTGGTTGACAAGTTCTATATTCGTTGACCTGTTCTATATTTCTTGACCAGTTCTATATTTGTTGACCAATTCTATATAGGTTGACCTGTTCTATGTTGGTTGACCTGTTTTATATTGGTTGACCAGTTCTATATTGGTTAACCAGTTCTATATTGGGTGGCCTGTTCTATATTTTTTAACCAGTTCTATATTGGATGACCTGTTCTATATTGTTTGACCTGTTATATATTGATTGACCTATTCTATGTTGGTTGACCTGTTCTATATTGGTTGACCAGTTCTATATTGGTTGACCTGTTCTATGTTGGTTGACCTGTTCTATGTTGGTTAACCTGTTCTATGTTGGTTAACTTGTTCTATTTTGCTTGACCTGTTCTATATTGGTTGACCTGTTCTACGTTGGTTGACCTGTTCTATGTTGGTTGACCAGTTCTATATTGGTTGACCTGTTCTATATTGGTTGACCTGTTCTATATTGGTTGACCTATACTATGTTGGTTGACCTGTTCTATATTGGTTTACCTGTTATATATTGAATTATCTGTTCTATATTGGTTGACCAGTTCTATATTAGTTGACCAGATCTATATTTGTTGACCTGTTCTATATTGATTGACCAGTTCTATATTGATTGACCAGTTATATATTTGTTGACCTGTTCTATATATTTGTTGACCAGTTATATATTGGTTGACCAGTTCTATATTGGTTGACCAGTTCTATATTGATTGACCAGTTCTCTATTGGTTGACCTTTTCTATATTGGTTGACCTGTTCTATATTGGTTGACATGTTCTATGTTGATTGACCTGTTCTTTATTAATTGACCAGTTCTATGTTGGTTAACCTGTTCTATGTTGTTTGACCTGTTCTATATTGGTTGACCTGTTCTATGTTGGTTGACCTGTTCTATATTGGTTGACTAGTTCTACATTGGTTGACCAATTCTATGTTGGTTGACCTGTTCTATATTGGTTGTCCTGTTCTATGTTGGTTGACCTGTTCTATATTGGTTGACCTGTTCTTTGTTGGTTGACCTGTTCTATGTTGGTTGACCAGTTCTATATTGATTATCCAGTTCTATATTGGGTGGTCTGTTCTATACTGGTTAACCAGTTCTATATTGGTTAACCAGTTCTATATTGGTTGAACTGTTCTATTTAGGCTAACCAGTTCTATATTGGTTGACCAGTTCTATATTGGTTGACTTGTTCTATATTGGTTGAACAGTTCTATATTGGGTGGCCTGTTCTATATTGGTTAACCAGTTCTATATTGGGTGACCAGTTCTATATTGGTTGACCTGTTCTTTATTGCTTGATCTGTTCTATATTTGTTGACCAGTTCTATATTCGTTGACCTGTTCTATATTGGTTGACCAGTTCTATGTTGGTTGACCTGTTCTATATTGGTTGACCTGTTCTATGTTGGTTGACCTGTTCTATATTGGGTGACCTGTTATATATTGGTTGACCTGTTCTATGTTGGTTGACCTGTGCTATGTTAGTTCACCTGTACTGTATTGGTTGACCTGTTCTTTGTTGGATGACCTGTTCTATATTGGTTGTCCTGTTCTATGTTGGTTAAATTATTCTATGTTGGTTGACCTGTTCTATATTGGTTGACTTGTTCTATGTTGGTTGACCTGTTCTATTTTCGTTGACCTGTTCTATATTGGTTGACCAATTCTATGTTGGTTGACCTGTTCTATATTGGTTGACCTGTTCTATGTTGGTTGACCTGTTCTATATTGGTTGACCTATTCTATATTGGTTGACCTGTTCTATGTTGGTTGACCTATTCTATGTTGGTAAACCTGTTCTATGTTGGTTGGCCTATTCGATATTGGATGACCTGTTCTATATTGGTTGACCTGTTCTATTGGTTGACTTGCTCTATGTTGGTTGACCTGTTCTATATTAGTTGACCTGTTCTATATTTGTTGACCTTTACTATATTGGTTGACCTGTTCTATATGGTTTACCTGTTCTATATTGGTTTACCTGTTCTATATTGGTTGGCCATTTTTATATTAGTTTACCAGTTCTATATTGGTTGATCTGTTCTATATTGGTTGACCTGTTCTATATTGGTTGACCTGTTCTATATTAGTTGACCTGTTCTATATTGGTTGACCTGTTCTATATTGGTTGACTAGTTCTATATTGGTTGACCTGTTCTATATTGGTTGACCAGTTCTATATTGGTTGATCAGTTCTATATTGGTTGACCAGTTCTATTTTGTTTGACCAATTCTATATTGGTTGACCTGTTCTATATTGGTTGACCTGTTTTATATTGGTTGACCTGTTCTATATTGGTTGACCTGTTCTATATAGGTTGACCTGTTCTATATTGGTTGACCTGTTCTATATTGGTTGACCTGTTCTATATTGGTTGACCTGTTCTGTATTGGTTGACCTGTTCTATATTTGTTGACCAGTTCTATATTGGTTGACCAGTTCTATATTAGTTGACCAGTTCTATATTGGTTGACCAGTTCTATATTGGTTGACCAGTTATGTATTAGTTGACCAGTTCTATATTGGTTGACCAGTTATATATTGGTTGACCAGTTCTATATTGGTTGACCTGTTCTATATTGGTTGACCTTTTCTATATTGGTAGACCTGTCCTTTATTGGTTGACCCGTTCTGTATTGTTTGACCAGTTCTATATTGGTTAACCAGTTCTATATTGGTTGACCAGTTCTATATTGGTTGACCAGTTCTATATTGGTTGACCAGTTCTATATTGGTTGACCAGTTCTATATTGGTTGACCTGTTCTATATTGGTTGACCTCTTCTATGTTGGTTGACCAGTTCTATATTGGTTGACCTGACCAGTTCTATATTGGTTATATATTTGTTGACTAGTTCTATATTGGTTGACCTGTTCTATATAGGTTGACCTGTTCTATATTGGTTGACCAGTTGTTTCTCTCCCACACACCACTCTTCTCTATAATAACCTCTTTATTGTATTATGACTTTATCATTTTATTGCTGTCTCATCAAGGTTATAGATTCACATTCATTGTGGTTACTGACTTTCTCTATACTGGCTATCAGTATCAATCTTCAGCTTATCTTATATCCATTTCGCATTATTATAAAGTAATATCTCATCCACTGCCTATATAGACCAAAACCCTAAAACATAGCCGTTATAATGGACCACAGAAATGCATAGGTAAACATATAAACAACGTAATATGAGTGAATACAAGAGTCAGAAACCGAAAGAACACATTGAAGAAACTAGCAAGGTAATCAAACGGTAAGTAGATAGGAACATTTTGAAAAAAGATTGTAGACAGGGAGAGTTAGCACTGTCCTTGAATGTAGTGTTATCCTAGGCTAAAGCATCGAAAATACAGTTTAGCAAAACAAATGAAAGTGCAGACCCGTGCCGTGTTATCTGATTCTTGGTATCCACACCCACAGAAACCCTAGAAGTAATGACAGATCTACAATCAGAGGAAGATATAAGACAAAATGTAGTGCAGCAAAGAAATAGAAGAGTCCAAGGATCTATCGATGAAAAACAGGAGACGATTATCAAAGCTATAAGCACATTTCATTAATCTCCTGCCTGGGAATACTGTCAACAAGAATAGAACGATAATTGTCTCGACTGATAGCTTGAAAACACACAGACTGTTTTCAGGAAGGGATGCAGAATAGAGAATCAGCTCTTTAGGTTTGTCCAAAATGTTCTTGATGATTTACACAAATACTTTACGGTTTTTAAACTGCTGCTGTCTTGACCGGTAAACTTGAGAGACCCTTTTAAACAGTTGAAACGAAAAGCTTTTGAAAGACTGCATTTGGGTTTACAATACACTTGGCATTTGTTGAGCAGAAAAGAAAACACTGAGCCTAAACCCTGTGAGATCAACCATGGACAAATGTCTCCCTCTTCAAGCTATTGTAAGCAACGTAGAGAACTTTAGACAAGATACAAAATATCAGGATCTCAGATCTGTATTTAAAAAAAAAAAACGACATCTATTACCATTGCTGGTCTATGTCGGAGGGCTCACGACAGGACCAGAACGATAGAGGCCGCTTGGTCAAAGCAGTCGCAACGACGTGTCAGACTCAGGAGTTATATTTCACCTCACGATAGAAAAACACAATATTTTCTGTCTACCGCGGGTTTCGAACACCGTGGATTCGCCGCACGGCCACGCGTTCCTGATCAGACTTGTATGTGGATGAATAATCACCAGCCCAATTGCTGCTTCTCAAATTGATGTTAATTGTGCAGCCACAAGATATCGGGCGAACTAGAGCTTTCTTGGGGGCAATCGAACAGTAAAAAGGATTTAAAGAAAAAACAAATGAAAGGAAAACGTTGAAAAGTAGCAATGTAACAGACGCCTCAAACTAAAGTCATCACTTTTTGTAGCGAAATAACAAGAAAGGAAACATAATTTACCACTAAGAAAGAACTAATCTTAAAATACTGTTATATGGAGCTATAAAGCCAATAATTAAAACCTTTCTCCTCGACAAATCTGCCACCAAAGAGTCTTAACAATCAGTCTTGCAAACATGCAATTCGGAAATCCTTATCAAGCTAAGACAAGTAAAATTGTGGCACTTTCACTCACTTTTCACATTCTGCTCGCTTCCTATTATGGGTTCTAAGTAACTTTACAATAGATTCCAAGACATATTGACAACTGTGATAATGAGAAGAAAGGCCAGCTTGCTAAAGAAAGATTTTTAAATCCTCATTTTCAGAATATAGTGAGGAGAGAATACCCCCTCCTCCCACGCCTTTTCAAATTGAAATTGCAAGCATTACAACAGTACATGTGGAGATAGTATAAACACAACACCCAAAAATAAGTAAAAGAACGAACCAAGCAACGAACAATGGAAAATATTCTTTGTTTTGATGATTTAATAGCGGGCATGATAAAAGCAAAGAACACTGACCCCTCCAAGCTTAGCAATATCATCTACCTAAAAAATTAGAGGTATTTCAAAACAGATGTTCTCACAGAAAACTTGGTGTCTCCAACAATGATCTTATAAGAAAGCCTGAGCTGTTGACGTCACTTCATGGATTCTAAAGAGAGGATGACAATAGTTGGTTCCACGTTCTTAGAATGTCTTAGACATTTGTACCGAGAGTAGCTCTTCGCGAGGCTCCAGATGGCAAGACAACAAGAGCAAGACCAAAAGTGACTTGATGTTGAATAGTTGATGAAGAAATGAAGGAAAATAGCTTCACATGGTGTGGGCTTGAAAGGTTGGTTTTAGACAGACATTGGAGATCTCTACTGGTGGTCTTACCTGTTTGAGGGCATAACGAACGGTTAGTAAATAAGTTATATTGTCCAGGTTGTGCAGGGGAACATTTAATAAGATAGCTTCTGGCTTGTCTGTCATGGGGATAGTGCATATACACACGTTATGCGTATTAACGTTCCTCAGCAATGATATGTTAGATGTTGACATGACTAATGATATTGATGAGAATTCCGCAAATTTTAATAAAATCATTGAACAGTTAAGGGTAAAAACATACAAGAGCTAAGTTGAGTGTATGCACAACCAGTAAGCCAATGGGAATCATCAGTGTGAAGATATTTCATTATCTACTGAAAGTAACTAAACAACAATGTATTTGTCTATAGTGCTGTAATGTTAGCTCTAACTACAAGGAAGGATGATGTAACAGGAACATCATGATAGCGATATTAAAGAAATTCTGAGTTTATAGATGCCTGGTTATGACAAAAGGCAAATAGATTTTTAGGTTCAGGTGAGCTGTTAGAAGTCTATGTTTAACAAGAACAACAATATAATTTCAACAAAGTAGACGATCAGAGGCAGAAAGGAAATATTAGGATGACTATTTAATTTTAGCCTACGTTAATTTTCATATTTAGCTATGCTATTATATGACCTTGACTTAATGATAAATTAGAAATTAATGATTTAATATAAATAAATATGTTTAAATGGTCACTATTTACAGATCTGCGAATACCCAATTTTGCAGACACACACATCTTACCATTCTTTGAGACTGTAAAACAAAATTTCTGGTTCTTCAACAGATTGTGTGATCCTGCAACTGTTTTTCTATTCCATTCTCCAAAGATCTTAAGCAAGTAATCTGAAGTGAACAGTTCATCTCTTATCTTGTGTCCGCAATAGTTGCATATATTAATTAACTCTTATAAATAAGTGCTTACAGTTAATTAACTCTTATAAATAAGTGCTTACAGTTAATTAACTCTTATAAATAAATGCTTACAGTTAATTAACTCTATAAATAAGTGCTTACAGTTAATTAACTCTTATAAATAAGTGCTTACAGTTAATTAACTCTTATAAATAAATGCTTACAGTTAATTAACTCTTATAAATAAATGCTTACAGTTAATTAACAATATGACACATGAACAACAACCAACGATATATATATATATGTATATACAGTGGTGTTTTCTTACAAGAGGTACCAGTACTCACCCTGAAGATATATCTACTTTTACACTTAACATATCCTCCTTGGGGCCTCGGTAGCCTAGTTGGGAAAACCACCCGACTGGACTACCGACGTTCAGACAAGCAGTGTTCGATTCCCGGTGGAAGCAGTGTGAATTGTACTCGTGGTTGGAAAAAAATACCCCCACGGTCGACCCAGCCGTTGACAGAAATGGGTTCCAGGATATTACCCTGGGAAGGTGAGGAATGTTGCCTCGCATCGAAAGTTTCGATACTTAAGGCGACACTATACAGAAATCTCCGAACAATTCTGGATAGGCGGTCGAGCACATATGGGTGGAAACTCGCGTGCTAAGACGCCGGTTCAAGTCTCGTACTTTACCTTTACCTTTATATCCTCTTGTATACTTTTGTCTCTAGATCGATTCTTGCTTTTGGTATCAACTGTAGAATGACAAAATCGGAGTACCTATGAATCCACATATATGTTGGGAATGAATTTGGTGATAGCACTCACTGTCCCGATGAACGTCAGTGCAGAGGTTGTCCGTACAAGCAGAGATGACCTCGATCACTGCGACCTCGATGAAGTTACTATAAGATTCAACTGAGAGAAACATTTCACTATCCCTGGAAGATACTACAATTGTGTCCAACATTGTATGCTATAGAGGAAATGGCAATTAAAAAGAAAAGAAAAAATTGGTATGGTAACAGCTTTACGTAAGTGAGAAACAAGACAAAAATCGAACGTTTCGGCCTAGGGCCTTCAGCTGGGACAAAAACAACAACACACACACACATATAAGTATATATATATATATAAGAATATACACATAAATCTACTACATGGTGATAATATGCTAGATACTCTTCAAAGGAAAAAAGGTCACTTCCCTGTTATCAAAAGCTTGTTCAGCCACTGAGTGAACTAAAGTTGGTAGGCGGGTTGACCCCCAATTTTTCTCACTGACCTGGCAGTCAGGTGAGAAATAAATGGGAAGGGTTCTAAAAATGTGGGGAGGTGGGTACAAGATACTTATATAACTGTGTATATCTTACTATGTATGTGCAAAATGAACAGATGTGCAAAAAAAAACATGTGTCCATAACTATACATGAGTAAAAGCATAAGCCTGTATATATTGCACAAAGCAAACAAAAGAAAACCGGAAAGTGTTCAAATGTGCCAATACATAGGCAGACAACTATGCACACATGTATAGGCGCGGTTGCGCATGGGAGTAAGAAATGTGTGGTAGGTGTCATGTGTATATGAGAGCTATATGTTCATGCCTTTGGGGAACAGCGAACCCAACTGGGCAATGAGACGATTCTCAAGGGCGAACCGGCTACGATTACTAGAGTGACACGAGACAATGCCAGTGAATTCATGTCCGGTTTACCACTACAGTCTGTGGAGTTAAAATATAACGAGACCGGACCGCCAGTCTTTTGCTCAACGCAATCTGTTGCTCAGTCGTTGTCCACACTCGCCAACTTACGTCACCTGGCAATAATTACATATTATAGTGAAAATGATATTCCGTGACACACAAGTAAACCACTCCTTGATATCGAATCGCCTATTAGGGAACAGGACTGAATCGATGCATAACACATGGTCAGAAGTTCTGCAAACGCGACGTCCACAATGGAAAGTACCAAGGTGTTTGTGATTTGAACGGGGAAGGTGGCTCGTGGCAATAATGTCTCTTAGACTCCTGTCGCGTTTGAAGGCGACCAAATGAGGATCACTGAAAAGTAGGCGGCTAGTGGGATCCAAGTGGAGAATTGAGCGGAACCGATTAAGGATCCTCACCGCAGCCAAGTTGTGAGGCTGGTAGGTGAGGATAAATATGGTCCTATCAGCGGAACGGTGGGTGGATGGGGTGAGTGCCACAGGACGAGAAATATCGAGAGCTCTTTGAAGGCAGATTGAAGAGCCGAGTCAGGTTAGAGACGACGCCTAAAGAAACTTAACATCAGGTGGACCTGTTGGAGAAAATCTTGATCACCCTGGCAGATACGACGAAGTCGTAATAATTAAGAATATGGAATCGAATATCTGCAGTGAGATGGATGAGACGAGGTGTAGAGAAGATAATAGTTGGCGTCTGTAGGTGTATAGAAGACGGAAGTGTGGAGGCTGTAGATGTCCAAGGAGACGATCAGATAAAAAAAGTGACGGACGAGGTAGAGATATGAGATGTAATCTCGATGGATTTAAGAAAGTTACCAAAATAAGTCGATGAACCTGGAGATGTCATCTTCCGGCAAGTCAGTCAGTCCAAAGGAGTTATCGATATACCGGAGGTGTTTAAGGGGAAGGGGACAACGGTACGAGTTCTATATTTGATGTTTAAGGTGACCCATGAACAGGCAAGCGTAACTGCGACCCATCTTGGTTCCCATTGCTACATCACTGACTTGGTAATAAAACTGACCATTGAATTCTAAAGTATTCGAAAGTTCAATGAGGCGGAGGAGAGTGGAAGTATCGACAGATGGATGCTTTCTTTGGTCGAGAAAGAAATGAAGAACTATTAGGCCATCAGCGTGTGTCAGTCACTGGCATTGTCTCGTGTCACTCTAGCAGTTGTAGTCGGTGCGGCCTTGAGAATCGTCTCGCTGCCCAGTTGGGTTAGCTGTTCCCCCTAGGCATGAACATATCGCACTCATATACATTGAAAAGCCACTACACATTTCGTACCTCCATGCGCAACCGCACCTATACATGTATGTATAGTTGTCTGCATATGTATTGGAACATTTGAACACTTTTCGGGTCTCCTTTGTTTGCTTTGTGGCAATATATACAGGCTTATGCTTTACTCAAGTATGTTAAAGTACTCATGCTTTTATTTTGCATATCTGATCGGTGTCTCTTCTTCTTCTACAGTTCAGCTCCCTGTGGAGCATAGGTCTTCAACAAACACTTTCCAAGTCGTTCTATTTTTTGCCATTCTCTTAAGATCATTCCATGTATTCCCCATCATCTTCATCTCTGCTTCTATCTGTCTTCTCCAAGAATTTCTTGGTCTTCCTCTTTGTCTTTTCCCCTGGGGATTCCAAAAAGGGCCTGTTGTGTAATACTCTAAGTTGGCTTCCGCAGTGAGTGTCCTATCCAGCGCCATTGCCTTCGCTGTATCTCTTTATCCACTGGTATTTGACAGGTACATTTCCATAATTCTATATTAGTGATTTTAACCTGCCATTTCCATCTTTTTATTTTGCGTAAGCATCCATTAGTGAAAGTCTGTATCTTCATGATTGTCAATTTTGTTTTTCTCCATGTTTCACAGCCATATTAAAAGGATCGACTTAACATTTGAGTTGAAAATTTTTTATTTTTGTATTTAACCTTATTTCTTTGGACGTCAATATGTTTCCCAGTGCAACGAATGCCCCTCTTTCTTTTGATATCCTTATTTTGGTATCATTCTCTGTTCCTCCTTCTTTGTCTATATTACTGACCAGATATATGTAAGATCGTATGTTCAGTAGAGGTATTTCTCTTATTATTATTTAGTTATTGTCAAGTGCATTAATTCTCATAATGTTGGTCTTATCTCTATTATTTTTAGTCCTAGCTGTTGTGATCTTTCATCAAGTATGCTCATTCTATCCTGTATCTGTTGATGGCTGTGTGATATGATAGCTATCTCATCAGCAAAGTCTAAATCATCAAGTTGTTTGGTCAGTGACCACAGGATTTCATTTCTGTTGTTTTGAGTTATTTTCATAATCCAATCTATGGCCAGTAGAAAGAGAAATGGAGACAGAAGGCATCCCTGCCTTACTCCTGTTCTTATTGCAAATGCGTCTGTAAGCTGTCCTTCATGTACCACACTACATTTAATTCCTTTATGCATTGTTTTTATCAGGTTAATAAACTTTATGGGGATTTCGTAATGACTCAGCAACTTCCAAAGCATTCTTCTGTCTAAACTATCAAATGCCTTTTCGTAATCTATGAATCCAATATAAAGTGGGATTTTAGTTCTAAACTTTGTTCAACTATTATACGTAGAGTAGTTATTTGACCATCACATGATCCGTTCTTCCTAAAACCTGCTCGTTCATCTCTCAAATGTTTCTCTATGGCCTCTTTTAGTCTATCCAGAATGATAAAATGTCAGCTACTTATCAGGATCTTGAGTAGTAGGTGTTGCTGTTTACCCTCTAAAAGTGCACGTACATGCACCGAAAGACAATAGATTTGGCACCGAAACCGCACGAAACCTGCACCAAACCCGTGCAAAAGTCCGATAATCGGCTTATTATCTCGGTGGTCGTGATCGGTAATCGGCTTATCTCGGTGGTGTGCGTTGGTGCGTGACGGCTTATTGATCGGCGCGTCGCTCGTGGTGTGCGTTGGTGCGTGGCGGCTTATCTCGTGGTGCGTCGCTAGCTCGCCGGTTATCGGACAGCGGTTCTAAAAGGGGTCAGCGGTTCTAAAAGGGGCGCTATCTCGCGGGTCGGATGGCGGTCGTCGCGTGGCGTGCGGGTGGGGAAAGGGGGGGTGCCTTTATTGGTCGAGTGTTATCATCATGTGTGGGTATTAGGCAACAGGAGGCGACATGTAAAAAACGCTGACAAGCAATTATTAGTATCGTTAGCATCATGTACCAGGTGTGATTATAGCGATTTTTTTTCTCTCTATTGCATATCCAAGCTAACTCAAGTCAAATAAAAATCATCACCAAGCCACACAAATTGACACATCATCATCATGTGCCACCCTCAACACCATCCTTTCATGTCCTATCATCATCATGTGCCACCCTCAACATCAACCTTCATATCCCATCATCATCTTGTGCCACCCTCAACATCATCATCATGTGCCACCCTCAACACTATCATCATGTGCCACCCTCATCATCATCCCTTAATGTTCTATCATCAAGCCACACAAAGTATCAATCATCTCTCTCTCTCACATTCATGGTAAAGCAAAACAAAATTCGTTCTATATTTCACAACTTTATTAATACAACAAATATACAACACGTATATATATTACTGTCCGGGTGTTGATAATTTTAAGCGTCTGGGCGGGCCCCACGAAGCCGAAGTATCCACGGGGCGAGCAAACGATAAATGATACGGTCGTTTACGTGCTGTCTCGATGAAAAAGGCATGAGAATTCTGTTAAGTTTCGCGACACTTAAGAAGTATATAATAAACACAATATAGACCGCACGTGTTGCTAAACAAATCTTGCAACACCCGCGGGTTGTAGACGAATGGAACGTGTGAGTTTTGCTCTATAAAGTTTAAAATATCCACGTGTCTGGGAGGCAAACCGTAGGAATCGAAATACTCACATTCGCCGAGTCCGTTGTAAAATAGGGCCACCCAATGCTCTCCGGGTTCGTGAGCAGGGTCGGTGTTTATGACAAAGGCCGCGGTCGCCGTTTGGTCGATGCTCGGCGGTAAGTGGTTTCGTGGAATGACACTAACAAGGGAACAACGTCGAACGAAAATATCGACATCAAAAGGTTGTAAATCTCCCTCGTGTTCATATTCTTCTTCTTCTTTCTCTCTCAAACGGCGAAGTCTGTTAGAATCTGCCTTGTCTTGGACACCTCGAGCACCGAGTCCAACTCGGCGTAGACGATAACTTGTAGGGGAGTAGTTGTGGGAGCGGCAAACTTGAGTTCTATCGACAAGGGTCCGCTTGTGGCTAGCTCAAAATGGGAGCCGTCCAGTAGGCTGGACGAGAGGTCAAAACCAAATAGACAGTATCCGTCCTTGAATTCTCTATAATCAACGTTATTCCCAGCGTCTTTACCAATCAGACCCATGGCCAGATTTGTGCCGAAGAAAGCTCTCGCGTATTGATTTCGTTCAAAGTCCATAGTTAGAGGCTTTCCCGAGATACATTTCCCGTCGACCGTCAGGTTCATATAAATCAGACCAAAGTGTTGAAAATTGAACGGGTTAGCTGTGTAAACACCATTAAAAGCACTGGCCGTAATCAGACCTATCACTATACGGGTCGGTGTTTGAGACAAAAATAAATTGTCTTGACTGTGGGAGAACATCCCGCTAGCGATGGAAAATGTCTTGATGGTAAGCCTCTTGATCGGGTACCGCGCATTCCCGCTTAAGAGAGCCTTTTCGTGGGCCAGAGAAATCGCGGGGTTTAGCTTAGCTTTCCTGACCACGAGCGCGGCGTAGGTGATAACACTCTTATAAACCCACAGAGCTATCGTGAGCGGCGAGGCTGAACACATCCTTCGAGGGCGTGAGTTTTATCTTTACATCGATTCTGTTTAACATGTAACGATCCTGCACAAAGACATCAGAGTGCAAACGACCCATCATTTCAACCTCTTTACTACCCGAAGTCAAATCGCGCCGTGTTTTAAAACCCTCATTTTCTTTCAAATCGTCATGGTGGCCAGCTGTGTCTTTGTAGAACAGAGCGGCCGTCAAGTATCCCGTTTTCGCATCCTCCCCGTAATTTAGCGTGGCCTCAAACACTGCTCTAAAAGGATAGGTATTCTCCGACGGTGTAACCAACGTGTCGTTTAGCGATACGTCGACTTGTGAAAATAGACTGTGAAGATAATTGTTGACCGGTCCTACCTCAGCATCGACAGGTACACTATCACCATTCGGGAGGGTGATCTTGACCCGCAGATGTAAAAACGTGTTGAAAAGATCTAGATACTCCTCGCTGTTTCCGGAAATGAAAAACTCTATCGGTGCGCTATGCGACAAAGCTGCGATCGGACGAATTTCAATAAACTGGCCAGAGTCGAGAGATGTCTGCGTTGGTGGAACGCTAAATAAATCCAAACCAGAGTGAAGACATTCGCACGATTTGGGGTGAATGAGGGACATTATTAGTCGAAAATATCCTTTGCCACCCTCGTCTTCGTCTTCTTTCCGCTGTTGTGCACCGAATGAAGGGGGAACCGTCCAGCTGTCGGTTTTATCCTCTTCGTAACGGGTTCTCCTGGTGGAGGTAACTTCATAACTCGCTTTCTGCTTTGACGTAAACCACTTCCGGATTGGTTGTTATCACGCAGGTGGTCTACGGCCCCGTGTAGCAACCGCTGACCGGCCTCCTTAGCTCGTTCTTTGAAAGCTCCGCCGACATTTTTCCCGGCTAATGCGCCCTCTGCGACCTGCAGACCGGTCCCCAAGCCTTCTCTGAGCAAGGCCTTACCGCCGGTTTTTAACCAGGGTAAAATAGCCCTCCCGATTCCACCGAAGAAACTACCGATTCCTCGACCGCTCTGACTTCGACCTCCTATAAACACGGGCATCCCATCGCCCGCCTGACAACAGTAAAAGTCTTCGTATAACTCAACATCTCTATGAAGGGGAGTGTGTTTCACCATTATACCAGCTCGAGATGCTTCTTGACTCGAAAGTGTACCGTTAGCACCGACGTCCCGCTGGTGAATGGAATGGTTTTTCCGTGTTCGTTGGCTAAAAGGATCTCGACGGTATCGAAGGAAAATCTACTCAGGGGTAGGTAGTGAGGCTTATCGTAGATCTGAAACACCGAGGTGTGATTTCTATTGACAACAGGCACGCTCCTGAGGAGAGGCACCATCACATCCCCGACCGGTCTGGGGGAAACGAGATCGCAGTAGACGTAGACATTCTTCGCAACACTTTCCAAGTCCATTACACCCACGCTGAAGATATCGGGAGCCGTGTCTGATATTGAGGTCGTGGGGATGGCTAACATGTTTTTCAAAGTGTCGCTTATGGTAACACTGACTCCTTTTTCGTAAAGTTTCAAGATGGCTTTATTCACCTCTTTTGCGTAAATGAATCTCATTTTTTTCTCTTTCACTCCCCTGTACGACTCATCCTCCGCTTTTATGATCGACGCATTCAACGCGCCGATGAACGCATCGGGTTTCGTGTATAACCCAGGCTCCAATGTCACGTTGAAATAAAATCTGGCGTCGCAAATATCGTCGTTATCGAGAGATTCGTAGCGAATCCAGACATCACCCTCTATTACATTGAAATAATTTAGCGGAAACTGTATCTCCACCAGTGCGATCTCATACTGCGTCGAAATGTCAATGGTCTGAGGGAGTTTAACGAAAAAGTGGCCTGGGTTATTATCCTTAAAAAGTTCCATAGATGCATTGCTGGGCAGGGTGACATAAAAGCTCATTTTTTTACTCGTTTCACCGTCGCCTCTCCAAGTTTGGATTCGGTAGCATGTAACCCAAACAGCTGCTCAGTAGGGCTATCCACAGTTTTCCCTCCTTCGCGTCTGGCTTTTCGGTGGTCAGATTGAACAGCGAGACCGCTACAACTGTATATATAACTACCACTTGACAAATAAAGACAAGTTCTAAGTAGGGGGATAGTTTCCCAAACATCGACCCCCACCAGCGTGGTTCGCCGTCTCTCCTGACTCCCGAGTTTACGGCTCGCAAATCGGGCTCTCCACCTAAAGTTACCACTTCTTCCTCTTCTTCTCGCATCTCTAGTTTTTGTATCTGACAATGTCCTTGGACGGTATCCAAGTGTTAAATGAGGAATCGTACCCAAACCATTTGACTAAACACTCCTTTCGCCCAAAGGATGTGCGACGCTCGGTTATGATACTCTCGATTCTGTACTCGTGCTTGTCTCCAACTTTTTGAATTTCGGGTGTGTAGAATGACCCCTCTATCTCATCGCCCTTATCGTCTTTCAACACATATGTAACGGGGTTTGTTTATTTACTCGACTGATGGAAAACAGTTCCTTCGTCCAAGCCGGGGCATAACCCTTTTTAAAATTGGCTCTGCCCAGGACCAGTCTAACTCGATCACCGGGCTTGTACAGGGGTCTTTCAAATTTAAAGTTGCGTTTGCTATTATACAACGTGTTCCATATCTGTTCTTGATTGTCTGCGTTGACGTCGACCGGTGCCATTTTTATACTTCTGTGATACGAATGGTTATAACTTCGAAGTAGGGCGGGGAGGACTCGGACATAAGACAACTTATTGGATTTCGTGAAATATCGCCACATCCGTTGTTTCAGAGTCCTATTAAAGCGTTCCACCACGGCGGCCTTAATATCTTCGTTCTGCGTAGTGAAAAAGTGAACGTTGTTGTCAGCGAGGAATTTCTGAAATGTTCTGTTCAGAAACTCTGACCCCTTATCGGTTTGAAAACTCGCGGGTTTCCCATCGAGAAATATCTTACTGACGGCTTCCACTAAGGATTTCCCCGTTTTGGTTCGTATCGGTACAGACCACGCGAATTTACTGAAAACGTCCACGCAAGAAACCAAATAGGAATATCCATCGTTGTGTTTTTTCACGGGGATGTGATGGTGCCTCTCCTCAGGAGCGTGCCTGTTCTCAATAGAAATCACACCTCGGTGTTTCAAATCTACGATAAGCCTCACTACCTACCCCCTGATTACGGCCAGTGCTTTTAATGGTGTTTACACAGCTAACCCGTTCAATTTTCAACACTTTGGTCTGATTTATATGAACCTGACGGTCGACGGGAAATGTATCTCGGGAAAGCCTCTAACTATGGACTTTGAACGAAATCAATACGCGAGAGCTTTCTTCGGCACAAATCTGGCCATGGGTCTGATTGGTAAAGACGCTGGGAATAACGTTGATTATAGAGAATTCAAGGACGGATACTGTCTATTTGGTTTTGACCTCTCGTCAAAACTGGACGGCTCCCATTTTGAGCTAGCCACAAGCGGACCCTTGTCGATAGAACTCAAGTTTGCCGCTCCCACAACTACTCCCCTACAAGTTATCGTCTACGCCGAGTTGGACTCGGTGCTCGAGGTGTCCAAGACAAGGCAGATTCTAACAGACTTCGCCGTTTGAGAGAGAAAGAAGAAGAAGAATATGAACACGAGGGAGATTTACAACCTTTTGATGTCAGATATTTTCGTTCGACGTTGTTCCCTTGTTAGTGTCATTCCACGAAACCACTTACCGCCGAGCATCGACCCAACGGCGACCGCGGCCTTTGTCATAAACACCGACCTTGCCCACGAACCCGGAGAGCAATGGGTGGCCCTATTTTACAACGGACTCGGCGAATGTGAGTATTTCGATTCCTACGGTTTGCCTCCCAGACACGTGGATATTTTAAACTTTATAGAGCAAAACTCACACGTTCCATTCGTCTACAACCCGCGGGTGTTGCAAGATTTGTTTAGCAACACGTGCGGTCTATATTGTGTTTATTATATACTTCTTAAGTGTCGTGGCGCGAAACTTAACAGAATTCTCATGCCTTTTTCATCGAGACAGCACGTAAACGACCGTATCATTTATCGTTTGCTCGCCCCGTGGATACTTCGGCTTCGAGGGGCCCGCCCAGACGCTTAAAATTATCAACACCCGGACAGTAATATATATATGTGTTGTATATTTGTTGTATTAATAAAGTTGTGAAATATAGAACGAATTTGTTTTGCTTTACCATGAATGTGAGAGAGAGAAATGATTGATACTTTGTGTGGCTTGATGATAGAAGATTAAGGGATGATGATGAGGGTGGCACATGATGATAGTGATGAGGGTGGCACATGATGATGATGTTGAGGGTGGCACAAGATGATGATGGGATATGAAGGTTGATGTTGAGGGTGGCACATGATGATGATAGGACATGAAAGGATGGTGTTGAGGGTGGCACATGATGATGATGTGTCAATTTGTGTGGCTTGGTGATGATTTTTATTTGACTTGAGTTAGCTTGGATATGCAATAGAGAGAAAAAAATCGCTATAATCACACCTGGTACATGATGCTAACGATACTAATAATTGCTTGTCAGCGTTTTTTACATGTCGCCTCCTGTTGCCTAATACCCACACATGATGATAACACTCGACCAATAAAGGCACCCCCCCTTTCCCCACCCGCACGCCACGCGACGACCCGCCATCCGACCCGCGAGATAGCGCCCCTTTTAGAACCGCTGACCCCTTTTAGAACCGCTGTCCGATAACCGGCGAGCTAGCGACGCACCACGAGATAAGCCGCCACGCACCAACGCACACCACGAGCGACGCGCCGATCAATAAGCCGTCACGCACCAACGCACACCACCGGATAATAAGCCGATTATCGGACTTTTGCACGGGTTTGGTGCAGGTTTCGTGCGGTTTCGGTGCCAAATCTATTGTCTTTCGGTGCATGTACGTGCACTTTTAGATGGGTAAACAGCCACACCTACTACTATCTTGTAGCCAGTACTTGGAATCTAGATTCTTGGCACATTCTGTCAACAACTAACATGGACCATCTATTTTAAGCACACGCTTTCCAACAATTTCTTTTTTGACTTTTATAAAAAGCAGAACTTATTGCAGGGCAGTAACTGTTATTTATGTTTAGTTAAATCCCTTTGAACTCCAAGTTCTTCTAACTTTGAAAAGAAAACACACTGTAGTATCATCATCATCATCATCATAAAGTGCACAACGAAGGTTGGCTACCATGGATCGCCATTCTACTCTGTTTCTTGCTTTGATGGTGCAGGCTGTCACAGATTGACTTGTCCATCTTTTGATGTTACTCGTCCATGTTAGTCTTGGTCTGCCTCTTCCTCTTTTACCTTGTATTTTCCCTTCCAATATTACTTTCTGTAGGGTTGTGTCTTTTAACATGCCCCACAAATTTCATTTGTCTTGTCTTAATTGTGTTTATTAGTTCACTTTTTATTTTCAGTTGTTTTAAAACTTCATCATTTGTTCTCTTTTCTTTCCATCCAATTCTACCTATTCTTCTATAAATCCACATTTCAAAGGCTTCAATTTTCTGTTCTGTTTTCTTGTCTAATGTCCATGTTTCTGCACCATACAGGAATATTGAGAAGATGTAACATTTTGCCATTCTTAGTTTCAGCCCTGTTGATATTTGTTTTGTTGTTAGTATATTTTTCATGGCATTAAAATTTCTTTTTACCATACCTATTCTTTTGTTTATTTCAATTTTATATTTTCCATCATTTGTTAGTGTATGTCCTAGGTAGTTGTAGCTCTGGACTGTCTTCAGATGCATTCCCTCAACAATAGTATAGAAAATGATTTTAAAGTATTTTAACAAAACTGTTGACCTGTATTATTTATCGTCCTGTCTGCTTTGTACAAGTCAACATTTTTTTTCTGATAAATCTATACATTAGTTTGCTAAGTTCTTGGAGATCATCACACATAAGGTCCAAATCAAGAACAAATTCGCATGACATAATTAAAAAAAAAGAAGCTCCCTTAAAGACAGCGATCTGTCTTGCTTCTTATGCTGCCTTCTGTTGCGTTCTGAAAGTGTTGGATGAGGGCTACAAAGACCTCTCACACTGCACACGCAGCGCGAGAGCTAAATACAACCCAGCAATTGCTCACAATTCCGATAATTGTGAATAGTTGAAGTTCTAGAGTGACTTTACATTCGTGTAACTCCATAGCATTGTTAGGTAAAGCATGATAAGTCACATCAAGTTTGTCCTTGAAACTCTTAAAGCGATTCACACCTGCCCCATTGTTCGCCGTATCGCTAAAAGGCAGCTAAAGGCCATGGTCAGAACGATGCCAGAAAATAACACTAGGAAACTTCTCTTGCTTTAACCTCCTTACTGCATTACACCAAACAACACATTTGCTGATGATTGATGGCTGCACCATCACAAGTTACAGACAATAAATATTCCTTGAAGTAATCTTCAGAAAATCCTAAGCACCCACGATGACAAATTAAAAAGTTTAGAAGTTACATCTGATATTTCGACTAAATCCAGGAAAAGACTCACTGGAGCCCAGGTTCAGGAAGAAATACACGAACAATAATAATCAATGTTGATACATCGCTCACAGTTGACGATTCATCAATAACTAACGTTAGTTTGTATTTACAGTCCACGATATTGTTTATCAATGATTTTCTCTCCTAATTTGGGCTATGGCCCACAAAGTTAATGCAAGAATGTGTCGGATGTCAAAGGAACCTTATTTCTAGGTCATTAAGATACCGTAAGTTGATTTCATCTTCAAAATTATTGAACGATTTATTTTTCCTCACAACTTTGTAAGCGATTTGAAACACTTTTCATGTAACATCTTCTCTACGAGACATCGTATTTAGGAAAACAGACTCCAATGTTTCCTTTTTAGCTTCAAATTTGATTTTTTGCCATGTTTTGTGCGCTGCACTTAACTTATGGTCGTAAATCTTCTTTCTTAAAGACACTAGCTGTTGCGTCTTGGATTCTCCAAAATGACTTACTATACTATTTGCCTCCTCCACAGAAATGTTAATTCCCATCTGTTTATCGATTGAAAACTTCCGACATGTCACTTAAACTCTTAACACATGGTCCCATCACACTTCTCACAATTTATTCATATTTGTTTGTTTGAGCTACCTCCTAGATATAAACTCCTCATCAAAATACTAGTGCCATACCTATTTTCTTCATTATCAGCTTTGCATTGTTGATGTAGGATAGGGTAAATATGTCTCTTTTCATGCAAAATAATGAGAATTTCTTTCAGATTGCATTTATATGATATTCAGAGGAATCATGTTTTTTTTTCCAATTTCCCAATTAATGTTGCTTTCTTAAAATTGTTGTTGTTGTTATGGATTCAGAAGCCTGCGAGATGACGCTCTTCGGCCCAATGCCATGTAGTGATATCTGCAGGTATTTCTGAGTTCCCTTGTAGTTCCGTACAAGGTGTTCATTCATCAGGTCTTTGACGAAGTAGTTACTCTGATGTCAGTGAGCCTAGGACAGTCAAAGAGGTGATGTTTTACTGTTTCATCTCAGAGTGGACATGCCGGAGTTTGGTTTCATTGTATTCTATTGATGCGGTTGTTTAATGGTACATGACCGGTCCTCAGTCTGTAGATGTTAGCTTGGTCTCTTCTTTTAAGTTTTTAACTTTGTCATGGAGGTTTAGCCTTGATTTCCCATGGCCCATCAATTCAGCCAACATTCTCTACTGTTGGGTTTTTTATGATTTGTTTTGCTATCTTTAATGAGATGTTGGTGTTAAATTGTGTCTGTTTGGATAAACTCTTAGTTAATGTATCTACTTTATCATTTCCTGGTGTGTCGGAGTGTTCTGGGACCCGTTGCATCACTAGTCTTACGTCATGTGTGTTAATGAGGCAACCTATGTCTATGGTGAGCTGTGTGAATTCTGGCTTGTTTTGTTACTTCTTTTTAATACTTAAAAAAAAAAAAAAAAAAAAAAAAAAAAAAAAAAAAAAACAAGCCACTTGTATTTCTGTCCAAGAATTAATAAAATTATAGACAGGGTTATATCTAGCTTCTCACGGAGTATGCCCCGATGAGCTAGCAAGTGGTGTGGAGACTGGATCGTGATAACATACTGCTATGGTAGTTGTATGAATAAGGGGACTGCCAGCATCTTCGGTTCCTTTTTCACATAATTTACAGTGTAGTTTTCAGGCTTCAACTTTTTCGTAGAAGTTGCAAAATATGACAAAATAGTGTTCTTATCGTTCGTTATGAAAGCCTAGTATCTCAATTCTCAATTATTAATTTGTTTTCTAATAAAACTAAGTAACAATCACAACCTCAAGAAAATAAAGCTGTCTTGGTTCGAAAATATATATAAGGCCCTACATACAAGTTGTACAAAATTTATATATATATATATCCAAATAGCAGTTGAAAGTAAATTATGTTGCAGCATCCATATAACAACAAAGTAGATATCTGAGCAACTTACAGACTAGAACTTTTGGTACCGTGATTACGCTAATAATTGATCCTGTTGATTTAACAATGAAACTGAAACTAGTTTTTAAAAATTCAAAATTTTGAACAAAATACCAGAATTTATTCCTGCAAAAAACTATACCAGTACTACCTTACTTTCTTTTTTTTTTTTTTCCATTTCCCCTATCGGCCTTTATACTCTTTCCTTCAGACACACTACCATCCTATCCCTTTCGTAGATCACACCCAGTCTTCTATGATCCCTTTCGTAGATCACACCCAGTCTTCTATGATCCCGTTCGTAGATCACACCCAGTCTTCTATGATCCCTTTCGTAGATCACATCCAGTCTTCTATGAACCCTTATTACGAGAATGTTATCCCATTGGTTCCGGAGGCACGTCTGGCTTTGTTTGCTCATGTTTTCGCGCCCTGGTATGCATTTCTTTATCTTAAACTATGGGCGTCTAATTCTTGATCGTCATTACCACCCCCTGTTATCACCTCCCACACCTATCAGATTTCTCGTCTAATCACGTGACTGGTCCCACCCAGCTTTCACTTCTCATCACATCCACATTTGATATACTGTCGTCCACACACTGGGAGCTTCTGGATCGAGTCTCAGCAAAGTCTCGCATTATTTATTATTTAGTTAATTTATAAAATATTATTTATTTTACTAATTTTTAAAAAAATTATCTATTTTTATTATCTTATAATGTAATGCATCTTCATTTTGTGTTATCACTTCATTTCTTACCCCACTTTTTATTTCTCCTTGATTTACTTGTCCCAAACATTTTAGATGTACTAGAGTGTATCTTTATTCCGCTCCCCGTTTTGTGTTGTTCTCGTTTTCTGAAGCAGGCCGCAAGTAGTTGGAACCGCAAGAATTTGTTGTTTTGTTACTGTTTTGCTGTCACCATACGTTGTTGGAGTGTCCTTGCTAACAGCACTACGTTAGCACTGTTACTATGTGCCTGTTCCCTAAATTAACCCTGATTGAAAATTTCAATTCTGTACTTTTCGTTACTAAAAACCTCCTATAATTTTATATTTGTAATGTTCATTGTTACAATTCTCATTATCTTACAACCATAGATATTGTTGTTTTATAATGAGTAATATACATTTAATTATTATAATTTTCCTGGAGGGTGGGGGATATTTTATCAATTCCGGGAGAGGGGTATTCTCTTTCTCTCCCTCTCTCCTCCCCTCCCTCCTCCCCCGACAAAGCCCTGAAAAAAACCCTGTAAATGTGTTGATGGCTCTTGCAAAATATGGGCATTAACATGAACACCATCTTAATCATAAACATAGCTTGACGTAACAGAATCCTTTAGCTACTTTTAACAATGAAATATTCTGCTGTTTTGTCTATACATTTTAAGTTCTACTGTTCTCAAAAGTATTTCACATGTACTCGTATGTTAATATACACAGAGTTTAAAAAGCACATAGTTCAAAATGATTAAATGAGATCTAGAAACAATAATAAGAAAACAAATGTAGGTCATATCAAGAGGTGGAAAAGTGATAACTCAAACTAACCCTCCATCAAAGAAATATTCTCAATTTGCTCATGTTATGTCACATCTTAATTGTGAGACATCAACAGTTTAATAAAGATTGAGCAAAATATGAGAGCAGTAATTAATTAACGCTGACACTATATGATGTACACAATTTGAATCATACACATTCATGCAAAGTCAGTCATGTTTATAAAGAAAGTCTCTTAGAATTTTCTAGAACAATTTGTGAAGCAAACATATAGAATATTTGAAATTTGTTACGTGAAAATGAAAATTTAATTTGAAAATGTAAATGTCTTGTAATATGCAGATAACATAAATACAGTTTAAAAGTTAATGTTGAAGTAACATCTAATACATCATAACAGATTTGTCTTTTGTAAAGAAAATACATTTTTACAGAACAACACACAAAACAGAATGAAAAATAGTTGAATGGTGTGCACTGTAAGCGTTTTGTACGAAGCTAAATGCAGGTGAACTTCATAGAATATGAAACTGAAACTCTCATCATTTTACACAACCTGTCCAATGAATATATATAACATATTGGGAATATTTTGTAACAACTGGGAAAATTGAGGGACGAAGAGATAGAAGGAAGCAAAGAGACCAAAGATACCAGACAGCTTAAGAGAATGGCTTGGCAGAAGGTCAACAACAGAAATGATAAATAACTGTCGAGATCAAAAGTTGTGGAGAGACATGATCACCTACGCCAGCAGACATGATACTTGATGATGATGATGATGATGTCCAATGAAAATACTCAAGAGTGTCTTCATCATCATCATGTGCCATACCGGTTGGCGTAGGCGATCATGTCCTTCCACAATCTTCTATCCACAGTGCATCGTATGAGTTCTGTTGTTGACTGTTTTCCTTGCCATGACACCAAGCTATCCAATATTTTCTCTCTTTGTCGCCCGCGATCTCTCTTTCCTTCTATTTTGCCTGTCGTAGCCAAACAAAAAAATTAGCAACGAAGAAGTATCCAATAGTTGCAATGAAAGAGAAAACAATGATTGAGTACAGTGGAGACATAGGGAGAGAGGCACAGAGTGAGCAAGATCTGGAGCACTCTGAAAGGATGACAAGAAGTTTATCAAGGTGGAGAGATATTTCTCTGTACAATGCCACCAAAAGTGTTAGCTATTGATTGCGTTGTTGGTCTGCCAGTAAGTACACGAAGAATAGAAAGATGTACATGAGCACAATAGTTCATAACACAATAGTTCATAACACAATAGTTCATAACACAATAGTTCATAACACAATAGTTCATAACACAATAGTTCATAGCACAATAGTTCATAGCACAATAGTTCATAGCACAATAGTTCATAACACAATAGTTCATAACACAATAGTTCATAACACAATAGTTCATAGCACAATAGTTCATAGCACAATAGTTCATAACACAATAGTTCATAACACAAAGGTTCATAACACAATAGTTCATAACACAATAGTTCATAACACAATAGTTCATAACACAATAGTTCATAACACAATAGTTCATAATACAATAGTTCATAACAAAATAAAAATATTATTTTAAATCTCTCAATCTCTCACTGATACCAGAAATTTAACAATAGTGTAGAATTTTTAGCTAAACATCAAAGATACTTTAAATATGTGTCATATTACAACTTACTGAGAGATCCAGAAATGCCATTACAAACAAGATCTGGTGTCAGAGAACAAAAAGTAATGGCTTCAAAGTATTTCATGAAATCTAAAACGCTCATAAAGAACTTGCCATCATCTTCTTTAGGAGCAATCTCTGAGCTATTTGGAATCTTTTTCCATTCTGGACTCCTGAAATGAGAAACAATTATGTGCAAACTAAGATGGATTAGTAATAAACACATATTGTGTGTGTATGCGTGGACATGTGAGTTTGTGTGCGGTGGCGAGCGAGTGCGCGTGTGTGTGCGTCTCTCTCTCTCTCTCTCTCTATATATATATATATATATATATATATATATATATATATATATATATGTATACATATATGTATAGTAGAAAGGTTAGAATAATCAGTGTGACTTCCGGTGTCATGGCGTCTACGTGTTGTCGTTTTTATAATTCGGCTCTTGCTGAAATATTTAAATGATTTACGCGACCGTCTAGTTGTGAATTTATGTGTTGCTATTCTTCACTTGGTGTAATGTTTTACTTCTGACTGGAGGATGGACTGCGAACTTTATCGATATTTAAGTGGATTTATTCTTTCTTTTGTGTCGTGTGTTCGCGGTTCGATAGCAAGCACATGGTTCGACAACAATGGCGTCGATAGTTGGGTGTGTTCAACCCGTATGTGAAAAGTCTGCGATGGTGGATGGGGCGAATGAATTAATTGAAATAATCAACGGCCCAGAAAACGAAAACAGCAAAGTGTGTGGTACACATGAGGCATTTTCAGAACACGAAAGGCGAAAATGGCAGACCACCGTGAAAGGGATTGGAGCCTCATCACGTAACAATCCAAAGAAAGCCATGGAGAGAAATTCTAACTACTGTATTAAGAACAAATTAAAAATAGCTACATGGAATGTTCGGACCTTATACCAACAAGGAAAACTAGAAAATCTTTTGGTAGAAGCAGAACGACTAAACATAGATATCTTAGGAATCTCGGAAACAAGATGGAAGGAAAGTGGATACATACAAGATGATAAATATACATTTATATATTCAGGTAACACAAAAGAACATCAAAGAGGAGTAGGCATTCTAATAAAACGAGAACTACAAAAATATATAAATACTCATTGGACATACAATGATAGGATTACACTATTAAAAATGAAGGCAAAACCATTCGACATAGCAATAATACAGACATACTCAAGACTATACAGACGAACAAATAGAGGCATACTATGAAGATCTAAACACAGTTATGAAGCAAGTGAAATCATCAGACATCTTGATTATAATGGGTGATATGAACGCTAAAGTAGGAAAGGTAAATATAAGACAATAATAGGAAATCATGGTCTAGGAAAAAGAAATAACAGAGGAGAAAGATTAATACAATTTTGCGAAGAAAACAGACTGATAATATGCAACACCTTCTTTGAGCAAGATAAAAGAAAATTATACACATGGAAAAGCCCTGGAGACAAGAAGAGAAATCAAATAGATTACATAATGATAAAAGACATATTCAGGAACAGCGTCAAGAAAGCCAAAACCTACCCAGGAGCAGATATCAATTCAGACCACAATCCTGTAATGATAAAAATGAAAATCAAATTAAAGAGAAACAAACAAAAAACTAATGCATCAACACCAATAGATATAACAGCGTTAAACCAGAAAGATGTACAAGAAACTTATACTGTACAAGTAAAGAACACATATCAGAAGCTACTAGAAGAGGAGATTGTGCAGTACAGAAGAGAAAATCCTGAGGAAAAAGTCACAACAAAATGGCAATGCATAAAAAACAGCATGCAAGAATCGTGCAACACCTTGCCCAAAAAGGAAAGTAACAAAAATCAAAAATGGATAACAGACAAAATATTAGAAAAAATGGATGAAAGAAGACAAGCGAAAAACACTGCCAGATACAAGGATATAAACAATGAAATACGGAGAATGTGCAAAAGGGCAAAAGAAGACTGGCTCAACCAAAGATGTCTAGAAATCGAAACTATGGAAAGTAAACAAAACTTAAGAGAGATGCACACAGAAATAAAGAGAATGACGAATAAAGACAAAAAAGCTGCAGGAATAGGATGTATAGCAAACAAAGAGGGCAGAATGCTATCAGACAACAAAGATATAATAGATAGATGGCAAGAATATATAACAGAATTATTTCATAACGAAAGGGACAAAAAGCCAGACATAAAATGTACATACAAGTATAAAATCCTGAAATCCGAAGTAGAAAAAGCCATAAGAACAATGAAAAAGGGAAAAGCAGCAGGGCCTGACAATATACAGATAGAGATGATACAGGCTCTAGAAGAGTTTGGCGTCGAAGTGATCACAGACATATGCAATGACATATACCATACAGGAAACATACCAAAGAATCTAAAAACATCAACTTTCATTGCATTTCCTAAAAAGAATGGTGCAGTTGAATGCAGTGACTTCAGAACAATAAGCCTAATGAGCCAGGTGACAAAATTTTACTAAAAGTTATACAGGGAAGGATTCAGAATAAAATCAATACTGAATTAGAGGAGCAACAATTTGGATTCAAGAAAAACAGTGGGACAAAAGAAGCCAAATTCAGCATGAGAACATTGATTGAAAAGTACACAGAAGTAAACAAACCAATATATATCTGCTTTATAGACTACACCAAGGCTTTAGATAGAATACACCATAACCAACTTATAAACTGCCTAAAGGATATAAACCTAGACGACGCAGACATACGACTATTATGTAATTTGTACTGGGAGCAAACAGCAATAATAAGATATAACAAGGAGAATTCTACACCCATGGACATAAAAAGAGGAGTAAGACAAGGATGCATCCTATCACCAAGCTTGTTCAATCTATACACTGAGCAAATCTTTAAAAACATCTCAAAGATACCAGGCCTAAACATTAATGGAAGAATAATCAATAACCTAAGATATGCTGATGATACTGTTCTACTAGCAGAAAATCCTAAAGACCTACAGCACTTACTTAATGTGATAAACACAACAAGCAAAAAATATGGACTAGAAATGAATATCAAAAAGACTAAAACTATGATCATAAACAAAGAAAATTCTCAAGACCTACAATTAAATATCATAGTTGAGGGAACACATCTGGAGACAGTCCAGAGTTACAACTACCTAGGACACACTATAACCAATGATGGAAAATGCAAAACTGAAATAAACAAAAGAATAGGTATGGCAAAAAGTAATTTTAATGCCATGAAAAATATACTAACAACAATACAAATATCAGCAGGGCTGAAACTAAGAATGGCAAAATGTTACATCTTCTCAATATTCCTGTATGGTGCAGAAACATGGACATTAGACAAGAAAACAGAACAGAAAATTGAAGCCTTTGAAATGTGGATTTATAGAAGAATAGGTAGAATTGGATGGAAACAAAAGATAACAAACGATGAAGTTTTGAAACAAGTGAAAATAAAAAGAGAACTGCTGAACACAATAAAGACAAGACAAATGAAATTTTTGGGGCATGTTAAAAGACACAACAGCCTACTAAAAGTAATATTGGAAGGAAAAATACAAGGTAAAAGAGGCAGAGGCAGACCAAGACTAACATGGACGAGTAACATCAAAAGATGGACAAGTCAATCTATGTCAGCCTGCACCATCAAAGCAAGAAACAGAGTAGAATGGCGATCCATGGTAGCCAACCTTCGTTGCGGAGAGGGCACACGATGATGATGATAAAGTAATTTGAAGTTGTAATGAACATCTGATGATTTATCGTCTCGGAAGTTCCCTCCATAAAAATATTCATTTATTGTTGCTTGTCTTCAGCAGGAAGTGTCATTTAGCAGGTTTGTGAAAGGGTCAACATTTCATTGGATGCCAGGAAAACTGAGATAGCAGTTAAATCATTTGAGAAGTGTAACATCAGCACTGGATGGTACAGTGACAACGTTAGTAGTGATCAAAAGGGTTTTGAACAGGATTTCATCGCAATGCACCGTGCATGCCCCTATATGAGAGTCATGTTTGCACCATACCTGCATATTTTTTCGCACCATGCAATGTTGTTGTTGTTATGACCTGACCCGGTGGTCGGGTGGTCGGTGACCGCTTATCTCGTGGGGGATTATCTCGAGTGGGCAGCACGCCGGGGCTTATCTCAAGTGGGTTCGTATCTCGCGGGATGTCTGTCGCTCGCTGGCTATGGACACCAGTGGTTCTAAAACTTGTGTGTGTCAGCGGTTCTAAAACTTGCGCGCTCACGCCGGTTATCTCGCGCGGGCGGGTGGAACCGGAGGGGTGAGGTCTAAAACCTTGGGTGAAAAGGGTGCCTTTATTAGTATCATCATGTGCCTGGATAGCGGTTCTTGGTGGGGAAAAGGGGGCCTTTATTGGTCAAATTGTGTTATTAGTATCATCGTGTGCCAGGATAGCGGTTCTTGGGGGAAAAAGGGGGTGCCTTTATTGGACGAGTGTGTGTTATTAGTATCATCATCATGTGTGAGGTGGGTATTAGGCAACAGGAGGCGACATGTAAAAAAAATGCTGACAAAGCAATGACGTTGAAGGGGTATTGTTAAGGTAAATACGACTATCTCGAGTGCGATGCGGGTTGGGGAACGGGGTTGGTCGGCACAGAGTGTGTTATTGTAGTATCGCTAACATCATGTACCAGGTGTGATTATAGCGATTTTTAGTGACACATCATCATCATGTGCCACCCTCAACAGCATCATCATCATTTGCCACCCTCAACAGCATCATCATCATCCTCAACAGCTTCATCAACATGTACCCTTCATGTCCTATCATCATTATCTGCCACCCTCAACAGCATCACCATGCCACACAAAGACTCTCGCTATCTCTCTCCCTCTCCATCACTCTCTCTCTCGCTTCCTCTCCATCTCTGTCTCTTTCGCTCTCGCTATCTCTCTCTATCGCTGTCTCTAGCTCTTGCTATACCTCTCCCTCTCTATCGCTCTCGCTCGCTCCCTCTCCAACTCTGTCTTTTTCGTTCTCTCTCTCTCTCTCTCTCCCTTTCCATCTCTGTCTCTTTCGCTCTCGCTATCTCTCGCCATCGCTGTCTCTATCTCTCGATATATCTCTCCATCTCCAGCTCTGTCTCTTTCGTTCTCTCTCCAGCTCTGTCTCTTCGTTCTCTCTCTCTCTCTCTCTCTCTCTCACATTCCATCTCTGTCTCTTTCGCTCTCGCTATCTCGCTCGCTATCTCTCACTCTCCCTCTCCATCACTGTCTCTTTCGCTCTCGCTCGTTCTCTCTCCACTTCGCCATCTCAGTCTCTTGCGCTATCTCTCTCTCGCTCTCTCTCTCTCTCGCCCTTTCCATCTCTGTCTCTTTCGCTATCTCTCTCTCTCTCCATCGCTGTCTCTTTCGCTCTCGCTATCTCTCTCCATCGCTGTCTCTAGCTCTCGCTATATCTCTCCCTCTCTCTCCCCTTCGCCATCGCAGTCTCTTTCGCTATCTCTCTCTCTATCTCGCTATCTCTCTCTCCATCGCTGTCTCTTTCGCTCTAGATCATTCGCTCTCCCTCTCCGTCTCTGTCGCTCTCGCTATCACTCTCCCTCTCCATCGCCCCTCTCTCTCTCCCTCTCCAACTCTGTCTCTTTCGCTATCTCTCTCCTTCGCTGTCTCTAGCGCTCACTATCTCTCTCCCTCTCCATTGCTCTCTCGCTCTCTCTCTCTCTCACTCCCTCTCCATCACTGTCTCTTTCGCTCTCGCTCGTTCTCGCTCTCCCTCTCCATCTCTGTCTCTCTCGCTATCTCTCTCCCTCTCCATCGCTGTCTCTTTCGCTCTCGCTATCTCTCTCTCTCTCTCTCTCCATTTCCATCTCTGTCGCTCGCTATCTCTCTCCCTCTCCATCGCTCTCTCTCTCCCTTTCTATCATTCTCGCCTATCCTCTCTTAGACGTCTAACCTATCAGGCCACCCTCCCTCTTCTCCCTTTTATCTCTCCCACATCGTTCCGCCCTCCCGTATATTTTTAGCGTCCCTCCTATTGTAACACTTGATTATTCTCACCCTTTATGCTTAGCACCTCGCCTTCATTCGTCTAGACTTCTCTGTATCTCTCTCTCTCTCTCTCTCTCTCTCTCTCGCTCTCGCTTCTAACCACTACTAGACTTCTTTCCTACCATTCCTACTTTATACACATCACCATTAATACAACTGAAATTCCTTTAATGATAACCTACAACATCGTTATGAGATAAGAGAAAAACAGAAAAAAAATCAACTTACACCGTAAAATATACTACCACAACACAGACCGCTAGATTGAACAGTACTATGAAAATAAACTTCCGTGAATCAATCGCGCTTATAACACGAAGTTTCACGGGTTGGTCGGCACAGAGTGTGTTATTGTAGTATCGCTAACATCATATACCAGGTGTGATGATAGCGATTTTTAGTGACACATCATCATCGTGTGCCACCCTCAACAGCATCATCATGTGCCACCCTCAACAACACTATCTCTCTCTCGCTTCCTCTCCATCTCTGTCTCTTTCGCTCTCGCTATCTCTCTCCATCGCTGTCTCTAGCTCTTGCTATACTTCTCCCTCTCCATCGCTCTCTCTCGCTCCCTCTCCAGCTCTGTCTTTTTCGTTCTCTCTCTCTCTCCCCCTTTCCATCTCTGTTTCTTTCGCTCTCGCTATCTCTCGCCATCGCTGTCTCTATCTTTCGCTATATCTCTCCATCTCCAGCTCTGTCTCTTTCGTTCTCTCTCCAGCTCTGTCTCTTTCGTTCTCTCTCTCTCTCTCTCTCTCTCACACACATTCCATCTCTGTCTCTTTCGCTCTCGCTATCTCTCTCGCTATCTCTCACTCTCCCTCTCCCTCTCCCTCTCCAGCACTGTCTCTTTCGCTCTCGCTCGTTCTCTCTCCCCTTCGCCATCTCAGTCTCTTTCGCTATCTCTCTCTCTCTCGCCCTTTCCATCTCTGTCTCTTTCGCTATCTCTCTCTCTCTCTCGCCCTCGCCATCGCTGTCTCTTTCGCTCTCGCTATCTCTCTCCATCGCTGTCTCTAGCTCTCACTATATCTCTCCCTCTCTCTCCCCTTCGCCATCTCAGTCTCTTTCGCTATCTCTCTCTCTCTCTCAATCGCTGTCTCTTTCGCTCTAGATCATTCGCTCTCCCTCTCCGTCTCTGTCGCTCTCGGTATCACTCTCCCTCTCAATCGCCCCCCCCTCTCTCTCCCTCTCCATCTCTGTCTCTCTCGCTATCTCTCTCCTTCGCTGTCTCTAGCTCTCACTATCTCTCTCCCTCTCCATCGCTCTTTCGCTCACTCTCTCTCTCCAGCTCCCTCTCCATCACTGTCTCTTTCGCTCTCGCTCGTTCTCGCTCTCCATCTCCATCTCTGTCTCTCTCGCTATCTCTCTCTCTCTCTCCCTCTCCATCGCTGTCTCTTTCGCTCTCGCTATCTCTCTCTCTCTCTCTCTCTCTTTCTCCCTTTCCATCTCTGTCGCTCGCTAAGAAAAATAACCTCTACAGAGATGAAATGTGTTAGACGAATGATAGGAAACAGTCTGAGTGATAAACTCAGAAATTAAGAACTGCGAAGAAACCTAGGAATAGCACCCGCCATGTAGAGAATTCTGCTCCGGAGTTAGATTATGAGGAAGTTAATGCTCGCTGGAATGAAATTTACCCTACTATCAGCAACACTTCCACTCAACCACACGATCCGACAAAAAATATACTTAACAGGGTATGTATTTGTTCGTCGGTTACTTAGTGTTACAGGCGATTTATAGCCTGATATAGCAACACCAAACCCATATGTATCGATCGTTAATTTCATGACTTAACAGAGATTTCTGTAAGTCCAATTTTTCTTCTAAACACAGACATTCAAGTTCGTTATAACTACCAACATCACATCTTCTAATCTAAATATAGATTTTGTATTCTTAAAACTTATGTACCAATAATCTACCGAGATTAACTAGCCTAACGAATGTTTCCTTAAACATTATAACTATCCTAATGAAAGTTACATTACCACTTATAGTTCGACCTTTCCTTAGGTTTATTTTGCCGCGGCGCCTGACATCATTTCATTTGTTGATCTGGAAG
Source organism: Megaustenia siamemsis (assembly GCA_032433765.1). NCBI lineage: Eukaryota > Metazoa > Mollusca > Gastropoda > Stylommatophora > Ariophantidae > Megaustenia > Megaustenia siamemsis. The sequence goes on from JAVIAB010000092.1 coordinate 91,140,943, forward strand.
ATGGGGACCTCATTCCTCATTGGCACCAGTTTGCACTTGACCGTGAAAGATTTGAAAGCCGTATTATGGAGTATAGTAAAATCATCTCACCTGTTCTGGAGTCTGGTCACAGAACAATTATTTTAGCAACTAGATTGAATCTGTGTGGAAAGTACCGGTACCCCTCGTCATTTAAATATTGATTTTTATCATTTTTAAAATAAGTCCGTTTTCTTTTTTTCTTTTTTCATAACTCAAATATGTGTTGTAGTAATAAATATATGTGAAATATAGAACGAATTTTTGTTTTGCTTTACCATGAATGTGAAAGCGAGAGAGAGCGTCACTATTTAATGTTAGCACACTACACATGATGATGTTGCCCGAGCCGACCCGCGACGACCCCCAGCGACGACCCACCGCGACGACCCCCCGCGACGACCCCCGCGCCGACCTGACGAGCCCCCGCGACGACCCGACGAGCCCCCGCGACGACCCGACGAGCCCCCGAGCGCCGACCCGAACCAACAAAAGATATAACTTGATCTACCAACTTTCTTAACTGTGCATACTTTCTGAGACCGTCATTATTTAAAGTTACTTTAGATTTCCAAAGTTAGCTGATTTACAAATCGGTCACATTACCCATCTTACTACAAAACACGCCAACGGCTATGCCGTATGATGATGATGATGATGATGATGATGCCGACGACGTTAAGTCACCATGCCAGCGATACTAAAAACTTCGACACTAATAACACCGACAACATATTTGCACCCCGTGACGAACAAACAAAAGGGAAAACACCCCTTTTCTCCATTTTTTAGAATCATCACAACCACCACTTCGTTATTTAGATTTGCACACCTGGTCTTATGGTCACCCGATAACAGCACGCTAGCGGCCGATACCCTAAGAGATAATACTCAACCACGTCCAGTTACACCCCCCTTCCCATTCTCACTATTTAGAGTACGAGCTCGAAAGTTGTGGCGAGACATGTTCACTCTACACCAACGGGCTTGTGTTGAGGGGAGGGGGACGGTATGGTGACTCATATTGATGATGATAATTTATATTATCAACACGGAATGTTGACGGGGCGAAGGGGAGGGGTATAATTTCTCTGTGATACAGGTTAAAGGAGGTATTTTATATAATTATTTATTCCAATTGATATTCAAATACTAAAGTGTTACAGTGAAGCTATGGCGACACGTTAAAAGCTTTGGAAAAAAGGTAAACACTTACAACGCGTGATTCACACATATTGATGGTACATGATGAGGGTGGGGGTATAATGTCTCTGTAATACAGGTGATGCTGTGGAGGGGAGGGTATGGTTATTGACCTTCTACAAAGCCATTCTATTAAGCAGTCTGGTATCTTTTCTGGGGAGGGATAATATTCATTTTAATATTCTTAAATATTTTTATTTTTAAGACCACGCGAAACGTTCGACGAGATAATCCGATAAGCCCCTACCGCGCCGGCAGCTATTTTCCCTAACATTACACGTCATCAAGTACCACGAGGCGACCCTTCAACCATATCTACAATACCACCCCTCTTTTGTTACATTGTTTTCACGACCGTCATACAATAACACGACTACCTTGTGCGAGAGAGAGAGAGAGAGAGAGAGAGAGAGAGAGAGCGAGAGAGAGAGAGAGAGCGAGAGAGAGAGAGAATTTCGCGGATTGATACTTTGTGTGGCATGATGATGATGATGATGTGTCACTAAAAATCGCTATAATAACACATGGTATATGATGTTAGTGATACTACAATAACACACCCTGTGCCGACCAACCCCGTGAAACTTCGTGTTATAAGCGCGATTGATTCACGGAAGTTTATTTTCATAGTACTGTTCAATCTAGCGGTCTGTATTGTGGTAGTATATTTTACGGTGTAAGTTGAATTTTTTCTCTTTTTCTCTTATCTCATAACGATGTGGTAGGTTATCATTAAAGGACTTGTTGTATTAATGGTGATGTGTATAAAGTAGGAATGGTAGGAAAGAAGTCTAGTAGTGGTTAGAAGCGAGAGCGAGAGAGAGAGAGAGAGATACAGAGAAGTCTAGACGAATGAAGGCGAGGTGTTAGCATAAAGGGTGAGAATAATCAAGTGTTACAATAGGAGGGACGCTAAAAATATACGGGAGGGCGGAACGATGTGAGGGAGATAAAAGGGAGAAGAGGGAGGGTGGCCTGATAGGTTAGACGTCTAAGAGAGGATAGGCGAGAAAGATGGAAAGGGAGAGAGAGAGCGCGATGGAGAGGGAGAGAGATAGCGAGCGACAGAGATGGAAAGGGAGAGAGAGAGATAGCGAGAGCGAAAGAGACAGCGATGGAGAGGGAGAGAGATAGCGAGAGAGACAGAGATGGAGAGGGAGAGCGAGAACGAGCGAGAGTGAAAGAGACAGTGATGGAGAGGGAGCGAGTGAGAGAGAGAGAGCGATGGAGAGGGAGAGATAGTGAGAGCTAGAGACAGCGAAGGAGAGAGATAGCGAGAGAGACATAGATGGAGAGGGAGAGAGAGAGAGAGGGACGATGGAGAGGGAGAGTGATAGCGAGAGCGACAGAGACGGAGAGGGAGAGCGAATGATCTAGAGCGAAAGAGACAGCGATGGAGAGCGTGAGAGATAGCGAGATAGATAGATAGATAGAGAGAGAGATAGCGAAAGAGACTGAGATGGCGAAGGGGAGAGAGAGGGAGAGATATAGCGAGAGCTAGAGACAGCGATGGAGAGAGATAGCGAGAGCGAAAGAGACAGCGATGGAGAGGGAGAGTGAGAGATAGCGAGCGAGATAGCGATAGCGAAAGAGACAGAGATGGAATGTGAGAGAGAGAGAGAGAACGAAAGAGACAGAGCTGGAGAGAGAACGAAAGAGACAGAGCTGGAGATGGAGAAATATAGCGAGAGATAGAGACAGCGATGGCGAGAGATAGCGAGAGCGAAAGAGACAGAGATGGAAAGGGAGAGAGAAAGAGCGCGCGAGAGAGAGAACGAAAAAGACAGAGCTGGAGAGGGAGCGAGCGAGAGCGATGGCGAGGGAGAGGTATAGCAAGAGCTAGAGACAACGATGGAGAGAGATAGCGAGAGCGAAAGAGACAGAGATGGAGAGGAAGCGAGAGAGAGAAAGAGAGAGTGATGGAGAGGGAGAGAGATAGCGAGAGTCTTTGTGTGGCATGCTGATGCTGTTGAGGGTGGCAGATGATGATGATGTTGTTGAGGGTGGCACATGATGATGCTGTTGAGGGTGGCACATGATGATGATGTGTCACTAAAAATCGCTATAATCACACCTGGTACATGATGTTAGCGATACTACAATAACACACCCTGTGCCGACCAACCCCGTTCCCCCACCCGCGTCGCACTCGAGATAGTCGTAATTACCTTAACAATACCCCTTCAACGTCATTGCTTTGTCAGCCTTTTTTTTTTACATGTCGCCTCCTGTTGCCTAATACCCACCTCACACATGATGATGATACTAATAACACACACACTCGACCAATAAAGGCACCCCCTCTTTCCCCCAAGAACCGCTATCCTGGCACACGATGATACTAATAACACAATTTGACCAGTAAAGGCACCTCCCTTTTCCCCCCAAGAACCGCTATCCTGGCACATGATGATACTAATAAAGGCACCCTTTACCCCAAAGTTTTAGACCTCACCCCTCCGGTTCCACCCGCCCGCGCGAGATAACCGGCGTGAGCGCGCAAGTTTTAGAACCGCTGACACATACACGTTTTAGAACCACTGGTGTCCATAGCCAGCAAGCGACAGACACCCCGCGAGATACGAACCCACTTGAGATAAGCCCCGGTGTGCTGCCCACTCGAGATAATCCCCCACGAGATAAGTGGTCACCCGACCACCCGACCACCGGGTCAGGTCATAACAAGAACAACATTGCATGGTGCGAAAAATATGCAGGCATGGTGCAAACATGACTCTAATATAGGGGCATGTACGGTGCCATGCGATGAAAATCCTGCTCAAAACCCTTTTCATCACTCCTAACGTTGTTGCAATCGAGCTCAGATTTTGCTTTCGAAGAGATTTCAAGTAACCATTTAGCTCTGGAGATGAAACTCTGAGTTTTTAAGCAGAAGTTAAAAAAATAAAAGGTGTTCTTTCCAAGTTTGATCATTGGTCTATGATGAATTCACAAGTTAAAATGGGAAATGAGACGCGGCGGAGGTGGCATTTTATCGTTGAGTATTCGAGATGTTTGCAACTGTATTATGACGCCACGGTATTGCAGGTGTGCATGCAAAATTAGCAGAACACAAAACCAGGCTGCCCATATCATCACTGGTGCAATGCAATCTACACCTATCGAGACTCTAGAAACAGTAACAGGTTTACAACCTTTAGAAGACAGACGGAAAACTAAAGTAATGCAACAAGCGGGTAAATATGAAAGGCTCCCTATCCACCCCATGCACCAAAGAATAACTGGTTTCGGAAAAGGAAGACTAAAGAAGAGCAACTTCACTGCTATCTCCAAAGAACTGACAACTAGTGACTCAGTACTGTCCCAAACAATGCCAAAACCAATAAGCCCATCTGATATGATTCTAGGAAACATAAAATACAAGAACTTAAGGAAGACATAAAATGAATCATATATGACGTCATGGGACGCACCAAGATGGTCGCTTGTTTGCGTTAGAGCCATGGTGTAAACACTGTTGACTTTGAACATCACGCTATCTGTTATCACAGCGAGTTGGCGGATTTTTAGAAATGTAATCACGGGTTTGATAGTAAATGTTTGTACACAGTTCGTTAACCATCGCTGTAGATCAAGTCTTTATTCTGCTGGCTTCGTTCGCGGCCTTGGAAGCTAATGACCTAACTTGTGCAGACGGTTGGTTTGGGGCAAATTGTACGTTACAATGTCACTGCTATAATGACTCAGTTTGTGACAAAACTACAGGGACATGCCCAAACAATGACAGTTGTCAGCACGAATATTTCGGACCCAGTGCCAGTACTTGGATCTCGTTTACAAATACGCCCAAAAATCTGAACCAACTTTCCTGTTTTATAACACAGACACCACATGCAATCCGGACACAGATTCTACATCAGTTGAGGCTACTCGCAATCAATCTTTGCCGTTCTCCTGGTTTAGGATTTATGTGAATGACTTAAATATCCGGACAGTATCACGGTAAAACTAAATGGTTCTGCCTCATGTAACAATGAATCAAGGTTTGTCGTTAGTTAGCACGAGATTGATGTCTTTTGCTCTGGGGCTAGTGTGATCAACAAGTTACGGATTGAAGGGGCGATAGTTGCAAATATCTCCTCCATCTACATTGGCAGGGGTCGGAATGTGGCTCTCAAACAGAGTAGTTTGTAGTTTTGTCACAAACCAGACCGACACATTTAATGCTTGTTATACTGGAGACTGATGTGGACCAGAGGCCGCAGTTAAGGGCAAAACAAAGAGCAATCTCTATGACAATGACTGCACACGCACACAATTGAAAAGTGGAACCAATTCTGTTTACTGGCATCTGAATTTTGCCACGCCCCAGAAGATTCACAACATTCGAATCTATCATCGAGCTAGCACTATGATTCGGGCAAAGAATGCCACTCTAAAGACTTTCTCTGACAGTGGCGGCGTAGTGTTCCAGTATAATAATATATCATACCCTAATATGTCTGTGAACACTATTGTAGTCACCACACAAACGCCAATGGCACACATTAAGATTGAGTTCTCACAGACCATTTCGCAGGCCGACAGTGCACTGACGGTGTGTGAGGTGCAAACATTTACAGACACCTATTGTCTGGACGGGCATTCTTGGTCGTTTTGTGCAGTGTGTAGTGGGTGTAGTAAAGGCTGCAACGTCATCATCGGTACGTGTCACGGCAACTGTCACATGGGATCTATGGACATGACTGCTGCAGGTCTTGTCTCAGTGTCTGTCCTTTATGTGAGGAAAAATCCGGAAAATGCCTACAATGTAAACATCCTGGCTATACCTGTAATGACACTTGTCTTGACGGTAATTTTGGGCTACAGTGCGAGCAGACGTGTTCTGATGGCTGTGACATCATATGTGACCCGGAAAGTGCAGACTGTACGTGCAAGGAAACGTACTACGGGTCAGACTGCACTCTCAAATGCCCGGACAACTGTTTCAACGACACATGTGAAAAGTCAACCGGGAACTGTACAGGCAAGGGAACGTTCTACGGGTCAGACTGCTCTGTCAAATCTCCGGACAACTGTTTGAACGAAACCTGTGAACAGTTAATCGGGGCCTGCGTCTCGTATGTCGATGATTCCCACGTTAAGAAGAGTCTGCCGACTACAACAAACCCAAGCATATGGATACCTTAATGTGTTTCTGTGCTAGACATGGTTCGTTTCTTGGTGTTTTTTCGTGAAGCTATGGCTCATATCTTAATATGTTTCTGTGCTAGCCATGGCTCATATCTTAGCTTGTGTGTGTGTGTGCTAGTCATGGCTCATATCTTGGTGTGTGTCATGTTAGTCATATTTCATATCTTGGTGTGTCCGTGTTAAACATGTCTCATATCTTTATGTGTGTCTGTGTTTAATCATATCTCATATCTTAGTGTGTATCTGTGTTAGTCATGTGTCATATCTTTGTGTGTGCATGTCTGGGTAGTGATATCTAATATCTTTGTGTGCATGTTTATGTTAGTCATATCTCATATCTTTGTGTGTGCATGTCTGTGTTTGTCACATCTCATATCCTTGTGTGTGCATGGCTATGTTAGTCACATCTCATATCTTTGTGTGTGCATGTCTATGTTAGTCATATCTCATATCTTTGTGTGTGAATGTCTATGTTAGGCATGTGTCATATCTTTGTGTGTGCATGTCTATGTCAGTCATATCTCATATCTTTATGTGCATATCTATGTTAGTCATGTGTCATATATCTTGATGTGTGTCAGTGTTAGTCATGCCTCGTATCGCTGTGTGCATGTCTGTGTTAGTCACATCTCATATCTTTATGTGTGCATGTCTGTGTTTGTCACCTCTAGTGACTCGGGCAGATGGTGCGCGTAAACCTGGGAGGGCCGACCATCTAAGGGCAGAATCTCCCTACAGAAAAGATCATCTGCTGCCTTGCAGGATGATTGAGGACAATCAAAGGCTAAAGAAAGCAAACCTGAATAAAATGCTGGCTGAAATCGGATGCTCTGGGCCACTGGCGCAGAACACAGTGCAACGTTTTAAATGGTGTTCAATCAGAGTGGATCTGGCAGACTCTAATTGTGATGTTCTGTCTGTGGGGACGATCAATACACTTAACCTGACAGCTGACGTCATGTGAGAGTCTGGAATCCTACTCTGATTGAGTCCTGATCGCAGACAGACAGACAGAGAGAGAGAGAGAGAGAGAGAGAGAGAGAGAGAAAATGAATCATGAAAAAAGGCATCCAAACAGACACAGAGAGAAAGCACACAAAGCAGAAAAACACATAAGCGACAACTACCCACAGGACTCCAAGTCACACATATACACAGATGGCTCTGCTACAAACGCCACCAGAAATGGAGGAGTTGGTGTGTTCTTGACGTTGAATAACCAGGAAGAGATCACCAAGTCAATAGCTACTTGGAATTTCTGAAACAACTATCAAGTAGAAACTGAAACCCTCAATGACGCTGTAAAACTGTCTATCCAACACAAAAATAACATGCACAAGAAATTGGTGGTACTGACTGATGCACTTTCAATACTAACAGCTCTAAAAACACCACAGAAATAGTGTAGCTAGATGACTTGAGAACAACTCTAGACCAACTGTGCAATAACTTCCAGAAAGTAGTGATCCATCACACTATAATATACACGGAAACGAATGCGTAGACAAATTAGCTAAAGAGGTAAGGAGATTATCACAAGAGAAATATCTGGTCAGCTACGATGAAGTCAAATCCATCATTAAAGGCCAGTGCATGAAAAATGGAATAAGATCACCCAAAGTATAACGAGAGGGACGGATATCTCCAACTATCAAGGAGGATCAAGTCATCTTACTTCGCCTATGCACTGGCCACAACAGAATGAGAAACCACAAGTCCACCAAACTCAAAATAAGAACTACCAACCAATGCCACTGTACCCTGGATAACATGACAACAAAACATGTTCTACAGGATTGCCCCCAGTACACAGACCTGAGAAGGACAATGTGGTCCACACCTACCTCCCTGGAAGAGAAAATATACGGGGCAAATGAATCACTTAAACAGGCAGCTGCCCTCATAAGAGAGTCCGGAATCGTAGTCTGAATGAGCCATGATCGCAGAAGAGGAGGAAGAACAACAACCATTGCGGGCTTGAAATGGCTGTCATTTGTTAGATTATAAGTCGATACAAGTTCCATGAGCTGTTGGTACATGCCTTAATTTCTGGAGTCATCAGATTCAACGTGGGCCATAAATGCAATTTTTTTGGTTTTCCTAGAAAGGCTATTACATCAATTAGTATTTTAATAGCATTTCTTTTTCCCTTCTTTTTAATTGTGCAGACTGTCTGCAATGTCCTTTTGTGTATGGTAAACTATTTGAAAGTCGAAAGTGTGCAACCTCCCAAACGCTGCTATTTAGTATATTCTAAGTGACTTTTGGTGTTTTTTTACAAGACATTGCCAAATCATATTAGACTATTAAAACTTGTCTTATTTCTTGAGTCTGTATAAGTAGAAAAAGGTAAATATGCCCAACAGTACAATTTCTGAGATTTAGTCATTCCAGTTAGCCACGGGTATTTTATATAGTTACTGTCGTTAAAACTTCTAGTACGTACTATGATCTTTTCCTTATGTTCACTTTAATATCTGGAAGTGATGACTAAGGCCTATTTTACACAATTAGAAGCTTATCTTAAGAAGGAAGCCGGACAAATTGTGTACTATCTAGTAGTTCATTAATTATACCTTTTAATTTATTGCTCATAAAACGCAGAAAAAAATATAACAAATACAGAGCTACAACTTGACTAACAAAAGTACTGCTAATAGGTTATAAAATACAATGCATCCCCATTCCGACGACATAACGTGACAGAAACACAAAGCTAGCTCTACTAAACGAAGACTTTCCTGATACATGTTTATTGCTGCTATCCAAGTGACTAAGCTTTACCATAGCAACACCACAGGTAGCCGACAGTGAAGACATTGGAAGCTCGTAGAAGCGCAGACCATACAACTGAATGCTGGAATGTATATGTTAACAGTTTAATTTGTCTTATTGAAATGTATATTTACCATTAGTTTTCTGTATTCGATTCCCTAACCGGGAATTCGCGCTTTGCAGCTAACCTAGCTAGCCTGTGACGTACGATATCTCTCTCTGCGATCAAGACTCAATCAGAGTAGAATTCCAGACTCTCTCATGAAGTTAACTGTCTGTTTAAGCGAATCGATTGCCCCATATAGTTTCTCTTCCAGGGAGGTGGGCGTGGACCACATTGCTCTTCTCAAGATGTACGATATTGGTTTAGGTATTTGTTGAAAGTCGACCAGTACTACTTTATATTTGAGATACTGTAAATTCATCATAATCAGCTTCTTCTACCTTTCAGCTCCATGTGAAGCATAGGTCTTCAACAAACACTTTCCAAGCCGTTCTGTTTCTTGCCATTCTTTTAAGATCATTCCAGGTCTTCTCCATCATCTTCATCTCTGTTTCTATCAAGAATATTTTGATCTTTCTCTTTATCTCTTCCGATGGGGGTTTCAGAAAAGACCTATCGTGTAATATTCTCAGTTAGCTTCCGCAGTGTGTGTCCTATCTAGCACCATGGTCTTCACTGTATTTCCTTGTCCACTGGTACTTTTCCAATTCTACGTTAGTGATTTTGTCATGCCATTTCCATCATTTTATTCTGCGCAAGTATGCATTACTGATGGTCTGTATCTTCATAATTGTCATTTTTGTTCTCCGTGTTTCACAGCCATGTAATAGAGCTGACTTAAAATTGGAGTTTACCATTTTTATTATTGTATTTAACCTAATTTCTTTGAATTTTAATGTTTCCTAGTGCAACGAAAGCTCGTCTTGCTTTTTTGAGTCTTTATTTTGGTTCATTCTCTGATCCCCCTTCTTTGTCTATATAACTGCCCAGAAATATGTTAGATTGTACATCTAGTAGAGGTATTTCTCCTAATGTTATTTGGTTATTCCAAACAGCATTATTTCTCATAATTTTGGTCTTATCTTTATTTACTATTAGTCTCAGCTGTTGCGATCTCTCATCAATTATGCTCATTTTATCCTGCATCTGTCGATGATTATGTGATAGGAGAGCTATGTCATCAGCAAAGTCCAAGTCATCAGGTTGTTTGGTCAGTGACCACTAGATTTTATTTATATTGTTCTGAGTGTAGTGATCCACTGGGTACCATCACATTACAGTATACAAGAAGATGGGTTTGTAGATAAACTAGCCAAAGAGGGGGCAAGAGAACCATCTTGTTAGGTATGAAGTTAAATTTAGCATTAAAAGACAATACCATGCAAAGTAGAAACAGAAGTACCACCCATACATTGAGTGGGATGGATATTATCAAGAGAGACAAGGTTACATACAAAACCAACGAGCACAACAAATAGGACCTACATATACTCCAGGACCTACATATACTCCAGGACCCACATATACTCGAGGACCTACATATACTCGAGGACCTACATATACTCGAGGGCCGACATATACTCGAGGACCTACATATACTCCAGGACCTACATATACTCCAGGACCTACATATACTCCAGGACCTACATATACTCCAGGACCTACATAAACTCGAGGACCTACATATACTCGAGGACCTACATATACTCCAGGACCTACATATACTCGAGGACCTACATATACTCGAGGGCCTACATATACTCGAGGACCTACATATACTCGAGGACCTACATATACTCCAGGACCTACATATACTCCAGGACCTACATATACTCCAGGACCTACATATACTCCAGGACCTAAATATACTCGAGGACCTACATATACTCGAGGACCTACATATACTCGAGGACCTACATATACTCCAGGACCTACATATACTCGAGGACCTACATATACTCGAGGACCTACATATACTCGATGACCTACATATACTCGAGGACCTACATATACTCGAGGACCTACATATACTCGAGAACCTACATATACTCGAGGACCTACATATACTCGAGGACCTACATATACTCGATGACCTACATATACTCGAGGACCTACATATACTCGAGGACCTACATATACTCGAGGACCTACATATACTCGAGGACCTACATATACTCGATGACCTACATATACTCGAGGACCTACATATACTCGAGGACCTACATATACTCGATGACCTACATATACTCGAGGACCTACATATACTCGATGACCTACATATACTCGAGGACCTACATATACTCGATGACCTACATATACTCGAGGACCTACATATACTCGAGGACCTACATATACTCGAGGTCCTACATATACTCGATGACCTACATATACTCGAGGACCTACATATACTCGAGGACCTACATATACTCGAGGACCTACATATACTCGAGGACCTACATATACTCGAGGACCTACATATACTCGAGGACCTACATATACTCGAGGACCTACATAAACTCCAGACAAGATAGATACCACGTCAGTTCCTCTGTATCCTTGCTCGTGTGGCAGCAAAACACATTCAGGAATCCTGCCCTAATGCACACAGACCTGAAGAGAAAACATGGCCTATACCCATTACCTAGGAAGATAAACTACATGGTGCGACCAAATCCATCAAACAGACAGCTGGCTTCATAGGAACATTCAGAATCCCAGTCTGAATGACGTCATGTTAGAAGAAAAAAGTCTAGGAAATTGATTTAAGCGCCCTAAACTTGGTTTTGCCGTGACTAATAGCATACATTAAAGATGTTGTGGTCACAATCATGTCTTGATGCATTTAATCCCAAGAAAAATCTCTGGCACCCTTTTTAATGGCTGGGTGGACCTTGGAACTTTCCTACTCCGGACAGAAAGGATCTATAATATAATAATAATAACTAAAACCCTCTACACTTGATTGGCATGCTATACTGGATGATGGAGTTTGTCAAGTACAAACACTTGATTGGCATGCTATACTGGATGATGGAGTTTGTCAAGTACAAACACTTGATTGGCATGCTATACTGGATGATGGAGTTTGTCAAGTACAAGAAGCTTTTGCCAAGGAGGCGTTGTACCGGTCTTGCTCTCTCCCTCTCTCCCTCTCTCTCTCTGTCTCTCTCTCGCTCTCTGTAAACTATAGACTGGTAATGAGACAGACAATTTAGAATATACAGAGAGAAAAGAGATTATCAATATTCTCCGTAAGCGACAACATTGCATACGCAGAATACATCGCTTTAGTGGTCAATTTTAAATATGTTCAAGAAAACACAAAGGAAATAATACAAGTCAACAAACTGGAATGAACATAATGACTACACAGAGAGAGGTCATGAGGAAAAGTTCAAGAAACCTTAGGCTGTTGAGAACAGAGAACTAGAAGCTAGAATCAGCTATCACATTCACACACACACACACACACACACACACACGCACGCACGCACACACACACACAAACACACACACCTGGAAATAACTAGTGATTGGGGGTGGGGTGGGGTGTTTTAAACAAAAGTATAAATATATTCAGAATCGACTTTTTCAATAACAATAATAATAATAAAAAACATGAAATCCTTCTTCTAAAACACAAATGAAAAAGTAAGGATCTCTGAGACTATTTTTTGCTCCCTGCTTCCATGTAGAAACTGATTACTGAGATTGGCACTTGTTTGTGGGGATGATTCCCAAGCCATCATTTCAGGCTCAATATATTGTTGCTCTAATAGGAAATAAAGTGGAAATAAACATCTCATAACATGTCAGAAAGGTTACGGAATATATCATATGAACTAACTATAAACATCGGAACATATAAATAATCCGTCACATAAAAATGGCCCATGCAACCTGTGACTTGAATTGTTCTTTGATGCTTTCAACGCTTTTGCTGTCACAGGCTTTCATAGCCCAAGGTTGTTGTCTTGAATGGTTTGGCCCGAAATGTCAGTACAAATGTCACTGTAAGAGGAATGTTTGTAACCAGGACGGGTCGTGTCCAGAAGGTGTTTGTGAAACCAGTTGGTTCGGACCAGAATGTCAATATTATCATTCCTCTGTCATGAGTACGATTAATGTCACGCTTGCCTGGTTAATTGATGCCAATGACAGCTCATGGAACAGTGATGCCAACTTAAACCAAGCAGTACTTAAGTTACCATACATGCTTATTTTCACCTGGCTCCGGGTAAAGGTTAAAGATCCATCCATGCTGATGGGCGTTTAACCATCCTTCTCAGACGGAAGTAGCGTCAGCAATGTCGTTTGTGGTAAAACGAGACAAGTTGCAGTGGGTGAGAAAACGATGGACGTTCATTGTGATTTGAAAACCCTAGTTCTTGACGTAATTGTGAAAGGAAATGGAGTTCGTTCCCTTTGTTCACTTTACATCAGCGGGGCCGTAATGTCGCTCTTCGACAGTTCACCAGGCAATCTAGCGCCGACGGTGAAGCTCAAAACATTGAGCAGACCTTTGCTTCTGATAATGCGGTAGATGGTAACAATCGTAACGTATTGCTTGAAGGAAGTTGTACAGGAACTAATGACGGAGGCACCAATCCTTTCTGAAGCGTGTCAATGTCTAAAGAGCACATTATAAACAGGTATGTGATCTATAACTGAGATACCTTAAACAGTTTGAGGGGATTTTAGCTTAAGAGTTTCACAAAGAACAATGAATTGGTTTTAGGGCACAACGACACAGAGCCTGAAGGTCTTCCAGTTTACATAATAACGTCTGAACTTGACACAAGGCCAGTAACTCAAGTGACAGTCCAAATCCACTTGACGCAAGGCCAGTAACTCAAGTGACAGTCCAAATCCACTTGACACAAGGCCAGTAACTCAAGTGACAGTCCAAATCCACTTGACGCAAGGCCAGTAACTCAAGTGACAGTCCAAATCCACTTGACACAAGGCCAGTAAGTCAAGTGACAGTCCAAATCCACTTGACACAAGGCCAGTAACTCAAGTGACAGTCCAAATCCACTTGACACAAGGCCAGTAACTCAAGTGACAGTTCAAATCCACTTGACGCAAGGCCAGTAACTCAAGTGACAGTTCAAATCCACTTGACGCAAGGCCAGTAACTCAAGTGACAGTTCAAATCCACTTGACACAAGGCCAGTAACTCAAGTGACAGTTCAAATCCACTTGACACAAGGCCAGTAACTCAAGTGACAGTTCAAATCCACTTGACACAAGGCCAGTAACTCAAGTGACAGTTCAAATCCACTTGACACAAGGCCAGTAACTCAAGTGACAGTTCAAATCCACTTGACACAAGGCCAGTAACTCAAGTGACAGTCCAAATCCACTTGACACAAGGCCAGTAACTCAAGTGACAGTTCAAATCCACTTGACGCAAGGCCAGTAACTCAAGTGACAGTTCAAATCCACTTGACGCATGGCCAGTAAGTCAGTGACAGTCCAAATCCACTTGACACAAGGCCAGTAACTCAAGTGACAGTCCAAATCCACTTGACGCAAGGCCAGTAACTCAAGTGACAGTCCAAATCCATTTGACGCAAGGCCAGTAACTCAAGTGACAGTCCAAATCCACTTGACACAAGGCCAGTAACTCAAGTGACAGTCCAAATCCACTTGACGCAAGGCCAGTAACTCAAGTGACAGTCCAAATCCACTTGACACAAGGCCAGTAACTCAAGTGACAGTCCAAATCCACTTGACACAAGGCCAGTAACTCAAGTGACAGTTCAAATCCACTTGACGCATGGCCAGTAAGTCAAGTGACAGTCCAAATCCACTTGACACAAGGCCAGTAACTCAAGTGACAGTCCAAATCCACTTGACGCAAGGCCAGTAACTCAAGTGACAGTCCAAATCCACTTGACGCAAGGCCAGTAACTCAAGTGACAGTCCAAATCCACTTGACGCAAGGCCAGTAACTCAAGTGACAGTCCAAATCCACTTGACGCAAGGCCAGTAACTCAAGTGACAGTCCAAATCCACTTGACGCAAGGCCAGTAACTCAAGTGACAGTCCAAATCCACTTGACACAAGGCCAGTAACTCAAGTGACAGTTCAAATCCACTTGACACAAGGCCAGTAACTCAAGTGACAGTCCAAATCCACTCTCGAACCAATGATTCAATGCTAAGTATTTGTGAGGTTGAACTGTAAGGCGATTCAGTGTGTAAACCATCAATGTACGGACGTGAGTGCGAAAGCACATGCAAATGTGCGGCGAAGAATGAGTCATGTGTTATCACCACTGGAGGATGTCCATTGGCAGGGTGTGCTATCGGTTACCGAGGCGAGAACTGTAACCAGCCATGTGGTTTTGGAAGATACGGCAAAGGATGTCGTTATGCTTGTAGCCCGCACTGTGTTAGGAAAGACTACTCATATTCACCATGTAACCACTGCATGTATAGACGGGTGTACACTTTGGTACACAAACAAACCACCAAATTGTGAACTGGATAAATATTTCCTGATTGCGCTTGCCGCAGTTCTTCTAGCTGTTTTTATTCTAGTGGCTTACATCACCACACGAGTATTATGCAACTTATGTAGGAAGAATAACGAGAACCAAACAAGAACTGAAAGCGCTACACCAGAAGTTTCAAATGCGGAAAACAATCCCGTAAACTAGCAAACACAAAGAGATTGAACGAAATATTATTTGTCTCTTTCATGTAATAAAAACATGAAAATGCAGAATTAACCCAAGCCGCACAGAATGAACAACAACTTATGTGAACATAAAAAAAAAAAACATCGAAAATGAACTAACACTATAAACAAGAACAAACAAAATGGAAAATTAATACAGAACGCTAAATTAAATGAATGATTCTTCACTATCTGGTTGTGAACCAAAGATTGAAAAAAAAAATGATATTCATTTTAATCTCATAAAATGAGATCTTACAGAATGTAAACAATCACATCAATCTTTGATAGAACCAGGATACAGCCGCTGATGAGCACACTCCCCAAACAATTCAATGAGTCAGTGCCATGAACTGTTGATTCCACATCTCTAACAGTTTATTAACTCAACGAACCAGTTTGTTTAATCATCGCTACGAACAGTTTCAATCAACTCGAAAACAGTTCAATGATACAACACCCAAATAGGAATGACTCTTCAAATTAGTTCAATAATTCACATCTCAAACAGAAATGATTGGAATTCAAAACAAGAATAATTCAACTTTCAAACACGATTGTCTCAACGCCTAAACAATAAAGATTAAAGACCCCCCCCCCCCCCCCCACCACACACACACACAAAGAATGATTCAACCCTAATAGAGTGAGACTGATTTTAGCATCTAATCATGGATGATTCAAGTACCAAACAGCTGAATGATTGAGGCTATTACATAGGTGAACCTATCAACATCTGAGAGATATTACTTTTACATGTACTATCATATTGCAGTACATATTTATTGCCTCAGAGTAACGCCAACGCCATGACTCTGAACAAAGCCTATTTTTCTTTTAATTTTAAATTGAACTTTTGGTATTGATGTCATACATTAAACTTTAAAAGTTAATCTGACGACTAACTGTGTGTCTATATGTTCGGAATTGGAGTCAACAACGATGGCCTAACATCATTAAGCGCTATACATTAAAAACAAAATACGACGATCATCATTTTCAAGAGGACGTGAACTTCCGGTCTATGGTGGATAGGCGGCGGGAACAATTGAAGGCTATGCATGAAAAGTGTTCCTTGTTGCAGTTTCCTCATATTCCAAGTCCGGCTTGTTGCAGGAGCTACTGAGTTAAGTGCTCTGTGCACACCGTGACCTGTGTGTCTCATCCGTGTTGATCATGTTTCGATATTCCAATTGTTTACGATGAATGATGATATCGTATAACAGGGAACAGTTGGATGTGTTCACTTTCTGTACGGTTTCGCCTTATGTCTTTTGGCGTGTGCTGAGACTGCTACAATGGGGACTACAGTTACCTTTGCTTGTTTAAGATATGAGATATTAATTCGGATGATTACGCTGGCACGGGCGGTTGAGCAATTATGGATTTTAATTTGTTTGTAGTGATACCGGGGCCTTCCATAACCAAATAACCAAACCAAACTGAATACTGAACAATAAAAGAAATATTAAAGTCGTAATTTCAAACCCCATGCTTATGTAAAGAATAACATATTTTGGATGAGCAAAATTATCAAACAAGAATGCACAAAAATTGCAACAGATAGAAGAAATGCTCGCTGTGATTGCAGGCAGTTGCTGAAACTGAATAGGCCATGATTTGAAAATAAGACACAGAAACCATCTCAAGAATTGCCATGTAATTGACTCGAAAAGAACAAGAATGGCTTATTAGAAACGGCCTGGAAATAAAGAAAATAAACATAAAATTGTATTGAGTATCTAAACTAAAAGAAAGACAAGTCAAACTACAACGCTTCGGCAAAAACCTTCATCAGGTATATGAAACTATATACAATAAACACAAAATTCGAAGACAGCATGCACGACAACACATATCTAAAAAATATATTAAAAAACAACCTGATGAATGTTTCTGTTGGAAACGTTGTAGTTTGTCTTGTCTTTCTGTTAGTCTAGCTGCTCACTTAGTTTATTTTCTTTGTTTTCTGCAGCTATACACGCGACCTGTTTTGACGCAGACTGTTACCGGAGGAGACCACGAGGAAGTAGAAATGCTAGGTCTTGGTCAGCTGATAGTGTGCCGACCCTGCTATTGCGACAGCAGGTCGCAGGCGCTTATGTTCCCCCGCGAGCTAGAGAAAACAAGAACAAATAAATGAATATATTATGTTCTAGATAAAAAGCAGAATTAATTAACTTGTAAACCAACACAGTACCAGTGTCATTAGTCGCTTAACGATGAGGAATATATGCTTCGGAGGCGATCTGAGTACTTATGGACTTGTTCCATATGCAATGAAGATGACATGTCGACTAAACTAAACTAAACTAAACTAAACTAAACTAAACTAAACTAAACTAAACTAAACTAAACTAAACTAAACTAAACTAAACTAAACTAAACTAAAACATAATTAGTTAAAAGTAATACAAAGGCTTTTAAAAGAAATCTTAAAATCAAGATCTTTATTATATTTATTGAGGGAACATTAGTGAAGAAAAAACATACCCATCGCTCCATGCCCCTGTCCATTCTCCTTTTCCCCACGGATTACGTACATTGATCAGCTTTGTTTGAATGGCCTGCAAGATCACACATAACTTACTCAGCACAAATGGTTTCTTTTTAAACAAAATATTTCAATTACAAAAATGTGTCTTGCTCTAGCAGCAGAAAGTTTTGATTAAAAATGAGCTAAGAAGTTTCTGATGCCTACGGCCACACACATGATCAGATCTGACGCCAAGCAATTTTATAACTCAATATATGTTCTACTTTAAAATGAGGCTTTACGCATCACAACTCTATCAGTTAACATAAACATATATACACATTTGTTCCTGACGTGTCTTCATCACGAATGGTAGGTGAGTCTGAGGAGCCCATATCACTTAGACCTGGTCTGGTGGTAACAATGCTTCCAAGGGGTCACCTAAACCGGACAGATCTAGGACCAGGAAATGCAAGACACGAACATGTTGAAAGCAGATGCACTGGGCTACATGTCTAAAATATAAGTGCAACGTAATTCTAGCCATGAAGAGACGTCACAGACCAGAATAAAGCGATGTGGTGCTCATCCTGTGGAGCCCCGCTTTGAGTGTTGGGCTCCTTGTCTTGAAAGGGTCCAACCAATGCTGCTGGTGGTTATCTTCCTGTGTGTTGTGGAGTCAAGGTAGAGAGAGAAAGAGCAAAAGCTATTAACCAAGCACACACACTAAATATACCACTAAAGTTGGATGCAGAAAAATATTCTAAACAATTAAAAAAATTTCGTCAGTACGAAGGAGAGATCAATGTTGCCTGTATACAAGAAACACAACTTAATGACAACCTTATACCCATAAACAGAGGATACCAAACATTTCGACTTTGACTGAGAGGGGCAAAAAATACGCAACAATATTCCAAGCAATGAAGTATCAGTAAATACAAGAAATAATTAATATAAGTTGAGATACGAGCGTATTAATAAAGGACACCAACATTTGTATTGTCAACTTTTACGGCCCACCAAACAAGGCTCTGCCACTAACAAGTAGGGAAATAACAAATATTAATTATTTAGTCACTGGTCATTTCAATAGTCGGTATAAGATCGGGATATCCAGATACCAGGGGAGATAAGTAGAAGACTGGGAGATAGATACAAATCTCCACCTGATAAACACATCAGATGACAAGTCAAGTTTCTACTCCAGGAGGTGGCATACTTCCTTCACTCCAGATCCTCCTTTTGCAACAGGGGATTTTCAACACAAAGTCAGAATAAACTTACTTGACCAACTAACTAGTAGTGACCATAGGCCAATCAATTTGGGTAGAATCAAAGAACGTGTCTCCAAGCAAATAAAACAAATACCACGCTGGAATTACAAGAAGGCTGACAATGCAATGCAATCTGACCATTACTGCCAAGCCACCAATGTAAGCAGTAATACAAGTAAGCCAGTGCTTGGAAACCTCATCAAAAGCAATATTGTAGGTAGCCATTGAATCGATTCTCAGAAGTGCAAGCCCCATCAAGGCCAGCTCCTTGTCGTGGAGATGGGGCTTAACAGTCACCAGGGACTGAAAACCAAAACTGGTCAGGCCTTCCTACAAACTAGCAAGACCACAGTCTGCTCTAGCAAGTTTAAGTGCTGAAGTCGGAGGCAACCAGCCAAAAGGCGCACTACAACAATCAGGATGCCATGCACCCACGCCAATAGGAAATATGTCTATAACTGTGAATCGATATGGCATTCGCCCTGTGACGGACACTCAGGCAGGCCCAGTGCCGGGCCCTCAGCCACGAAAGGGCCCAACACTATTACTCGATGCCCTTCTCAACCGCCCCGTGTAGACAGGGGGCGAGAGATACTGACCAATCCAAACTCAACATCAAGTACCGGGCCTGCTGGAGTAGGTGATGCACCGATTACAAAATCTTGCATTGGGACGGCTTAAGAGAAGCAGTTTAATCCACCAAGCCAAGCGTATTAGTAGACAAACACCAGGCATGCCAAGAGTTGTTAACCCCCTACTACCCATACCAGAACAGACTCCCCGGAGAGAGGAATCAGAATTGCCAATACAAATACAGACAGAAGTGAAGGGAATACTTGACAAGGAAGAACATAATAGTCAACAGTGTAAAACAATAACTCTCAGTTTCTTGAATGAAGAATACCCACAAGACCTATGGATTCATGTGTACACAGATGATCAGCACAGAATGCAGTAAATAATGGGGGAGCAGGTATATAAAGTACCCAAACAACGCTAGGAATATGAATAAAACAGGGAAATATTGTCACAATTATGATGTAGAAATCAAAGAAATAAATTTGGCAATAG